>JAMLFY010000007.1:10679829-11018502 GCA_030441495.1 Dalbergia oliveri
AATTATTTTATAAAGAACTACGTACTTTGAGTTTCCCCATTGCACCAGGGTATACGAGGAAGAAGCCGTTTGATCCTTTAAAGTTAAAATTAAATTTTTATAATTTATGTCTTACTTGTAAATAATTTTTTTTTTCATATGAAATATTTTATGTTATTTTTATATTATTTGAAAAGTACTTTTTAAATAAAATGTTAATTTAGCCGTGAATCCTGTAACTTAATATTTCAGGTTTAGCCTTGAAACTTAATATCTAAAAATTTTCTAAAAATTTATTTTTCCCTTCTATAAAAAAGATATTAAAAATATTTCATTTATCTTGTTTGTAAATAATTCATAAAATTTTCTATTATATTCAATTTAAATTGGTCATTTATTTGTTAAAAATTTTTATTTCAAATAAATGTTAATTTAGCCTTACGGCTTGTTAACTCGTTATTTTACATCTAGCTTACAGCTTGATGTTCCAAATTTTCTTTAAATTTTCTTTTATTATTTTATGTTTTATTTTCTTTCATAGAAAGTATCAAAATAAATTTTTATCTTATTTATAAATATTTATAATTTATAAGAGAGTTTTATTTTCATGTGTTTAAATTTAAATTTCTTACTATTTTATTTCAAATAAGGATGTTGATTTAGCCGTGACGGCTTGTTGACTCATATTTTGAACATTCGGAATCGTGACGATTTGATGTTTCAGAATTTTTCTTAAGAAATTTTTTTTTATCCTTGTAAATAAATAATGACATAAATATTTTGAAAGGTTATTAATAATTTGCACAATTAATAAGTACCGTCTAAGGACGGGTGTACTGAGGGTGCGTAGATTAAATCCCTACCCTTCTATGCATAACCGACTCCGAACTCTAATCTGGTTACAAAGACCTTTTCTTTAAAAATGGGTTTTTCCTGTGTTTTCCCAATTTAAATAAACGGTGGCGACTCTAATTTTAACAATTCTTCGCCGTCCGCCGTCCTTCTGCCAGCAATGGCGACTCCCATGGAAGTTAGAGAGTCAAGCTTAAAATTGATTGTGCATATTATTGTAATCTCAAATTTTCCTTTTGTTTTATTTTTTTTCTATTTTTATTTGTTCTTTTTATTTTATGTTAAAATAGGTTGCCTTTTGTTTTTATTTTTCATTTTGCTCTTTCATGACAACTTAGGATAAATGATTTCTTTTATGTTAGATACCGTCTTGTACAGTTTTATGTTTTATTTATTTATTAATGGAAACCCTAGGATAGACGACTTTTATTTTCTATTATTTATTTTGCAGGTGTTGGTAATGTAGTGTCATTCCAGGTTTGTATGCTCCCTTCACACACAACACTAACACATTAATCACACACAGTGGGGCCCTATACCGGGTTTGAGTGCAACTTGAGATAGGTAAGAGATTGTGTAACAGGAGCCATATTGGATGTACGTCTATTTGGTTATTGTGAAAATCTCGTTCATGACTCTTTTGTAAATGTCCTGCATCTAGCGGTTACCTTGTTGTGGATAACATTTCAAAAGAGTTGTTAGCTCTAGAGGCCATAGAATCTAAGTTCATAGATCCACCTGATGAAAGTCTTCACAGGAGAAAGCTTATGAGACCATAGGATAGCCTTCCACAATTCATAGGTCACAAAGGGAGCATACCTTCTTCTTTAACTTATTTTCTTTGTACATAAATTCTTTAACTTGTTTACAAGTTTTATTTGTATTTTTTTCTGGAAAGAAAAATCACTCTTTCTTTTGTTTCAGGTTTGTTAGAGAGCTATATCAAGTCTTGTTGAGTATCTTTAAAAAAATGGAAACAACCATGAGATCAAACAATTGTGAAGAATTGAAAAAGACTTTACATCTTAAAGCTAAGAAGCCTTACATTAAAGCTTGAGATCTTTAGTTAGTTGTTAAAGCTCCACAACGTCTTTCTCTCACAAGAAAATATGGAAAAGTCCTGAGCTTGTTAGAGGTGGAAGTACAAGGAGAGGCAATCATAGCCCGGCGGTTATGATCCTCCATTCTGATGCTTTACCTTTCAAGATTTCCAGTTGGCACCAACCCTTGAAGAATTTGAGCTGATCCTGGGTTACCACTAGAAGGAGAAAAACCTTACAGCTACCAAGGACATTATGCTTCTTCTTTACATACAATAGCAAATGTCCTCAAGGTAAATGTAAGAGATTTGAGTGAAGCAGAAATCAGAAATGAGACCAGAGGATTCACAAGAGAGTACTTGGAAACACATGAGCTCGACTTAGTTCAAGTCAGGATTGGGACACTTTTTGATGTATTGACCCTCACCATTTATGGAACCATTCTGTTTCCAATATTGATGGTTTCGTAGATTTATGCACAGTTGATGTATTCCTTGCCCGAAATTTCATGCTCAAAATCCTATTCCGCTCTCTAGCAATATGTATATTGTTCCTTGAATTTTGCTATAGAAGAATGGCAAGAGAGTTTTGTGTTGTTTACCAATGCTATATGTGTGGATTATTGCGCATATATTCCAAAGAAGTTACAAGACACTCTCCTATCAATGATCTAAAATGTATCAGGTCAAGAACAAAAGTGGGCGAAAGGTTAGGAATTTGCCAAGTTAAATGAAAAAGTGATTCATGGTACCTTTGGTGGGAAGATGGGAACAATGATTTATCAGTGCGGAAATTTCCAAATGTACCTCTCATGGTACTCGAGGGTGTATAAATTATAATCCCGCATCATGTTGCGCCAACTTGGTTACCCCATAATGGAACCACCTTCTGAAGCTACAATAACTCCTTTCATCATGTACTATCTCAATTCGGATGACATTGCTCTAGCGAAAATCCGATCCGCTTGGAATAATGTTATCCGAAGGAAAAGAATTGGGAGTTAGGAGCTGAGTAAAAGAAAACTATCGCCAATGGGTGAAAAATAGAGCTCAAGAGGTTAAGTTGCCATTTAGAGTTCTCAACTGATTACTCCTGTAAGACATTGGCTTTGCATGTTGATGAAACTGAAGAAATCAAAGATATGAAAGAAAGACTGAACAAGGCGAACAAGAAAAGATGCAAGTGAGGTGTAACTAAAAACGCCCATCATGATTATGCAGCTTTAACGAGAAAGCACCAAAAGAGATCAAGTTCTTGAAGGAACCAGGAAGAAGTTAAAACTGGGCAGGAGCACATGATGAAAACCAAAGAATGTCTCATGGCTGCCAATAAAGAATTAGGACTTCAGGAACGTGATGAAGCATTAGCTGAAAATCAACGATTTGAAAGCGCTTCAAAGTGCTAAAACGCGAAAAAGCTCATTAAAAATGAAGGACAAATGAGACAACAAATTGGGGAATTGAATGATGATGAAGAGAAAGATTGAGGAACTAAATCAACACATGAAAGATGAGATCATGTATTATCAAGCCTTTGGAAGGAAAAGAAAAAGATTGCAGAATTTGGATCTTGAAGTGTAGCATTCGAGATCACATCATTCATGAGTTGAAAGTTCGCTTTCAAACTTGCAGGACTGGCCAATACAGCAATAGAAGATGTTCCAAGATATTTGGAAATGGCTAGAGGAAATTATCCCTTTGAGACTCCAGATGAGATTCGCATCTTCGTCAACTACCTAGAGATTTGATTAGAAAGATGAAACAAATGATTGGGAGGAGACGTTGTTGAGCTATTGGCTTTTGAGTGACAATGTGTGGCTTTATGATGTATTTCTTTTGGAAATGGTTGTAATAAAGATAATGCTTTGAATGAATAATCATTCCTTCATACTGTTGATCTCATGGCAATAGTCATTTAAATATAACATAGTACCTTAACGAGACAGTTTTGGGAACAGTTATCATCAAAGACACTCACATCAAGACTAAGCACGATAGAAGACCTCTAATAAATAACAATTTTTCTTTCTTTTTAATAAATCTTATGCTCTCAGGTAAAACTTAGTCACAATTGGGGCCCGAGGAAGAATATACCGATCTAACTCGTATTCACAATACCAGAGCGCGGACTAAGATGGCTGGTGGCAATAGTGAACCAGGAAATACTTCTGATCAAGTAAGAAATTTGAGCATGGAGGTTGATGCAGTGAGGGGAAATTGAATGAAATGTCAACTAATCAAGCAAATATGGAAGAAATGATGAGAGCCATGAAGGAATCCCTTGATTTATTAAGAGCTAATCAAAATCGGGACATGGTAAACACGTCAATTGAGGTACAACCAAGTGCTGCAATGATAACCATACCCTGACATTAAATGCACCTGTAAATGTCACTCAAGGATTGAATGAGGTGGATGAGATTCTAAATAATCCTCATGGACAGCCACCACCCACAATGCCATTGGTAATTCCAATCGAAGAAGGCTATCATACTGATGGCATGAGCATGCTGCCCCATTTGGGGGCAGCCTCGTGTTGTTATCCAAAAACAACCATTTTCCTAGAAAATAGCCATGCCAGAGGTGAATAAAGACAAGTTAAGAGAAGAATGGATGAAGAAGATTCAGGAGCAAATCAAAGCTATTCAAGGACCTAGCACTTATGGTCATATGGAGACAGAGCTTTGCCCTCCTATTGACACAGTAGTTCCTAAAGACTTCAAGGTTCCTGATTTCTCGAAGTATGATGGCACTGGTAATCCTCTTTTCATTTAAAGAGTTACTCACAAAAATGTCAATATGGTCCAAGGACGAGAAGTTTCTTATCAGCTTTTTCCATGAAAGTTTAACTGGGCCGCCTTAGAGTGGTATATCCAATTAGACCATTCCAAAATTTCCTCCTGGAGGGAATTAGTTGACCAATTCATGAATCAATACAAGTTTAACATGGAAATAGCACCTACTCGCGAGCAATTGAGCACGATGCAAAAGAAGAAAGATGAGTCCTTTAAGCAATATGCTCAAAGATGGAGAACTTTCAGCTGCTCAAGTGCAACCGCCACTTATCCCATCTGAAATGTGTTCGTACTTCTTGGGGACTTTAGGATCTCCTTACATTGGGGCAATGGCAGGAGCAGCATACAAAGACTTTCTCTGAATTGATAACTCGTGAGAGAATCGAGAATTTGGCTAAAGCTGGAAAACTTCCTGTGAGTAATGAGGACACAAGAAGAGGATTGCCACCAAGAAAGAAGAGGCAGAAGTAAGTTATGTGCAAGGTCAGCAATCTTTCATTCCAAGATATGCCTCAACACACCCAAGATCCCAAATACCATCCATCCCTACTACCCACCATACCAAAGTACTCCAACCACAAATACAATCCCACATACCCAACCTCAAGTCAATAACATCCACATACGACCATACCAACCAACTCGCCCAGCCTATACATATAACCCGACCACGTATCCCAGAACTACCCAAACACTACACCGCCTCGACCAAATTTCCAAAACCAGAATCGTAATCGATTCCAAACATTCCACCTTTTCCAAAGTTATCCATTTCAAATGCCTGTTTCAAAAATTGTTCGATGCTCACCTGATCTCACCATGTCCTGTGTCCATTAGAACCACCATTTCCAGCTTGGTATAACCCCAACTTAACTTGTAAATACCACATGGAAGTTGCAGGGCATTCAATTGAAGATTGTGAAGCCTTCAAGACAGAGGAAGAAGGCTAATTGCTTGTGGAAGATTGGACCTAGAGGAATCAAAGCCCGATATTGTTAACAATCCGATGCCAAATCATGAAGGAGGAGCTCGAGTAAATGCTTTGACGATGGAGGAACCCTTGATCAAGAGGGTCTTGAATCTTCGAACTCCTATGGAAAAAGTTTTCATTGGCTTAAAGGAAGCTGGATACAACATCACAGGACCTGCATCTATGATGAAGGAAAATGAGAAATGTGATATGGAATCGAGTTGTGACTACCACTCGGAGGCTTTGGCCATGACATAGAAAATTGCCTGGATTTCAAGGCTCGTGTACAGGGATTACTCAACCTGGGTGTTATACAAGCAAAAAAGAAGCTAAATGTTCTGAAGAGGTGAATGTGATTGAGCGTTTTGTGCTTCGAGTGCCTCCACTTAATCAAGCGCGAAGCCAGAAAAGGTAGTTATCATTGTGAAGAAACCAACACCCTTTGTTTATAAGAACACACATGCTGTACCTTGGAACTATGAGACTGAGGTTGAGATGGAAAGAGAAACCTCAAATGCCCAAGTAGGTGGAGTAGTAACTAGTATAACAAGAAGTGGAAGGTGTTATGGTCCTAAAGAAATAGAAAAGGAAAGTTTGTTAATAAAGGGAATGCTGGAAAAGTTCTGATTAGGAGGAAGTGAAATGAAAGAAGATGAGGAGGAGGAATTTCTAAAAATCATGAAACAGAGTGAGTATGATATTGGAACAATTAAAGAACTTCTGAGAATATCCTTGTTATCACTAATCTTGTCATCCGAGCCTCATCAAAAGGCAGTGTTAAAGATCCTGAAAGAAGCTTATGTCAAGCCTGACGTTTCAACAGAGAACATGGTGAATATGGTAGATCCAGTGAAACGTGTCAGCATGATTACGTTCTAGATGAGGAAATTGTGTCAAGGGCTAACCCACGAGCACTATACATAACTCTCAAATGCAGAAACCATATAGTGCCCAGGGTCCTCATTGATGGAGGGTCAGGATTGAATGTTCTACCAATGTCGACCTTAAGTTACTTGTCAATAAGTAAAGATGATATCGGCAGGTGATGATTGTGAAGGCTTTTGATGGGGCAAAGAAAAGTATCCTTGGGGAAATGTTATTGTTGGAGATTGGCCCAAGTAGATTCAAAGTGTTATTTTAAGGTAATGGAGATTGAATCAGATTACAATATGCTGGGAAGACCTGGATTAACAATGTTGGTGCTGTTCCCTCAACCTTGCATCAAAAGGTTAAATACATAGAGAATGGCTCGATCGTTACAATCCATGGAGAAAAGATATCATAGTATCTAAACAGTTACATTGCCGTATGTTGAGAATGTGGAACTGGTAGAAGAGTTTATGGCATAACCTGGAGGTAGTAGGGCTGAAAGGAACATAATAAGCTCCAATGCAAAATCAGGTGGTGGCGCATATCATGGCTAAGAGTGGATACCTACAAGGGGGGATTAGGACTCAATTGCAAGGTATCACGACACCAATACCAGTCACCAAGAAGCCTAATCGATATGGTTTGGGATATAATGCACTATTGGAAGAGGAGATGAAAGGCATGACTCTTGAGCATTTTAGGAGGAGCAAATGGAGAAAATGAAGCAAATTCCTCACCTAAAGGAAACATTTCCAGGCCCAGCTGAAGTAATTCTAGCTGAGGAAGTTCAATCCCTCGCTTGTATCACTATCAATATGGTGAATGATAAATCCAAGAAAACAACCCTCATGTTGCCAACAATAATGAGATGTAATGCTGGAGATTGAACAGTTATTGATGTTGTTGCTTCAAAGTAATTGTTTGGGTTGTATTGATAAATATTGTTTATGCTTCTGTTTATGCTACTCAAAGACATCATCTAAATGCACTTGCATGATTATTCAATAATCTTTCTTTATCTTCCATTTTCCTCGTTTTCTGTCTCTTTAATTTTTCTTTCTTCTTTCTTTTATTTACCTTTCCCATCTCGTTAATTTATGTCTTCCATATTATTTTCATTTTTCCACCTTTCATTTTGGCATTCCAACCCATCCTAATTGCTTTCCAGGAATTTAAATACTATAGAAATTTTGTCGCATGAAAGGGACTTTGGAGACTTATCAATTGATTCTCTTGTGGCACTTGATTGTGATAGCCATGAATCTGATGAGGATGAGGAAATTGTTGGGCACTTTTCAGACTTCCTAGCAGCAGCAGAAAAGGAGTTTGACTTAGACAATGAGGTGATCGAGTTGGTTAACATGGGCATGAAGAAGAGAAGAAGGAGCTGAAAATAGTGGAAAACCCAGAACGCTCAGAAATGATTGCATTGTTCAAGGAATACATGGATGTTTTTGCATGGTCTTACCGTGATATGCCAGGGTTGGATCCAGAAATAGCTTCACATAAGATCCCTTTATATGCGGGAATTGAACCGAAAAGCAAAAGTTGAGAAGGATACGGCTGAAATGTCATTAAAAATAAAAGAGGAAGTGTGCAAAGCTGAGGCTGGATTTTTGGAGGTATCAAGACACACTGGGTGGCTAACATTGTCCAAGGCCTAAGAAGGATGGAAAAGTTAGAATGTGTGTGGATTATCGGGACTAAACAAAGCTAGCCCGAAGGATGATTTTCCTCTCCCTCACATTGATGTCCTTGTTGATAATCCTGCAAAAAGCCACCGATTTTCATTTATGGATGGGTACTCAGGATACAATCAAATTCCCATGGATGTTAATGACAAAGGAAAAACTACTTTCATAACTCCATGGGGAACATTTTGCTATACGGTCATGCCATTCGGATTGAAAAATGCCGGGCTACATACCAGCGTGCTATGGTTGCATTATTCCATGATTTGATGCACAAGGAGATTGAAGTGTATGTAGATGACATGGTTGCTAAGTCCAAAGAGGGAGAAAGTCATGTGGAGTCCTACAAAAATTGTTTGAAAGACTCAGAAAATATAAGTTGCGGCTGAATCGAATAAATGCATCTTTGGAGCTTCTACGGGGAAATTACTTGGATTCATTGTTAGCAGAGAAGGAATAAAGGTAGACCCAGATAAGGTGAAAGCAATACAAGATATGCCTTCTCAAACTAACGGGAGGTTAGAAGTTTTGGGGAGTTCAATTACATTGCTCGATTCATTGCCAATTTGACTAGTACTTGTGAGCCTATATTCAAGTTGCTACGAAAACATAACCCGGAGAATGGAATGAGGAATGCCAAGAAGCCTTTGCAAAAATAAAGGCTTATTTAATGAAACCTCCAGTTTTGACCCCACCCGCACAGGGCCGTCCTTTGATACTATACCTCAAGTGTTACCAACATCAATGGGGGCAATGTTAGGACAGTATGACGAATTGGAAAGAAAGAGCAATTTATTCTGAGCAAGAAGTTTAATGATGAATCCGCTACTTGGCAATAAAAGACCTGTTGTGCATTGGCATGGACTTCCAAGAGGTTGAGGCAGTACATGTTATACTATACAACTTGGTTGATCTCTCAAATGGATCCGTTAAAGTACATATTTGATAGTCCTCATGTGTCGTTGAGAATGTCAAAGTGGCAAGTGATACTAGAATTTGACATCAAGTATGTGACCCAAAAGTCTGTCAAAGGAGGTGCAATTGCTGATCATCTAGCTGAAAACCCACTTGAAAGTGAGGCTAACCACTCCTGAATTATGTGACGATGAAGTGCTGTTAGTGGAGAAAGAAGAGATGGAAGAGGAGAATGTATGGAAGATGTACTTTGATGGAGCTTAACATGAATGGATGTGGAATAGGAGCTATGGTGGTGTCACCGCTGGTAAGCAATACCCAGTCTCAAGTTGGATTTTGAATGTACCAACAACATCGGAGTATGAGGCGTGTGCAAATGGTTTGCAAGTTGCAATTGACTTGGGATCAAAGAATTAAAAGTCTTTGGAGACTCTGCACTTATAATTTATCAAGTTAATGGACAATGGCAAACAAAGGATCCAAAATTGGTACCTTACCACAAATACTTGTCTCGACTAATTGAGCGATTTGATGATGTGTCATTCTCTCATTTAACTCGAGACAAGAACCAATTTGCAGATGCTTTGGCAACTTTGGCTGTAATGACCAAATTGGAAGTCCATGCTAATGTCCAACCTATCCATGTAGAGGTGCAAAGCGAACCAGTATATTGTGGCAATGTGGAGATTGAACCAGACGGTAACCCTGGTATCAGGACATCAACAGTATATTCAAAAAGGAGAATACCCAGTTGGAGCAAATGAGGTGCATAAAAAGACAATCGTCGACGGCTATGAGCTTTTTCTTGAATGGTGAAGTCCTCTACAAGAGGAATCATGACACCACTCTTCTAAGATGTGTAGATGCTCATGAAGCTCGAATAATCATGACTGAGATCCACGAAGGAATTTGTGGAACCCATGCTAATGGTCATATGATGGCACGAAAATTTTAAGAAGTGGTTATTACTGGTCCACCATGGAGAATGATTGCATCAATTATGTGCGAAAGTGTCACAAATGTCAAATATATGCAGATCGAGTTAATGCTCCTCCATTTCCGCTGCATAGTATGGTATTCCCTGGCCTTTCTCGATGTGGGGCATGGATGTTTGGCCCAATTAATCCTAAGGCATCCAATAGTCATCGTTTCATTTTGGTAGCGATAGACTATTTTACTAAATGGGTGGAAGCCACTTCATATGCCAATATCACACAAAAGGTGTTTCTAGATTTATCAAAAGAGACATTATTTGTAGATATGGGATTCCAGAAGAATTATCACAGACAATGCTCCTAATCTCAATGGTGCCGAGGTTCAGAAGTTCTTTGAGACTTTCAAAATCAAGCATCACAACTCAGCTCCTTATAGGCCTCAAATGAATGGTGCGGTCGAAGCCAAATAAGAATATCAAGAAAATTGTTGCCAAAATGGTGGTGAATTACAAAGATTGGCATGAAATGCTGCCATATGCTTTGCACGCATTGTACCAACATACGATAAGCACAGGAACAACTCCTTTCTCATTGGTATATGGAATGGAAGCTGTATCCCCTATTGAAGTTGAAATCCCATCATTAAGGGTTTTGATGGAGGTGAGTTAGAAGAATCTAGTGGGTGAAAACTCGTTATGAACATTTGAATATGATAGAAGAGAAAAGACGGCAGCCATTTGTCATGGCCAGTTGTATCAAAGTAGAATGGCTAAGGCTTTCAACAAGAAAGTCCGCCCAGGGATTTGTATCCAGGAGATTTGGTTTTGAAGAAAATTCTCCCTAATCAAGAGGACACAGAGGAAAATGGGCTCCAAGTTATGAAGGTCCTTACATTGTCAAACAAGCATTTTAGGAGGGGCATTGATTTTGCAAAATATGGATGGACAAGAACTACCTAGACCCGTCAACACTTATGAAGTCAAAAAGTTCTATGCTTAGATGCTGTGAAAGCTCATTGGGTCTAAAACTTGAAGGAACGGCCTAAATGAAAGCTAGGATGAGAAATAAATAAAAATAATAAAAAGCCCGTTAGGTCGAAAACTGAAAGAGCGCCTAAGCAAAAGATAGAAAAAAAAAAGAAAAAAAAGAAAAAAGAAAAAAGCCCGTTAGGACGAAAATCCAAAAGGGCGTCCTAAGCAAAAGTTAGGGCAAAAGAACGTGCATCATCTCAAACAATTTACACTTGGGCAATTTTGTGTTGGATGTGTCTTGTGAGCCAAGCATACCAAGATTGAAACTGGCAATTTTTGGGGTTCAAGAAGGAAAGAGTGAAAGGCTCAGAGAGAGAGTGGCTATAGCATCCAATTTGCTGCAAGAAATCAATTGAATAAGCCACTAAGGACCAAACTGGGCAAAATTTTTATATTGTTTGAAATCCTATCTTTACTTCGCTCTATTTACTTCTTCCAACAATTTGTGATATTGTTGTCTGATACACCAAGCAATAGAAATTCTAATTCAGTTAATCTTTCTATTTCCCCTTTGCATGCATGTTCATTTATGATGTCTTGAGTAAGTATAAATTTAAGCTTAATATCACACCTAACGGTTCTTCAGGCAATGCATTAATGACTAACATCACACATAGGGAATCCAGAAGCTTCAATTAAGCTTGGTAGAAAAACAATCATCATCCTAAAAAAAAAAAAAAGATAAAGGAAAAAGAGAAGAAGGAGAATGGGAAGAAGTGAGCAAAGTTCAGAAAGAAAAAGAAGAAGTTCCATTTACGCAGAAGGTTCAAGATAGTGACTACGAGTTTGATCGGTTGAAGTTTTCCTCGAGAGTTGCTTGACTATGGTGAGATTCCTTTCACAAGAATGTTTTTGAAAAGAAAAAGAATGAGTGAAACCATATTGCGAGGGTGTTAATAACAAACTTGAAAACAGATTCATGTGGTAAAAGCCTCTGAAGAAGCTTATGGTTCAAATGTTTTTCAATGTTAAAATGATACTTTTGTGACATATTCATCATCTCTTTCTTTTGATTATCAAATCATTTAGGTCCTTGGCCTATTTCTTTTTATCCATTTCATACTTTCATGATCTTGGATTCATTCATATTTTGTACAAGACATCCTTGGCATCTCCATTTTGGCTTGAAATTTTAGTTTACTTTTGTTTTTGAAAAAAAATAATAAAAAAAAAAGGTTTGATTCTACATTCACTTAACTTGAAAAATGCATGGAAAAGAAAATTAAATTTTCACATTCCCATGATTGTCATTGCTTTTACATTTCTAGTTGGCCTAGATTGCCATTTCACTTTTCCAGTCATTTCTAGTCGGTTTAGATTGTCAATCTAATTTTCAAAGAAAAATACAAAATAAAAAAAAAGAAAAAAGAACTATTCAAATCATTGTTCTTCTTGTCACATTTACATTTTTTTTTTTTGGTTAGCCCCTGTTGGTTTTTAATTTCCTGTCGCTGTTGACCAGATCCATGGTCGCAAGTCTTTAATTTTCTGTCACCCTGGCTTTTAATTCCTTTGTTTACCTTATCCATTGGTCGTAAGTCTTTTAATTTCTGTCCGCTTGTTGACCTTATCCAGTTGGTCGCAAGTCTTTTAATTTCCTGCCACTTGTTGACCTTTATCCAGTTGGTCGCAGTCTTTAATTTCTTGTCGCCTGTGACCTTATCCAGTTGGTCGCAAGGTTTTTCATTTCCTATTGCTTGTGGACCCGTATCCAGTTGGTCACAAGTCTTTCATTCCCTGTCACTTGTGGACCCGTATCCAGTTGGTCGCAAGGTTTTTAATTTCCTGTTGCTTGCGGACCTATCCAGCGGTTCAAGATTTTCCATTTCTATCGCTCTGACCTGTATCCAGTTGGTTGAGGCTTTCATTTCCTGTTGTTTGTGACCCATATCCAGTTGGTTGCAATGCTTTTAATTTCTGTCACTTGTGACCCGTATCCAGTTGGTCGCAAGATTTGTCATTTTCTTGCTTTTGACACCTATCCAGTTGGTCACAAGATTTTTCATTTCCTGTTGCTTGCATACCCGTATCCAGTGGTCGCACGGCTTTAATTGTTTGATTACAAGATCTTTGATTTAGGTAAGCCCCTGTTGGCTTTTGATTTCCAATTAGCCCTGTCGACTTGAAAATTCAGGTCAGCCCTATCAGTTTCGATTGTCAATCAACTTATTGGCCTGAAAATTTCTATTAGCCTCCATTGGTTTTCAAATCTTCTGTTAATTTCGTTTGTTTTGACTTTTCTTGTCCTTTGTAAATTTGTGACAAATTTGTTAGTTTCCCTTCTTTGCATAATTTATACGTAGAAGATGTTTGAATGGTATAGTTTGCATGTGATTTTCTTGAAGTTAGAATTTAATCTTCTTGTAGTTGCATTTCATGCATTGGAACAAAATCAATGTTCATGTCTTTACTCATTCCTTATGAAGACAATATGAAAAACTTAGGTTTTTCATATTTCTCTTATAAGAAATGAGCAAAGAGGGGCAATGAACACCAATTTTGTCCCAAAAAATTAAAAATATATTAGCACATTTTATTTCGTTTTTAGTCGTTGTGTTGTTTCTTTGTTGTACAAAATAAAGCCCACTTTATTTTGTTTTGTTAAAGGAGAACCCGTTTTGGTCTTTGTTTATTTGAAAGAAAGTTTTTCTTAAGTTAGTTTTTTTTTTTTTTAAGCCCATTTCAAAAAATAAAAAAGGAAACTCATTGCATTTTTTTTTTGTTGTCATTGTTGATAATTTCATTTGAGTTGTTAGTCAATTGTGGCTTTTTATTATTTTAAAAAAAAATAAAACAAAATACGATGATGAAAGGTTGTCTCATGATTACCTTTTCTTTTTTTGGCATTTTCTTTTAAAATAACTAATGAAGACAACAGAGGCAGCATGCAAGCGAGACAAAGGAGTGCCTAACAAGAATACATTAGGGCCTATGAATCACGCTGAAGAAGGAAGTTAGAAAAAGAAGCATCGAATGAAAAATGCATACAAAGGGTCAGAGGAAATCCCATGAAATCAGCAAAATTGAAAAATTAGCTCAATCAGATCAAAAATGGCTGCTGCCAAATTGACAAATGGATTCATGATGGTGTATAAATGGGAATCGGAGGAAGTTCACATAAGGGGGAACTTCTGAAAATTTTCTGAAATCGTTGAGGGTAATTGAGAGAAAAGACATAAAGGGAAGGGGAGACTTCCTTACAACTTTTTCATTCTCTAAAAAGTTTTATTCTGAAATTTTTGAGAATTGAAAGAAACTGAAAACAGGAGGACTATCATATTTTCCTAAGCAAAAGAGATATTCCAGAGAAAGAAAAATCACACAAGCACAGGAAATATTGGTTGATTCATTTTCTTTTCCAATTACATATTTTCCATTCTGAAACCAATCCAAGTCCATGAGCCATACACAAACACAGATCAAACACCAAACACAATTATCATCAACATCAACACTATCCATACAGCCCATAAATTCAACAGCAATCTAGTATCCAATCATTTTCCAAAATTTCAGCATAAATGAAATAGAGGCCAATATCAAACAAAATAAACCCCACACAGATGGAATCCATAATACCCATAAACTAGAAACATGAGAGAAAGAAGGGAAGGAGGCCGCCACCGCCGCTCGGTACCTCCGCCGAACCTCGCCCTTGTGACCACCGCTTCCAGCCCGCCTCTTCCCTCTCGGCCAAAGCTCCCGCGAGCACCACCCAAAGCCAGCCTCTACATCGCCCGATCTCGCACTATCCCGCGGCTAAGGTGTGACCGCACCGCCCTGTTCCTCCGCCTCCACCCTCAGCCTTTTGTTTTCCCTTCAGTCGCCTCCCATCATCATCATCGATGCAGCCGCCACCTAACGCCGCTCCTCATCGCGATCTCCTCCCCATACGGCCAAGCGCTGCCGAAGGTTCCTTTTTTTTTTCCTTGACGTTGCTCGCTACGCGATCGCGAGCCAAGAGCTCGCGCACTCAATCGCAACCGCCACACGGACCGCCGTGGAGCGTTCCTTCTCTTCGCCAGCACCGCTGCCGTGAAAAGCCACTACCCCTCGTCCTCCACCTCGCCTCGCGACTTCAGCCGAGCCGAACCACCACCTTGCCACCATCAGTGATCTTCCCGCATTCCTTTTCCCTCTCCGGTGCACCGCGGCCACCGCTCCCTCTTGTTCTCTTCGCCTGGCTCTCCTCACTCCATCTCTCTTTTTTTTTTTTCTCTCGATCTCGGTTCCTTTTCTCTCTCTACATGGGCTTGTTTTCCTTTTTAGTGGGAGTGTGTGTGTGTGAGAGGGAGCGTATTAAGCATGTGAGTTTGTGTGTGTGTGTGTGTGTGGGTTAGTGAATATGTGTATATGAGTGCATGTGTGTGTTTTGGGTAGATAGATTTAGAGGTTAATAAAATTAATTTAGGTAAATTGGGTTTGGGTTAATTTGTTCATTAGTATTTGTTTTTAGATTTGTTGTTTGAATTTGGTTTAGTCTAAAAAATAAAAAAGGGAAGATAAAGGGTTTTGTTTTGTTCATTTTGAATTTAAAATAAATATTAGAATATCATGCTTTAATAAAAAGGATTTGGGTCACGTAATCCAGAAATTTTTTTAGGATTTACTTGCTTAGATTGTTAATTCCATATTCTGGAATATTTTAGCTGTGACAGCTTGATATTCAAAAATTTTTTTTGTTTTTTTCAAAATTAAAATTAATCAAAAACATAATTATTTTATAAAGAACTACGTAACTTTGAGTTCCCCATTGCACCAGGGGATACGTAGGAGGCGATTTGATCCCTGTCAAGTTCAAAATTAAATTTTTATAATTTATGTCTTACTTGTAAATAATTTTTTTTTTCATATGAAATATTTTATGTTATTTTTATATTATTTGAGAAGTACTTTTTAAATAAAATGTTAATTTAGCCGTGACGGCTTGTTAACTTAATATTTCAGACATTTAGCTGACAGCTTAATGACTAAAAATTTCTCTGAAAATTTATTTTTCCCTTCTATAAAAAAGATATTAAAAATATTTCATTTATCTTGTTTGTAAATAATTCATAAAATTTTCTATTATATTCAATTTAAATTGGTCATTTATTTGTTAAAAATTTTTATTTCAAATAAAATGTTAATTTAGCTTGACGGCTTGTTAACTCGTTATTCTAGACATTCTTTGGCTTGATGTTCCAAATTTTCTTTAAATTTTCTTTTATTATTTTATGTTTTATTTTCTTTTCATAGAAAGTATCAAAATAAATTTTTATCTAAATTATAAATATTTATAATTTATAAGAGAGTTTTATTTTCATGTGTTTAAATTTAAATTTCTTACTATTTTATTTCAAATAAGGATGTTGATCTAGCCGTAAACTGTTGACTCAATATTTTGAACATTTAAATAATGATGATTTGATGTTTCAGAATTTTTCTTAAGAAATTTTTTTTTATCCTTGTAAATAAATAATGACATAAATATTTTGAAAGGTTATTAATAATTTGCACAATTAATAAGTACCGTCTAAGGACGGATGTACTAGGTGCGTAAGATTAAATCCTACCCTTCTCTATGCATAACGACTCCGAACTCTAATCTGGTTACAAAGACCTTTTCTTTAAAAATGGGTTTTTCCAATTTCCACTTTAATAAACGTGGTGGCGACTCCTAATTTTAAACAATTCTTTCGCGTCCGTCGGTTTGGCGCCGGTTATAATGTTCAATATTTGTTTCATATTGGAGCTGTGAAGCTCTCATTGTGGCGTCCCCAGTCAAATCAATGAATGCGAAGTCCTTGTCCGCTAACATGGGGACCCAAGGCATCACTACAACATTCACCAAGTACTTTCCGTTACAAGTCGGGCCTGAGGTGTTGTTTAGCTGTAACATGAGTGTTCACCAAGTTTCTCTCAGATAAGCCCTATATCCATTTCACATAGTACACATAATATACATAAAGAATGAAAATTACATAAAGTTTTCACAATTTCTTTCATATTTACATATAGACCACAAGATTTTCCAAATTTACACACAAAACCCAAACAACATAGGATTCCTAAAATATCCATAAAAATCCATATTTCTTTGTAATTTTCATTGAAGCACAAAAGCACACTATTATAATAAACTCATTTTCTTTGTAATACAATATGATTAAATTAGTTTTTAATCATACAATAATTCAATATCAAGTATTTGTATAGTATTTTCTTTACTAATTCCATAATCCTAAATACCCCCAAAATTATTTCAAATCTATTTTTAAATATGTAGGTAAATTACCTTTACATGTTCATCATAGGTAAAAAAATATTTTTATCTATATAAGGATATAATCATAAAGCAAATAAAAGAGTAATGGAACCTTTCAAGAAATATATTTAAAAAATAATCAAAATTATATCCAAGTTTTAGGAAATCACTCAAGCAAGAAACTAGTTAGTTTACATGTCATGTTCCTAATGGGACCTTAACTTAAATTTTTATAAACAATATTTCTTAATGTTAATAAATGTATATTCAAGTCAAATATTTATAGTCCAAGATCCATAATTCAAGGTCTATAGTTCAAGTTAAAATATTATGATCATAAATTTTCTCAATTAAGTCAAGTGAGTCTTAAAGACTCATAATAGTCCAGATAATGTCTATAAATTTATAAGTCCATAACAAAGGTCATGATTAATATAAATATATTTTAGTATCTTTTTATATCTTATTAAGCCTTAATGGTGCCAAGAGAAACATAACACATAAACCAAGCTAAATATTACATGCTCAAAGGTTTATAATACATTCATTATAATGAATTAAATAAAGTATTTTTTATAAATAAAAAATGTTTCACAATCAAATACATAATGAGGTCAAAACCAAGCTATATTACCTTAAAATTCCACAACTTATGCACAAAGCTTTATTAAATGAAAATAAATAGTTTAACACATTAAAACAAATTTATACAATATTTAAATATTTGAAGAAAACATAAGCAAAATTTAAAATGATATTTAATCATGATTTAATTTCAACCATAGAAGTAGAGAAATAAACATGCATCATATACACATAGATTAAGATACTTTATGTCACCATTTTTAAATCATTCAAAGATATTAAAAGCAATAAACACAAGCTTTGAGTATCATATAGCACAACATCATACAAGAAAAGTATACATGAAATTTATTAGTGAAAGAAAAACCCCACTTGTTCTTAGAGCCTTAGAAACTTAGCTACACCAAGGCTAGACCACAACTTCTTCAACTTTTCTAAACCTTCTCTAAGGGCTAAAATTCATGTATAAAGGTTGAAAAGCATTGATATTAGATGGTGGTAAGAAGAGGTGATAATTTGGAGGTGTTTTGCTAAAAATTTGTAAGTATTTTTGTGTGAAAATAAAGAAAATAAAGAAAAAATGGTGGCTACAATTTCTAATAGATTTTGGGCAGAAGAATGAAGTGTGGAGTTGTGTTTAGAGGGGTGCTATTATAGAGAAAAACTAGGATTGAAATATTATTAATTTCATAATTTATTTATCATATTTCGTTAGTTTCATTAAATATTAAACTAACACTAAATAATTTAAAAAAAATTTCAATTATCATTTAAAGACATACTAAAATATTAATGATATGATTTAAATCTATTTAGTAAATTTTCATATGATTTAATAGTTAATTATCCAAAATAAGGTAAATGTACTTAAGCTAGTCAATCTTAATTAGGTTAATTAATTAGTAAATGACTTAATTTTTTACTCAAATATCATAATAAGGTTATTAGAGATATAATACAAGTATTCACAAAATTTATATAATTTTTTAATATTTTATTTGATATTTTACACTATTGATAGTTTTATTAGGAATTAATTATTAATTAACTAATGATTTATTTAACTATTTATAAATTATTTTTTTCTTCTTTGGTAGCCTATAGGTCTGAATAACATGTCTAATAGAGTTATAGAGGGTGGCAAGTTATCTTGAATGATTAATATATGAAAATGACAAATTTTGCATATTTATCTTAAAGTTATATATACTAGATAATTTATAAAAGAATCATAAAAATTAATTTTTCTTATACTATTATCAAGAACATGTTTTTACCTTATTTATATATTATCTATAATTTTTATTAATTTTTTCTACAATTTTTATTATTTTTTATGTATTTTTACCTTAATTTGGCCTATTTATAAATTAATTAAAATAATTAATTATCTATAAATAAAGTATACAAACTTTTTGCAGTCTCCCATGTGAATTTTGAGCTGTATAACAAGATAAGGAGACAAGCCCGTCTTTATTGAAATTTTAAGTCAAAAATTGTTAGCTTTGGATAATATATCATGTAAAATATCTTTCACTTTATATATATATGAATGAGACTAAATTCTAAAATATTCTAGGTGTCATTTAATTGATTTAAGAGTATTAGTGAGATTAATCAAAATTTAGGAAAATTATCTTGAAGTTTAAGTAGTTAATTAGGTATTTTAAGATTTATTTAAGTTAAAATTAATTAATTAAATATCAATGTGATTTTTAACACTATCTATAGTTTAATGGAGAGGCCCATTTCGTGGTCCCCTTGGTCTAATATCATAACTTAGTTAAAAAAATTTTACAAGACTTAAAGTTATTTTCCAGAATTTTTAGAGTTTATTTTACACCCTAGGTTAGGTTATTTTTATGTAATTATACTAATATTATACAAATTTACTAAATATTGATATTTATCATCAAAATTATGTTTAAAATATATTTATAATTTTTTATTTAATAACACTCTAAGTTTTTTTAAGGTTTTTGTTAGCTTTTTTGCAACTAATTATGTTATAAGTTTATTTTCTATCTTTTAGTGGTATTTTTGTAATTTTAATAAAATCCAAGGGAATAATTAAAATTTTACATTTTGGTGTTAAGTTCTATATTGTATAACTATTAAGTCTTATAATATTTTAATTAGATATTTTTTTTAATAATTATCCCGAATATTTCTTATGTAAAATAAGTCCTCATACTTTCTAAATAAAGAGCTATAATAAAAAAACACTATATTAAGAAAAATAGGGGATGTTACATTTCTCCCTTTCTTCAAGAAATTGCGTCCTCAAAATTTGATTATCTTAATTAAAAATCTCTAGGTAGCCTTTTCGAATATCCTTTTCTTTTCCCACGTACCTCTTCAAGAGTCAATCCTTCCCACAAGACTTTTACCAAAGAAATAGTCTTACCACGTCTATGTTCCTTCAGGCTTTTATTCAAAATCTTAACAGGTTTAACCTCATAGGTTAAATCATCTCTTAATTGAACACAGCCATTCTAGAGTAGATGTGAAGGATCAGGGGAATATTTCTTTAATTGAGACACACGGAAGACATCATGAAGGTTTGAAAGGTTTGGGGGAAGAGCAAGGCGATAGGCAACAGAACTAATTCGATTCAAAATTTGATATGGACCAAGAAAACAAGGACTCAACTTCCTAGTTTTCAAAGCTCTGCTAGCCATGTTGTAGGAGAAACCCTCAGAAATACGTGCTCACCCTCTTGGAATTCTAGAGGCTTCCTTCTTCTCTGAGCATAACTCTTTTGCCAACTTTGTGCAGTCTACAATTTATCCTTGATAAGCTTAATTGGTCCATAATCCTTTGGACAATTTCAGGTCCTAGCATTTTTCTCTCACCAACTTCATACCAACACAATGGGGATCTACACTTCCTAGCATATAAAGCCTTATATGTGCCATTCCAATACTAGAATGATAACTGTTGTTATATGAAAACTCTACTATTGGTAGGTAATAATCCCAATTTCCTTATTGTTCCAAGACACAGGCTCTCAACATATCCTCTAAGGTCTGTATAGTTCTCTCAAATTGCCCATCAGTCTAAGGGTGACAAGCAATACTAAGACTTAACTTAGTTCCAAAGGCTCTTTGTAATGTTCCCCAAAACCTAGAGGTGAACCTGGGATCTCAGAGACAATCCTGGTGGATACACCATGGAGTCAAACAATCTCATTAATGTACAATTGGGCTAGCTTATCTAGTGAATAGCTAGCTCTAATGACTAAGAAATGAGCAGATTTAGTCAATCTATCCACTATAACCCAAACTCCATCATGTCCTAAGGATGTCCTAGGTAATCTCATCACAAAATCCATGGCTATGTTGTCCCACTTCCATTTAAGGATTTCTAAAGGTTGGAGTAAGCTTGAGGGTTTCTAATGTCTCAATCTTGACTTTTTGACAAACCAAGCATATTGTCACAAATTCTGCTATATCCTCTTCATTCTTGGCCACTAAAAGAATTGTTTAATTTCTTGATACCAGGTTGTATGGTATCCCACACTAGGTACACATAACCTATCATGATATAACAGTGCTCCATCCCTAGCAATTCAAAAATCCTTTTGTTCCCCCTTAATTACCAACTCTTTATAGATTTGCAAAAGTTGATCCTCCTTCTGACCTTCAATAATCTCTTTCCTAAGGTTATTTTCTATCCTCATATGATTCAAACTGAAATGGTCAGCCACATATACTTCAAGATTCAAGTCCCCAAATTTTTCTAATAATTCCCATTCTTTAACCATCAAACTTGCCACATGTAGAGATTTTCAACTAAGTATATCGGTAACTACATTGGCCTTACTTGGGTGGTATTTAATTTCAAAATCATAATCCTTCAAAAATTACCATCTTCTTTGTCTCAAATTCAACTCTTTTTGGTCAAATAAATACTTCAAACTCTTATGATCAATAAAAATCTCAAACTTCACACTATATAGGTAATGTCTCCATATCCTAAGAGCAAAAACTATAGCTGCTAACTCTAAGTCATGGGTAGGATAGTTCTTCTCATGTGGTCTCAGCTACCTAGAAGCATAAGCTACTACTTTTCCTTCTTGCCTTAAGACACAACCTAAATCTTTTCTGAGGCATCACTATACGCTACAAAAAAAATTTTCTAGGTTAGGGATAACTAATACTTGGTGAGATGTGAGCCTATGTTTTAACTCTAGAAAACTAGTTTCACACTCAGGTGTCCACACAAATGGTTTTCCTCTTTGGGTTAACCTAGTCAAAGGCAAAGCTAACTATGAGAATCTTTCGATAAACCTTCTGTAATATCTGCAAGTCCTAAGAAACTCTTAATTCATTACCATCTTAGGTTTCTCCAAGACAACACAACTTCTACTTTACTAGGGTCCAGACACTTCATTCTCATTGATTGCATGACCTAAGAATTTCACTTCTTTTAGCCAGAAATCACACTTCTCTAGTTTTGCATACAATTGTTTCTTCTTCAATATCTCCAAAACTATTCTCAAATGCTCCTCATTCCTTCTAGTCTTAGAATAAATTAAAATATCATCAATAAACACCACCACAAATTTGTCTAGGAAAGGTCTAAAAATCATGCTCATATAATCCATGAAAATAGCTGGGACATTAGTCAATCCAAAAGGCATCACCAAAAACTCATAATGTTCATACCTAGTCCTAAAAGGTCTTAGGTATATCTTTTTCCTTAATCCTAATTTGTTGATACCCTTACCTTAGATCTATCTTAGAGAACACTATGGCTCTTCCTAGTTGATCAAAAAGGTCCTCAATCCTAGGAAGGGAACACTTATTCTTAATGGTAACTTTGTTCAATTGACAGGAATCTATGCACAACCTTCATCTACCATCCTTTTTCTTTACAAACAACACAGGTACTCCAAGGTGAGGTACTAGGTCTAATAAATCTTTTCCTTAATAGATCCTCTATCTGTTTCTTCAATTCGCTAACTCAAGAGGTGACATTCTATAGGTGTTATGGATATAAGACTAGTACCAAGCAAGAGTTCAATAGAAAATCTATCTCTCTCTTAGGAGGTAAACTCTCAATATCAGGTGGAAATACCTCAGCAAATTCTTTTACTATAGAAATATCTTCAATCTTCAACTAGCATTTGCCACTGATTCCAATGAGTATATAAAACACATCCTAGGGTTTGTTTCATTAAACATTCTCCTATTTGATTGGCCAAGGATTCAGGATCTGATAAGGAGTTTGCAAGAGTATTTTGGATAGAGAAATGTAAGGTTTTCTTATGGCAATTTAGAAAGACATTGTTATCAATAACCAATTCATACCTAAAATAATATAAATATCATCCATAGGTAAGCAAATAAGGTCAACATGGAATAATGAGTACCAATCTGAATATGACAATCTAAACAAATAGAAGAAGTCAAAATTCTACTCACAATGGGCATAGAGACAATCAAGTCATGTGGTAGGATAGACATGGGTAATTCAAATTCATTTGCACAAGTTGGAGAAATAAAAGAATGAGTGGCTCCAGAATTAAACAGTGCAATTAACATTTTATTATTAAAAAAACACGTACCCTATCAGTTTAGGATTTTGAGCTTCTTGTGTACTCAGGGTGAAGACTCTTCCTTTAGCTTGAGGCCTCTGTTGGAAATTTCTCTTATGCTGATTCTAAGGACATTCATGTGAGTAATGTCCCTATTTTTGCACGTGAAACAGACACCCTTTCTTTTCAAGCATGGTTTATTTCCATGATTTTTCCCACAATTTTCACAAACAGGAGCTGGGGCAGGTGTAGGGATTGGTTTTTATGGTGGCAAAGGCATTTTTTCTATATACAGGTTCCTCCTCCCTTATTCCTGTTTTGGTTAAAGTTACAGTTCCTATTCTTTTGAAATTGTGGTAGCATAAATCTACTTTTATCTTCCTCTCTTTTTCTTTTCAACATATTCTAATGCTAAGCCGCCAAGTCTTTAATATTTTGTTCAGGAATCCTGCATTTATTCACCAGGAGAGGAAAATTCTTGATTTCCATAGTACTTACAACATTCTTTAGTTTTGGATTCAGGCCAGCCTCAAATTTCATTGCTTTCCAAGCTTTCATCTGGATTGAATTTTAAATAAGATGAGAACTTGGCCAATTCTTCAAATTTTGATATGTATTGTCCAACAGTCATATTTCCCTTCAATCAGGAATTCAGTCTTTTTGGTTCTTTACACTTATTGGAAAACATTTTTCCAAAAAGGTAGCTTTGAATTGTTCCCATGTGAGAGAAACTTCTTGTGCCTCTGAGAGACTTAGTGCCCCTCCACCAATGCTCAGCCTTACCAACAAGCATATAGGTGGCATAAGTCACCTTCTACTCATCGGTGCACACCATGGCCTAAAATATCTTTTCTATGTTCATCAACCAATTTTCAGTTATGGTTGTGTTGTATTCTCCTTTGAAGGATGGAGGTTGCATCTTTCTAAATTCATATAGCCCATAGAATTAAGGGTGCAAACAGGTGTACCTTCATTAGTAATTCCTTAACCATTGCCATTCCTGTTTCTAGCATCATTCTCATTCATCCGCTACAATATCCTATAAGTCAACATCACTTGTTCCCTAATCGCCTAGCCATATTCTCCAAGGTATTTCTATCTTCTCCTCCACCATTAAGAGAAATAAATCTCTATCTTGGTCGCATGTTGCTTCTGCATACATAGTTACTAATGTATTGAGGTGATCAAGCTCAATATTCCTATCTAGTAGCTAGAAATAATTGCCACACAAGACAAACTTATATAAGGAAAACCCTATATGGAGAAATATGACACACATGAATTCTACCTAATGACAATTGTCTTCCAAGAAAATCTTGATACTATTAATGTGACATCCTACTAAGCTTTAATTCTTCCACCTTAGTTTTTAATATTATTATTATTTTAAACAATAGTTAGCCAATATAATATTATTAAATTGTAATCTGAAATTTTACAAGAATTTTTTTTAACCTATGATTATTTCTTATTTGTAGTCCTATACTGGAATAATATATACTAACTATAAATCATGCATCTGTAGATTCCAGGAAAGAGAGGGGGTCACAATGGATACGCTTAAATACCAAGTTTAACAGAACTTTTTGAAGTTACACTTTCAAGTAATACACTTTCTTCCAATCCAAGGGTAATTTTTAAACAACAAATAATGCTTTTTTCCTAACATAATACTATTATTTGTTAATCAGTAATTTCACAGTTTAGACAACCATCATCTATAGAAAACATACTTCACTACCAATATCAATTCATAGGGTACAGTACATATTACACATTCAAGATACATAAAGAAAAACTTTAATACAACAATATAAAATGCGAATAAGAAGTTTCTCTATGATTATTTAGAAATTAAGTCCAAGGCTACATCTATTTCACTACTAAAGACGATCCATGCGATTGGAAACATAAAGAAAATGGGTGAGAAGTCTCCAGGAGGGTGATGTTTCCAGGAGTCTCACTTCATCCCAAAAATACTAAAAATAACACGGGAGTGCAGCAAGATGCAATCTTTTATATTAACTCAAATTATATTTTACTAGTGTCAAGTGAAATGGAAGTGCATAATATCAATCATAATAAAAGTAAGTAAAAGAATTGTAATAAATAATGATGAGTTTCCTGTAAACTTCATTTTATAGTCTGTAAGGTTTGTTTCATATTGGATCTGTAAGATTTCTCATTGCTAGGCGTCCCAGTCAGATCAATGAATGTCAAATTTTTGTCCGCTAGCATAGCGGGACTAAGACATCACTACAACATTCACCAAGTCCTTTTTCGCTACAAGGTGAGACCTGAGGTATTGTTTAGCAATTGCAACACTAAGTGTTCACCAAGTCCTTCTTTGCTACAATGTAGGATCCGATGTGTCACTTATTTATGTATCTATTTCACATAGTGCATATAGTATACATAAAAAATGAAAATTATATAAATTTTCCACAATTTCTTTCATATTTACATATAGACCACAAGATTTTCCAAATTTGCACACAAAGCCCAAACAATATAGGATTCCAAAAATATCCATAAAAATCCATATTTCTTTGTAATTTTCATTAAAGCACCAAATCACACTATTATAATAAACTCATTTTCTTTATAATAAAATATGATTAACTTAGTTTTTAATCATATAATAATTCAATTTCAAGTATTCGTATAGTATTTTCCTTACTAATTCCATAATCCTAAATACCCCCAAAATGATTTCAAATCTATCTTTAGAAAATATGTAGGTAAATTACCTTTACATGTTCATCATAGGTAAAAAAATATTTTTATCTATATAAGGATATAATCATAGAGCAAATGAAAGAACAATGGAACCTTTCAAGAAATATATTAAAAAAAAATCAAAATTATATCTGAGTTTTAGGAAATCACTTCAAGCAAGAAACTAGTTAGTTTACATGTCATGTTCCTAATGAGACCTTAACTTAAATCTTTGTAAATAATATTTCTTAATGTTAATAAATGTATATTCAAGTCAAATATTTATAGTCCAAAGTCCATAGTCCAAGATCCATAATTCAAGATCTATAGTTTAAGCCCAAATATTATGATAATAAATTGTCTCAATTAAGTCTAAGTGAGTCTTAAAGACTCATAATAGTCCAGATAATGTCTATAAATTTATAAGTCCATAACAAAGGTCATGATTAATATAAATATATTTTAGTATTTTTTATATCTTATTAAGTCTTAATGGTTCCAAGAGAAACATAACACATAAACCAAGCTAAATATTACATACTCAAAGGTTTATAATCCATTCATTATAATTAATTAAATAAAGTACTTTTTATGAACCAAAAATGTTTCATAATCAAATACATAATGAGGTCAAAACCAAGCTATATTACCTTAAAACTCCACAACTTATGTACAAAGCTTTATTAAATGAAAATACATAGTTTAACACATTAAAATAAATTTATACAATATTTAAATATTTGAAGAAAACATAAGCAAAATTTAAAATGATATTTAATTATGATTTAATTTTCAACCATAGAAGTAGAGAAATAAACATGCATTATATACACATAGATTAAGATACTTTATGTCACCATCTTTAAATCATTCAAAGATATAAAAAATAATAAACACAAGCTTTGAGTATCATATAGCACAACATCATACAAGAAAATTATACATGAAGCTTATTAGTAAAAGAAAATCCCCTACTTGTTTTGGAACCTTAGAAACTTAGCCACACCAAGGCTAGACCAGAAACTTCTTCAACTTTTCTAAACCTTCTCTAAGGTCTAAAATTCATGTATCAAGGCTAGAAAGTATTGATGTTAGATAGTGATAAGAAGAAGTGATAATTTGGAGGTGTTTTGCTAAAAATGTGTAAGTATTTTTGTGTGAAGATGAAGAAAATGAAGAGAAAATAGTGGCTATGATTTTTTATAGATTTTGGGCAGAAGAATAAAGTGTGAAGTTGTGTTTAGAGGGGTGCTATTTATAGAGAAAAGTTAAGATTAAAATATTATTAATTTCATAATTTATTTATTATATTTAGTTAGTTTCATTAGTTAAATATTAAAGCTAACACTAAATAATTTAACAAATTTTCAATTATCATTTAAAGATATACTAAAATATTAATGACATGATTTAAAGACATTTAATGAGTGGCTTGGCAGGCTTCTAAGCAAAAGGGTACATGAATGAACTGAAGAGGAATGAAGGGATCCTAAGACTATATAGATATGGGACTATACAGTTGAGAATGACTTATATGAATTGATTTGTACTACCTATACCAATAAGATACATCTTCTTTGGTAGCCCAAAACTAAAGAACTCCATGGTTAAGCGTGCTTGACTTGGAGTAATTTTGGGATGGGTGACCTCCTGAAAATTTTTCTCAGGAAGCGTGTGAGTGAGGACAAATCACGTTGAAAAAATCCCGTGTTGGTTTATGGCAGTCATAAATCCATAAGGCAGCCTAGGGTGTTACAAATGGTATCAAAGCTTACATCTCTCCCAGGTACGGTGTGGTTTGGGACGAACCAAGTGGAAGTTGGTAGGCATGTAACGTCCGATGAGGGGGGGGAGTAATTGGTGCAAGAAAGCATGGACAATGAGCAACTCCTGTCAGGCTTTTAAGAAGAGGGGTACATGAATAAACCTATTACACACCAGAATGAGAGGAATCCTGAGACTATATAGATATGAGACTATACAGTTGAGGATGACATATATGAATTGATTGGTACTACCTATGTCAACAAAGATGCATCTTCTTTCGGTAGCCCATCACTAAAGAAATCCATGGTTAAGCATGCTTGACTTAGAGTAATTTTGGGATGGGTGACTTCCTGGGAATATTTCCTAGGAAGCATATGAGTGAGGACAAAGTACATTAAAAGACCCGTGTTGGTTTATGGGGATAGTCGTTAATCCATAAAGCAGCATGGAATGTTACAACTAACACTTCCACGATGCATACCTCTGGAAACTAAGTGTAGCAATCAAATATGAGACTTACCTCGGCATCAATGGTTACCCAAAAACTTTAGCATCTAATCACATCTTGCCCAATTGCCTTGGGCAACCTATAAGCATTTCGGCAACCTATATAGCTATGGGCACTTCTACAGGTATTTTGTTCTTTGACTCCAAAAAACTAATAGATGGATAGACGGTAATACAAATGGATCATCATGACAAATGTTTATCCCTCAATTGTATTCATAATTTCACTACCATGGTGAACAAGAATGTAATATCCCTCGCCATTTTTCCACTCAATAATTGTGAGAGCACTATCTTTGGACATTAGCATAGATTTCAAATATAGTGCACTATGAGTTGAGGATTTTTAAAAAAGGCATTCCATAGAAAACATCACAAGCTACTACGATTTTTGACACATCTAGTTTTGTGCATGAATCGTTAAACGTTTCAACATGTGATGATTTCACCTAATATATCCAAAATAGTGTATTTTTGGAATTAAAGTTCAAAATGAGGAATTGTGTACAAAAAAGAGTTTTTATTTATTTATTTGTGTATGAAATCTACTTCTCTAGCATTCCTGTAAAATATAAGGGTATCAATATCTTTCAATTATTTGTAATTAAAATGAGTCACTTGTCCTACTAGTTGAAGTTATTTAAATCTATGAAATCAATGATTAAATCATAATTCGTTGAATACCAATACCCTATGGATATCAAAGGAAAATCCTGAATTTATATTTTTATAAAATTTTATTGGATTTAATTTTAATGTATTGAAAGTGTTATCCAATTATGTTTTCTTAAATCAATAAATAGAATAAACTCAATCAATTTCTACCAATCTATAATCTATAATTTATCTATAATCTAATACAATATATAAAAGTAAAACCTTGGTTAAGTTACCTCATGTGAACTTTTGTTCCTTGGGGTTGAGAGCTTGGAAGGTGGATGTTCTTTTTCTCATTTTCTCCATTTGTTAAGGTTTGAGAGGTAATATAGAGGTAGAATTTCATTTCAATTATAGTTTTGTTCTCAACCCTCATGATTGGGGTTGTTTTGTTTAGGAATTTTGAGTCTAGAATTTTCTGTGGTTGGCATTTGGTAGGTTTTGCTCCATAGTGTTTATTCTTTTAAATTTTAAACCCTCAAAAAGCTTAACTAAGCTTAATTGAAATTAATTCTGTTGATAGACTCTTGCAAGGAGCAGACCATGAGCTAGTCATTTTAGAGAAGTAAAAGCTTAATTATAGCTATTCCTTTGTGAGTAAATTAGTATGGTTATTTATGAATTTAAATTTATGAGTATCATGCCAATATGAATGGGCATGTATGGAAATGTTTCTATATTTTTGTTTCTAAAATTGTTTTGTAAAACAAATTTAAAATCAATTTTGAAAAATATAAAAACTAAACAATTTATTTGGTAGCTTTACTCTCAAAACATTTTTTTAATGATTAAAAACATAAAACTTGTTTAGTAAATACATTTTTAAAAATGGCAATTTTTTTATAAACAAGCTAGACTCAAATGACTCTCAAACAAGAGAGTATAAGACACAATTCCTAGGAAAATATCCATGTGACATCTATCACAAAATCAAAATAAATTATAAGGTTAAATACATTTTACCCCCTGTATTTTAGGTTATGTGCAATTTAGACCTTAACATTCTAAAATATGCAACATGACCTCTTATGCTGTTCAAATAGTGCAAAAAAGACCTTTCGTTAATTGGACATTCATTTTCACAGTTAACTCACATGTGCATGTCACTAGGTGTTTTTTCAGAAAAATTACCCTTGCCTTTTATGAAATTTCCCAACCTTAATTCTCTTCTCAAAAAGACAAATGCTGAAGTACATGCCTCTTTTACCTTTCATTGAACCACAAACAGACACCTTTCTCTCACCTTTCACTCCAGTCCTGTCTCTTCTCATTGAAGAAGAAGAAAAAGAAGCATTCTATCTAAAGGCATGAACCATCAAACCCTTCTCTATCAAAAAGCCATCGAACCATCAGACCTTTCTCCATCAAATCATCGAACTTTAGTAAACCTTTCACCTTCAAACCTTTCAAATGCACCATTCTCCATGTTCCTTTTCTCCACCATTCGAAGCCAAATCTCAAGCAGCCATTAAGCCTAATTGAACCAAATCGAAGCAACTACTTTGAAGCACCCACTTTGGAGGAGGAAAGAGGTCGTGATGGAGGAAGAGGAAGCTACAGACAGGACTAGCATGGACGATGTAGGTGGTAGCGGTCTAGCAGAGGTGAAAAGTGATGCGTTCTTCTTCCTCCTTTAATTTCTACTTCTGCATTTTTAAAAAAAAAATTTTCTTGTGGTTTGTATTGACTACTAGACTATGGTTGATTTTATGGGGGGTTTTTATGGATTGTTATGTATCAAGAACCGATTTTGGGTTATGTTTGGTTCTGCTATACTGAGATTGACTTTGTTTTTGGTTTGGCTTTAATTGTGCTATAATTTCAAGGTTTGGTTTGTTGTAATTTTTTTATTTGGGGATTTTGTGTTGGTAAGGATGATCATGATGATTTGGGACTTGGATGAGTTATTGAGGATGGTGGTTGAATTGTTCTTGGTGCTACATTGTGGTGTGTGTAGGGGAGGTGAGAGCTAAGAGATGGGTCTCCTAGCGAACAAGTGACTAGAACAATTGAAGTGAGATGGTTCTATGTATTGAAGGTAATTTTGTCCAAAACATACCTAATGTGACATGCACATGGTGAGTTAATTATGTAAATGAATGTCCCACTAACAGGAGGTCAATTTTGCACCATTTGGAGACCATAGGGGGTCACATGGCACGTTTTAAGATTTTAAGATCTAAATTACACATGGCTTATAATACAAGAAGTAAAATCCATTTAACCTTAAATTATATGATACATATCTCACTACCCGAATCCAACCTACCCCAAATCCGGCTTCTGCTTCACACTCTCAATGATTGATTGTGGGTTCAAATTTTCCAGGCCAAGATTATGTTCTATTATAACCTCTGAGGAGCATCACCATATCCACGCTCGCTACACTCTCGCTTGCGCTTATAATGGTAGCAAGCCTCCTCTGCCTTATTCTAATGGACTTCCTGAGCCAAATCTTCTTCCCTCCTTTGCCTTTCTTTGACAAAATGTTCTTCTTCTCCTTTTCGATGATCTTCTTTCACCGCCTTCATAGCGTCAACCTCGTGTGTAGGTCCTCAATGGTCACAACCTACTCCTTTATGACCTTGAGCATCTTTGCTATGAGGGAGCCTGTGTTATTCGCCGTGTTCATGTTTGCATGGTTGTGATCAGCATTAAGGACGGATCCCAATTAACCTGGGTATTAACATGCAAAGTAGATTTCACAGTTATGTGAACCTTGATCTCATGGAGATTGTTTTCTAGGACACGATGGTCTCCTTGATGCATTTCGAGCGGAATCCTCCTTGATGTGGACATAGGAACTTGTTGCGAGCCAAACACTAAACAAAGAAAATGGTCACTGCATCACTACAAACGACACCAATATAATAAGGGGTGAGTGATTCAGGAAATACCTTGTTGCTGAAGAGTAATCATTTCGGGAATGCAAGGTGACTACAATCTTTGAGTTTTTGGTGAGAATGGTGGGTGTGTACTAGCAAGGACTCCACCACCAAGTAAGCAAGGGCTCAAAGGGTGAGAGTAAGCAAGTGAATGTAAAATTGCCCTTGGAGCCCAAGGAGATACTTATAGGAGTGGCTTTAGAAGTGGTTTCCAAGTTAGAAACTCAATTGTGCCCTCAAACCCACATTCCCACATTCTTATTGGTGGGTGGAGAAGGAGAAGAGATACATGGGCTTAGTAGCGTTGCCACGTGGAAGCCTTTCTAGAGCAGCCTGAGGCAATGTCTTGACCCTAGATCTCAGAAGACATAGGGCCATTGACCTGAGCTTGGCACAATTGGGCCGTTTTGGGTTCAAGTCCAATCCCATGCTCTTGTCCATGATAACAACTTTAAACTAACCAAAGGGTACAATAAAAAGACTAACTGAGGTTAAGTCTAATAAAAAGTTTGTTAACATCAGATAAGTTCTTGAAAGTTAAAATATGGCATACATTAATTCATGTATTCACTTTACTACTTTTATTATTCTAAATAACAATGACTGTTTGATGTAATAAAACTTTCAGGGATTAAGTAATGGGACCAAACTCCATATTTATACTCTGAGGCTATGTTTGGAGACTGTCTTAGGACAATGGAGACAAAGATAATATAGAAAACAAAGATGGAGATATGAAAAAATTATCTTTGTATTATGTTTGGTAGTGGTATACACGACATGACAACTATCTCTATATCTTATTTGGAAACATGGACAATAAAAAATACATGATAAAGACATTATTTATCTCCCAAACTAAGGGAAGTCGCCACGACCGCCGAAAGTCATGCTTGGCCACGGATTCCGTTGGCGCAGACCATTGCCACCTATCGAACTACAGTCACCGAATCACCCATGATAATGAGGACAAAGAGGGAAATATTATATACATATATTATTGGAGAAAAAATATTAAATTTTGTATCCTTGAATAGAGAAATTTTTTGTATTTTATATTTGTCTCCACAATCAAATAACTTTATGTCTTCAGGATTTATTGTATTGCCTAGCATAGAAACCAAATGTTACCTTATAGACGTCCTTTAGTATAAAACAAATATAAAGGCATTGAATGTTGATTGCAATTTTATAGATATGACTCCACAAGTCAATTTCATTGAAACATTTTATGCTTTATCACATCACATTCAATTAGGAAAAAAAGCAAGAATTGTGCGAATGTGACCAAAGGTATATGAACATAAACTTCCCTTTTTGCCTCGATACATCATGAAAAAAAAAAAAGTGTGTTTACAATCATATAAACACCAACAAACCTAAAAATATAGGAAATGAAAAAACACATTACCATTGGGAGGTTTATATATCAATGAATATAAAAAAGATTGTGCGTGAAAAAGTGTTTTCAGACGCACTTCATCAAAATTTAAATTAATATACTTGAAGCGGATACCATAAACACTTAGAAACAAAATTGTATATACCAAAAAAAAAAATCTTTAACACATAAAACCTATAGAAAATAATTACTATTAATAGTGATTTACTATAAATATTTGAAATTTTAATATAAACAAATATAAAGAATAAAATGCTTATATAATTTAATTATAATGTACTTTTACTTTGATTAAAAATAAAATTATTTCACAAGAAACAAAACAATTTTAAAGTACAGATCATTTTTATCCAATGTAATTTTTTTTGTTGATTTTTTAAGTGTGTTCTTTTTTAAGAATGAAATGCATAGAATTATTATGTGACGTTTTTTAAGTTAATTTTGATTACTAATAATACTATTTGTTATATTTTGACTTTTCGTATTTCTCATTTATATCATTCTTTAATTTCAGATTTATAATTTCGTTCATGTTCCTTCATTAGAATTATTGTGTGACATTTTCCTTAAATTTGTTTTAATTACTATAATTGTTAAAATATAACTAACATTGAGTTAAATATTGTTTTATAAAAGTAAAATGTAAAAGTTAAAAAGATTTTATATATCTAAGAAATAATTTATTTAAAAAAATTAAAATAAAGATAATAATTTTTTCATTTAGTTTATTTATATAAAGATAAAGTGTTCACAAAAATTAAAATCCAACTAAATAGCTTTAAATTTCACATCAATTTATTTTTATATTAAAAATAATAAAATATTTTTTAAAAATGATTAACACTTAAATATATTTTTGATCACTAAAAAAAGTAAGTGAAATTTGGCTTTGGTCTCTAAAAAAACTATTTCGATTCAAACATTCCTAAATTATTTTGTTTTAATCCCTATCATTAGTCTATCAATATTAAATGCTGAATTAATAAATAAAAAATCATATCATCTAATTTTATATGATAGCCATTAATCTTATATGGCATATTATAATTTTTCGAGTCAAACCTCTATTATAAGATGGTTTATTGGATACGGTAAGACAGACTATTATAAGTTGGTTCTTCAAATATGTTGCCAAATAAAGCTTTGGTAGCGCTTTTTCTAACATGTGCGCCAGTAGACATCATTAGCTAGCTTAGCAAAAGAATTAGATAAAATAATAATATAATATATATTATTAATGAAAATTAGGGATTCACTCCTTAGAATGTTTTACGGACAGGGGCATGCTAGGTTGTTTTGTGAAGAGCGATCAACACTTAACCGTTAATTTTATATAAGAAATATAATTTTTTATATTTTTTATTCTTGTTTAAAAATTTAAATAAAATCATTAAATCTTTGACAATAAAAACTCAAAAAATACATACTCATGTGTGTATATATATATATATATTATCTACTATCATTTTTAGATATTTAGTCAAACAAAAGATTAATAAAAATACCCAAGTAAATTTTGTAAGGGGCCAAATTAAAAATCAAAAGATTTATGAAAAAATTGAAAATTGTTGAGGGTCTTTTCCTCCCTTGAATAACACCACCTTCCGCCATAGATTTAATATGTTAATCAGAGTTTAATTTTTATATATAGGTAGTGTCATCCAATTAAATCATCTTATTTGAATAACTTTTCAAGTAGTATATGTAAAACTTAATCACTATAACTGATGTAGTATTATATAATTAGATGACAATATAAAAAAGTTTACGTCTTAAGTATATAAAAATTAAATTTCATTAATAAATTATAGATAACAGATTAATTACTTAAAAGCAAAAATACAATAAAGATAAGGCAAATTACATTGATCTCTAGTGAGATTTGATAAAATTTAACTTACCTCCCTTCTGTCTATAAAATTGGTCTAAGAGGTTTCTAAGTTTGTGAAATAATTATACTAACCCTTGAGTTTGTATAATTATTATACTAATCTTTTTTCTATCATATAATGAACAATACATATGAAGAAGTCATGTTATTCAAATAAATAGAAATGAACTAAGAAAAATTTTACTAAACTTAAAAAAAAGTCAATTTAATTTTCTCATAAAAATTAAAAAAAAATTAATATATTTTTTAATGAACTATTGTAGAAAGAAATGACTAATTTGTTTCACTAGGTAAAGTTAAAAACAAAAAAACAAAAACCAATATTTTAAGAATAGAAAAAAGTTTGTGATATCAGCATCCGAGAAAAGACTTAAAATATTGGATTGTATAATATGCATGTATTGGTGTCGGGTGAAGTAACGTGGCTTGTGATGAGTAATGAATGATGTGTGACTGATTGAACGTGTGATGTTTAAGATTGAGTGGGTGAATGAATCACACCATAAATAAAGAAGAGAGAGAGAGAGAGGAGAGAGATGCTTCAATCACACTAGTAGTAAGGATTGAAAGGAAAAACACAGTGGCAATCATGTTGACAAGACCGCTGCAGCGCCTTCATATAGAGAATGCAGAGTACAGCACAGCACTTGCTGCTACCGTCACAACAACCCCACCATGAGGCCCCTACTCATTTTCACGGTCTCTTCTGTATGCTGTTGTAAGTGAGTGATTGGACCATCACTTATTCACGGGCCTGTACCCAATTCTTTCAAGTTTCAACCCAACCCGAAGCCTTACTTTATCTTTTTTTATTTCAAGACCCAAAAACCAGACCCAAAAAAAAAAAAAGAAGGGCCAAAATAATATTTTTATTTATATTTACATTGTGGAAAATAATTGCAACATTCATCTTTTATTCTTCTGGTTCATCCTTCATTCCTTCTATATCTACATTTTAAATTTTGGGTAAATCTACTTTTTAATTCTTGAAAGATTTTTATTTTAAGACTTTACTACTCTTTACAAGATCTCTCTCTCACACACACACACACATATATATTATTTTTAGAATATTTCACATTAAATATATTAATTCCTTAGTAAACAAATTATATACACATTAATTAACCTTTAAAAGATTAATATATCAAAAACTCATTTTTAATTATAAAGATTAAAGATGAAAATATTAAAAGATTAGTTTTTTAAAGACAAATATATTAAAAATCAACATTTTGGAGATGTGCAATCTTTTAAGAACTAAAATGTATTGTATTTAACCTTTTAGAAGATTAAAATATTAAAATGAAAATATATTAAAAAAAACTAATTTTTAAAAGTGATTACAACTCTTTTTGTGTGTAAAACTTATTAAAATATTTTTAACATGATCAAAATATGATTAAAACTCCTTTGTATGTAAAAGTGATGTTAGCATTGGTGAGAATGATTTAATAATACATTTTATAATAGAATTTTTACATATAAAATTATGATGTCTCATCTAGTATTATTATTCAACCAAAAGGTTTCAGAAATATCCGAACTGAAAAAATTATTAGAGGTCAAAATAAAAATTAATTTATTTATAGAGAAAAAAGATTTACAATCCTTTCCGTTTGCTGAATATCCAGTGAAGCTTATTTCCTTTCTAATATTATATTATTATGTACAACTGTATGTACTCCCGAGAAAAATGAAAAAGTGAAAGCACATGTATAAAGTATCAGTTGCTACCTGTTTTGCTATATAACAGAAGTGTTCTACTGATAAATAAACCAACACCTAAGCTGGGAAAAAAATTCTGGTAAAACCATGAATATAATACATCAAATGTTGAGCCTAAATCTAGAAAATTAATTAATGATGAGTATTTATCTTTAATGACATGTTCAGATATGAACGCTATTGGAACACATTACATATTCTGATAAACGTAAGGTGAACAAGTCAAATTTTTGATCTATTTAAAGCAACATAAAATAGTATACTCTCTAATTGTATAGAACAAATGTATAGTAGTGGCTTAAAGGTTTTCCTTTTTCTCTCCTGAGGATATTCACTGTCACCCTTCAAGGTCACCTCTAGAAGGTAAACCTCCAATCATAGTCTTTTCCATATATACTGCTATAAATCAAAACCCTAACTAAATATATTTAAGGCAACTTACTAATACTGCGCCTCATGATCGTAGTGGCTTATAGAGTTGAAAACTGAACAAGACGGCATCTGGATTAATGTGACATTTTTGTTTCCGAAAAATGGCATTGATCTTTGGTCAAGACCATTTTTTTATGGTCAACCCGAAAAAATGAGATTGTGCTAATGGTTAAGAGTACTTTAGCCCACTACTATTTTGCATTGCAGTTAAGCCCATTACTATAAGAAAAAAGAGACTGGGCTCATGGGCTGGCCCACTCGTAAACAGCGCAGTTCGCGAAAGTTCCTTTTTAGTGTCCATTCTTCTTTTTCGTTCCTTCATTAGTCACCTTCCTTCCATTTCCATAGTTCCATTCTTCGTCTCGTAGCTGCTTCTCTACTAAATACAGAGTGAAGGGCACCGAATTCAGATGGTATGTGCAGTAAACTAAATCCCTCTTCGTGCATTTGAGCCTTTATTTTTTTTCTTGTGCTTTGGTGCATTTGAGCTTTGATTTGGGCACTTTGTGATGAGTATTTTTTCCTTGTGATTGAAACGCTGTTAATCGCCAGATTCTTTTTGTCGTATGTTGGCAGGATTTCCAGGGATTCCTAAACGACTTGCAGGATTGGGAGGTTTCTCGAAAAGACAAAGCGAAGTCCCAAAAGGAAAATGTTGGTAATTTTATCTTACTCCTTCTTAACTCTCTACTTGCAGGCTATCCCTGTAATTTGTTTATTTATTTGAACGAGAAGTTGGTATCAAAGTATTTCTGTAGTACAGTGGCATCATCATCATCATCATCACTGCAACCCTTTATTCAACCTTTGAGTAGACTTGAACATGAGCTATGACTTCAGTTCAGGCTCTAACACGGTCCACGATGTTTTTGTAAGGGTAAATTACACTAACTCTTTTGGAGTGGAGTGTAATTACACTCAACACCTCTATTTGGAAAATTGTCAATAGAGGTCCGCGGAGTTTGTTAAAATTACACTTACCTCCCTTGCAATTATCGGTTCCTTATTTTAAGTGATAAAAAAGATAAGGCACATGATTATATTGATGAAATGTTAATATTTTGGCAATATTTGACATATAGATTTACCAGAATGCCCGTTTTTATCTTAAGATATAATTATAAGCTTCACCCTCACATAATAAAAAAGGGTATATTAGTCTGGTTATATGTCAAATATTATTTTTTTCACTTAAAATAATAATCGGTAATTGCAAGGGAGGCTAATATAATTTTAACGAACATTAAGGACCTTTGGTGACAATTTTGCAAATAGAGGGGTGCCGAGTGTACTTGCAGTAAATGTCAAGGAGGTTAGTGTAATTTTCTCTTTCTTTAATGTTTATTGTGTCGGCGGAACATGAAACGCTACATTAACAACTGACTATGATTGTTTAAGAGTATGTTTGTGAGTTAGGATCTTTGAGGGGAGGAGATGGAAGGGCTTATAGTGTAAGATTTTTACAAACCTACCCTAAGTCTTTTGCGATGTTGTTTTGTTATTAGTGGGATTTCTTTCCCTATATTAGGATGTTGGTGTCTTACAGTTTGCTTATCACAGATTCCATTACAAAGGAATGTGAACAACTGAATATACTGTTCTGATTGTTGAAAACGGAACATATTTAAAATAAGAGGAAATAAGAAATGTTTTAGTGCTTTCCAGAAGGATCAGTCCAGTTTTCATTCATATAAAGAAATGAGTTTATGGTGTATTCTCTGTTGACAGAAATTTTTTCCTTAGGTTCTTATCATGTATTTTATGTGTAGACAGTACTTGAGTGGTGTTTCTGTCAGGGGAAATTTATTTTTTTGGGGGCATATATTGTGTGTGTTATATGTTATGTGCCTTTGTATGTATGCAAACATGCATTAACGCATTCATCAAATTTGATATTCTGAATGCGATTCACAAAGGGTTCATCTTCTGGAAGAAATAATGATCCATTCAGTCATGTGCGGAGTAGTTTTGTTTCTGAAGATGTCCCTGATGCTGCGTCGGAGAAAGATCTGGTAGGATCCGTTCTTCTTGTAGTTTTTTTCTTCCCCCTATTTTGTTCTTTGGTGGGGGGCGGGCTCTGGGTTGGGAGCAGTTGATCTGTTGGGATATAATGGATTGAGTAGCGTTGCAGCCCTGCTTGATACCTACACTGCAACCCATTTGTATTTTCCAGGGTAATGAGTTTTTCAAGCAGAAGAAGTTTAAGGAAGCTATTAACTGCTATTCAAGAAGCATTGCTTTGTCACCTACAGCTGTAGCATATGCCAATAGAGCTATGGCCTATATCAAGCTCAGAAGGTAAGCTTTCCAGACCTACATTCTATCATTAAAAAATTTCTTCTTACTCTTCAAAACATACCCAAAATGGTGGAATTTCTCAATAGTGGTATTATAAGTACAAGAAAGTTACTTCTATCCTGTATAAGTAGCTTAGCCCTTATGTGAAAGGAACTTCTGAAAAGTCATATGAAAGTTATTATGTATTTGGATATGTTGTAACAAAAGTTATATGAAAGTTGTATAGCGAAACGTAATAAAAAGTTAAAAATATGACTTTTGACTTTCAAAAAGTTAAAAAATGACATAAGTAATGTTATCTAAACCGGTGCAAATTGTTAGTTGGTCTATCACCTATTCACCTGACTGATGCTCTTGAAGGGCACTTTTTTTCCTGAAGTTGATATCTCTCTCCTCACCTATTTGTGTTTGTAGATTCCAAGAGGCTGAGGATGACTGTACAGAGGCCTTAAATCTTGATGATCGTTACATAAAAGCATACTCAAGACGAGCAACATCTAGAAAAGAACTTGGGAAATTTAAAGAATCCATGGAGGGTGTGTTAATGCTGAATCATAAACTTGTCCGTTAGCCAAATACAAAATCATTATGATATTTGAATTTGTTGATCATATGATTTACATGAACTGTAGATGCTGAGTTTGCCTTGAGGTTGGAACCTAACAATCAAGAAGTCAAAAAACAGTATGCTGATGTCAAGTCTTTGTATGAGAAGGTAAGCACATCAATAATTCCAGTATTGTTATATGACTAGTACACAGTCATGAACTTTCATTACCTATTACTTTCCATTTTCATAGCTATCTAGGCCATGAAAAATGCAGTAAGCCTTGCTACACTGGTGTATATACTGTGCACCCACAAGCTACAGCAAAGTAGACGTAGTAATAGTAGAGAGCTTGAATGATGTAAAACAAAATCAAATGTTTTGATGTCTTAAAGTAATATTCTGGAGTTAAAGGCCTTAGATTCAGTAAAATGAGGCCAGAATAATTGAATTTTATAGTTAGCAAGACACCAGAGACAGAATGAGGGGCTTAGATACTTGAGAGTTACATTTTGGGCATGTGAGTCAAGCATTGAAAATGATGAGGCTGCAGAGGATGAATGTTACATAAAAACAATATTTGCTGTGCGAAAATGGTAGTGCATATAAGTGTTTTCCATGACTGAAAGAAACCTTAGGAAAATGATGAATTTTGGAGTCTACTGTTTGTCAGTATTATGGTATATAATGCAATTAATAAAATATGGTAGATGTCTACCCTATATCTGATTTATCAAGAATAAATAAACAAGAAAATTAATGAATGAGTAGGTATCTGAATGTTGAGGTCAATATTTCCTGACACAAGGATAGGAAGGTGCACTCTAAGATGAAATGAGTTTTTTTTAATAATTTTGTTTTAGTTTTGGTTAGAGGTTTATTTGGTCAGTTCAGAACATCAGGTTAATACATCTTGTAGATAGTTTCATGTCTGCTTTTTATTTATTAATTCTCTATTATAGTGATTCAATCATTTAATAGCTCTGTGCCTGCGGTCCAGGCAGTTCTTCATAAAGTATCTGGAGCTCTGAGAAGCACTGGACAGGGAACTCAAAAAGTAGGGAAATCAGACACACAAGTTAATGGAGGCAGCATCCACCCTGTTTCAAATGTCACGGCAGCTGAAGTTCATAAACACAGAAGGGTACAAATCAGCAGAGCTTTTAACATCACATTTTAAGTTTTCTCTTTATGTTTATGGATTGAGACTGATTGATGACTGCTTTGTTCTGTGTTTTGTCATAAAAATAATGTCAAGCCTAAAATTTGATTTTCTTGACAGGATAATGAGTCGAAAAATCCCACTAAAGAATCACACTTTATGGAGGAGGTAGATAGCAAGGATATCAGATCGAGAAGCAGGACTCAAGGACAAGAAGCAGGTGGTTCTAAGGAAGGTTCTAGTGCAAGCGACAGTGTGCAGAATGTTAAGGTTTATCATTAAATCCTCCCCTCATTGTATCAAGTAACCTGGTCTCAGTGATTCAATTTTTCTCATGTCTGATAAAAACATCTTTTTGATGTTCTTCACTAGTTCTTATTCAAATTGAATTATACATGTTGCATTCTCTTGTTCTGATGTTAAGGTTTATCATTAAATCCTCCCCTCATTGTATCAAGTAACTTGGTCTCAGTGATTCAATTTTTTCTCATGTCTGATAAAAACATCTTTTTGATGTTCTTCACTAGTTCTTATTCAAATTGAATTATACATGTTGCATTCTCTTGTTCTGATGTTAAGGTTTATCATTAAATCCTCCCCTCATTGTATCAAGTAACCTGGTCCCAGTGATTAAATTTTTTCTCATGTCTGATAAAAACATCTTTTTGATGTTCTTCACTAGTTCTCATTCAAATTGAATTATACATGTTGCATTCTCTTTGTTCTGATGGTATCAGAACACTTAAGAAGGGAGGGTTGGGTTAAGTGATCCTTAAAAAATTTCTGCACACTTAACACAGATCAATACGTTCAGGGAAAAGTCTCTTGTGCGCTTGGGAGATTTTCCTACAACTGTTGTAACAAAGCTTACAAAGCAAAGCAAACTAAAACTGATGTGATACTTGGACTAGAAACAGCGTTATCAAAAGATTATGATGATACTGTCCACGAAACAAATTTAATAAAACCTTTTGATATCTTAATAAAACTTGTATTTTATAACCAAATGCGGTTGAAAACAGAAACTGTAATACAAATTGTTTTGATAATTGATTTTATAAGATCATTTAGTTAGAACATAAGATTTCAAGTTCTTAAAGCAAGTGTTGACAAATATGGCAAATATGTAATATGAAGAGCAAAGGATAGAATAGCTGAAGGCAAGTATTTTATACTGATTCGGCTCTCTAATAGAACCTATATCCAGTTCCTACTCTTCAGGTGAGTGTATCCACTATAAACTTGTACAACCAGTACAAATCCTGAGTAGTCTTTATCAAGCCTCTCCAAGCTCAACCCAAGTAGTCTTTTCAATGAGTCTCTCCAAGCTCAAACCCAAGTAGTTTTTAACTGAGCCTCTTCAAGCTCAATCAAACAGCTTGTCTCTCACAAAACCAAGTCTCACAATGACTCTTTTGTTTTGCATCAACTCTGTTATTTTTATCTCAAGAAGAAAATATAACAATGATACAAAAGTATTGAAACTCTTAGATAAAATAGGATTGACATTGTTGCAATAATTGAGAGAAGAGGAAGATGTTTAAGCTAGAATTTCGAATTGATAGGAGTATTGACTTTCTTTTTCTCTCTTTACTCTGTTTGAATGCTGCTACTGAGGCTTGCTTTTATAGGAGAGTGGGAATTTTTTAGCGTCGAAGCTCGGAGGGATGAAGTCTTCTCTTGTGATGGAAAAGGTTGCTTCAGCTTTTTCTCCCTTTGTTGATGTGCAATCTGAGAAGGAAATATCCGTTGAGCACTGAGAAGGGTCCTTTGACCAGTTGTTTTTCCATCCCTTTTTACTAGGATAAAACAATCAGCATACATAGCTTGTTCACAACAACGAGCAGTACTTTGTCAACTTCAACATTTGCTTGCCATTCTTGGCAAAACTTTTTCAGCACTTGGTTTCTGTGTTCTGCCTTTAGCATTATTATGCTAATGTGCTCAGCTAGATGTATTGGTTTGCTCAAAAGCAAAACTCAATAACATAAATCAATCTTTTCAAAAATAAAGCTGAAACACTTGATGCACACATTCGAAAGTTCATCAAGATATAATTAATTTAGGCTCATTAAGAGAAAATAAAATCATATAAAGTGTTTTGTCATCACATTAGGATACATAAACCAACATTTTCTTTGCTAAAATCACCAGGGTAGTTCTTCTTACAACTTTATTTCTACTCAATACTAGGAATAAAATAAATTTTAAGGTTATGATCTTTAGGTTTTACCCCTACAATATTTTTTGCTAGTATTTTTTATATTATGTTGATTGTAATCTTTGCAGCTTTGGTGTTAGTTATTTGGCCTATTACCATAGTAGTTCATATTCCTGTTTTTCATGACTTTATTGTCTTGAATTTTTTACAGAGAAATCAAAGAGCTGGTAAGCAGGAAATGAAAGCATCTATCCAGCAGCTTGCTTCTCGTGCAGCTTCTCTAGCAATGGCTGAAGCTGCAAAGAACATAGCACCACCAACTACAGCATATCAGTTTGAGGTCTCTTGGAGAGGATTTTCTGGTGACCACGCATTGCAGACTCACCTATTAAAGGTATACAGCTTTGTTGTGCATTTGTAGTTTGATTATGTTGACAATTTCAAGCATAAAGCCACAATAAAGAAAGAGATGGCCCTTCTATGTTGAATTTCTAGTCTTTGGTACTCTGCTTCTTGTTGCAATAAACCAGTGTGCTTTCTTCATGTTAGGCCATATCTCCTCATGAGTTGCCGAAAATATTCAAAAATGCCTTGTCCTCTTCCCTGCTAATTGACATCGTCAAGTGTGTTGCATCCTTTTTTGCGTAAGTAGCTGTGTCTAACAAATGTTATCTATTGTATTGACTTCTGCTTGAGGTTCAAACACGGTATCAATTTTTTCTCTTTTGGCAGTGAAGACAAGGATCTAGCTGTAAGTTATATGGAGCATTTGACCAAGGTACCAAGATTTGACATGATCGTAATGTGTCTTCCATCAACAGATAAGGATGGTATGTTTTTGAGTAGTAAAATCCAAAGTGTTACATTGCCTCATTTTTTAAAGACTAAACTATCAATTTAGTTCCTCAAAGATACACATGACATTAGTTTTGTCCTTGAAAGATCTTTGACATTAATTTAGTCCCTGAAAGATCTAATGACATCAGTTTAGTCCCTAAAAGATTTTTCTATATTAGTTTAGTCCCTAAAATATGCATATGACATCACTTTGGTACCTGTAAGTGCATGTGACATCTATTTGGTCTCCAGTTATCTCAACATTCATGAACTTATTTGATGTCACATGCATCCTTTAGGTACCAAAGTGATGTCACATATATCTTTAAGGGATTAAACTAATGTCTAAAGTCGTTCAAGACTAAACTGATGTCATATGTATCTTGTAGAAACTAAATTGGTGTCACTTTTATCTTTGAGGAACCAAATTGGTGATTTAGTCTTCTTTAAAATATCTTAAAAGTTTAAAGGTTTCAGAAAATAAACACGTTGCTGTAAAAGAAAGGATAAGAAAGAGCATACAGGAGTATGAGCATTGGCTTCCTTGTTGATAGGAACTTAACTCATTTAGTTTGAGTGTGAAATTTAATTTGTATTAAGAATATTACACATTTTCTGCATTTTTTTATTTTCATAGTTTAAATGTTTTATCAGTTCTTTTTTGGGCCAAGAAAACTTCTATTAGACAAGTCCTAGGATAGTATATAACTCGGATAAGTGAAACTGGTTGTTGATGTACGTGGATAACCAAAACATATCTTTCAGTAGCTATCAAAGTAAAAGCAGCCATATGCTTGCAATATAATTGGACCTTTCAACCTCTGGTCCCCCCTCCTGCCAAGAAAACAAGGATAGTAAAGGGGGATTCTGGTAGTGATTGTAAATCCTTTAAATATGTCATTGAAGCTCAAAGGCCCATTTAGCTTTTACTAATTACTACTTCACTAGGCAATAAGAATACTAGAGAAATAAAATGCACACATTCTAACCCGTTTTCCTTGTACAGAATTGCATCATTTAACATTAGACTAGTGAGACAGTTGCCTTATTGATATCTGAAATAATTATCCTGCAGGTTTATCTGCTGCATTTTGAATTTTGTTATGTTAAGCTCAAATAAAACGATTTTAGGGTAAGGGAGTAAAAATGGGGAAAGATTTTGAGTTTTATAAATTACACACAGAGCTAATCTATGAAATTCTCTCCCTCATTTTTACCCTTATATCAAACATATCCTTGGGGTGACTTTGTTATAGGGTTAAAAATTAGGCAGAAGTTTTCGTGGATTAGAAATCTAATATGTGGAAATCTCTCCCCCACTTTGATCCCTATGCCAATCTCCCCCTTATTAGTATATCTCTTGCCTAGTTGCTGAGTTGTGGCATATCAAAATGAAGAACTCCTTTTGTTGCTCTTGCTGCTATTTAAAACTAATGAATTATGTTTCCAGAGTTGTTTATCTGATTTGGACTGGGTTGGTTACATTTTGTGCAGATTTGCGCAAAATCTGGGATGAAGTGTTCTGCTGCGAGGCAACTCCAATGGAGTATGCAGAGGTTCTGGACGACCTGCGATCAAAATACTGCCTTGGACACTGACATTTTTGCTTGTATGTTCCAATGCCTGTCCCTCGTGAATGTTCTCTTTTCCGCGGCCATCTTCAGTTGTGTAAATTACTATGCTATGCTATCAAAATCTGTGAGCATTATCGACCCTCATGTTGAACCATACGGTGGGTGAAATGAAATGGAAAAAAAAAAAAAAAATCTTTCAAGCTATTTTGTCTGTGTTAGTTCTGACGTACTTCCATACTCTTGCGTAGAAGACATTGGTGTAATTGGCAGTCTTATGTTAAAAAGGTCGATCTGAGTGTAACAGCTTTCAGTATCTTAAATGGGCTTCTTCAGTGGAAAAGGATAAGATTGTCATCACATGGTGATTAAATTTGATCCATCCAATATCACTTCTAATTGTTATGAAACAAGTTAATAAATAATTAAATTTTCATTTTCATTTGTCCATTCTACCCTTCTTTCCATCTCATGTTTTCTCCTTTTAGTTTTAATTTTCTATTGTCCATTCTACCCTTCTCACCATCTCACGGTTTCTCTCTCTCTCTGCACACCCAACCCTCTTCCTTGCCACCTCTTTCCATCGTTCAAGAAAAAGGTGAGCCAACTCCACTATTTGGTGCACATCCATTGAACAAATCTGATGGTCTCCCTCGGGCAGCATATGGCTGACACCTCCCTGGCTCCTTCCTTGGGGTACTCCAAGTTGTTCTCTTTGTTCTTTGTAAATTTTCTCTGTTCATGAAGAAACCCAAATCCGGTTTCTTTTCAATTGGAATGAGGAGTTGGTGGCATTTTCAAACTCCGGCAAGACCCAGTAGGTCGGTCCACCATTGGCTCACCATGGGTGACTAGCTGTTGGTGAAGTTGATGGAAATTAAGTAGAATAAAAATTGAATTTGGGAACTTACATTGAAAAAATGGAAAGTATATGAACAGTGAAAGAATGTAGTGTATTTTGTTGCGTGGTTTGGAACGAGGAATTCAAGTGTGTGCGATTCAATTTGGATTGGCAAGGACAAGTAGCAAGGTTGCAAGAAGGTCTTGGCTGTGGTGGGGGGATGAAGACATTATGCTAGGCCAGGTTTTGCTGTGTGAATCCAACATCATTGGATGAACTCTAGTTTAAATTGCAAATTTTATTGGTATTGGTCACCTGTAGAGGGGTCAGTTTTAGACTGTACCCAAACTACAACAATATATGAGATTTCGAGGAATTTTTTTACTTCTTGTTTTAGATGCGGTTTGATTGAACGCTACGAGCCAGAAGGACAAAGTATGAAAGATCCAATTCTTTCTTATGCTCTTAATTTCCTCTCGCGTATCTCTCACTTGTGGGGTGTTTCCTCAATACTTCTTCCAACCCCCTTTCTTCGTCTTTACAAGTATTTATAGAATCCTTCTGCTATTTTCTGCGATCTCTATCTATCACATCACACAAGCTCACTTGCCTCTCTTTTTGTCTACTCGATTATCTTGTCAGCCCCCTTTTCAAGCTCCGCATCTTATGACTATTTTCCACGTATCGTACATCCATTGGTTATGTTGGACAGTTAGGGGCAGCGGCAGGTTTTCAAGTGGCCGCTTGGTGAACCATATTGTCATCATTTCACCTTACAACCTTTCCATTCTGCTTCACTCCTTTCCACTCTAGCGGTCATATATTCGCCTTGCTTTGCCTAGCCACTATCGCACTCCTTTATCTTTTTTCTCATTCTGCCTGACTATCTCTTTGTTACGTGTATCCGTGTACTCATCCCCAAAACATTTGTACATCTTTTTAGCAAAATGAAGTTTTGAAGAATCCCTATAAAACTATATTGCTAAGAACTATGCTATGCTACTCTCATACAAGAGTTCAACATGAAACAAGGCAATGATAACAAGAAGAGGATCTAGTTAGAACCAAAAAAAAAAGTATCAAATGCATCTTGAAATTTAATGGTTCAAAGTGTTTTATATGGATTTTTATTTTTTATTTTTATCACAAAACAAGGGCCTTCAAGAGAATGGGGTGGTGGCAGCTCCCACAGAAGAGAGAAGGCGATAGTGACAACTGACAAAGGGGATTGATGGAAGAAAGAAGGTGAAGAGAAAGGGGTAGAGAAATGGGAAAGTGAGAAGGGAAAGAAAAGGATAAATAGAGTAATTTCGTGATACATAACTATGGTGGTGACAAAGTTATAATACTTTTGTTGAATCTCCATTGTCCACTGTTTTAGTTTTTTAAAAATTTTTATTTCACTTCACATGTTCATTTATCAAATTAAAAAATATTAATTTTTATGTACCTTTTATATCCTTATTGTAATTAATTATACTTTTGTTTTTATAAGAACATAATCTTGTTAATTTACACACTTTCATGCTATTATCAATATTAATTTATTACTTCTTTATATGTGTATTTTTTAAGGTTTTGGATAGTTGAAATGCAATGGAGGAAGTAGTTCCCATGTAAGATGTCACCCTCTTAAATATGTAGTCTTAGGTATGGTTGAAATTAAAAATATATATAGTCTTATGTTCAATTTTAAACTTTATGTGTACTGAAAAAATTACTATTAGGAGGAGTTTTACTTAGGTGTTTGATTTTATAGTGAGAGATGAACCTTTCAATTCACCCCAAAGAATAACGCCCATTCCCTCCCTCTAAAAAAAAAATACTTCCTCATATCTTTAATATAGGTCATTTTTGAATTTTTTTGATTTAAAATATATATGTCATTTTTATATTTCAATAATTCATAAATTATTATATATCTATCTTACATCTTTATTAACTTGGAGAGAATAAGAGGAGACGAGTCAATTGGAGTATTTAGTTGGAAAAAGAATAAATGGATGTTAAGTGATAGAAAGATATTTGTATATTTTATTATTATTTTTTAAAATATTAATAAAATTTAATTATTATTTTAATTCTTGTATATAATTTAGAAATGACTTATATTAAGCACAGATGGAGAAATTGGCTTATTTTCCACATCTTCATTAAGATGTTTGAGCCTATCTTTCTTGCATGTTAGGTTTGTTTGGTCACTATAGTGGGGTCCTAACTCGTAAGTCCAAATTCTTGTCCAGGGCCAACATCAAATAAACCTATGTAGTGAGTGAGTGATAAGTCCCTATATCCGCATGGCTGCCATCCCGTCATTATTGCAGTTGCTGTAATACGAATACGATTAAGACGTTCTAACTAAAATCTTGTTGGAGCACTTGGTAGTGTTACTGGTCCGCGAGAGCTTCTGAAGCTCCTAGTAGTTCGTCCGATTGATGTTTCTAAATACAAACTATTTTAACTTTCTGAAAGACGATGTAATTGATAAAACAGTTAATAAAAGAAATTAATTTTATCTGTGACCCATTAAAAATTCATTTCATTTGACAAGTTCATTCAAATATCAATTGGTCTTTGTTTTTGTTGATAAAAGTAATTTTTTTAGGTGTTATTTTTTCAAAGATATAATTTTTAAGGATTAAAGTGGTCATTTTATAATTTCAACTTAATGTAAAATAGACTATGTGATTCTACAGTGTGAACTTTATATAAAATATAAAATGTAATCATTTTTATTAATAAAAATAGACCTTTTGGTGATTTTATCAAATGGGATAAACCTTTTGAGACTTATAAATAAATATAATTTCTTTTGAGAACTATTTTTTCAATGATAATCTTTCATGAATCGAAATGGTAGTTCATCCAAAATACAAGTTTAAGATCATTCTTGCTTCGACCTAAAAAAGTGAAGAATGATTATTCTTATCCATTAGACAACCCAACGCGTGCTATGTGCAATATCATTTACCTTCAACTTGAATCATAACAACATTATTTAATTTCCAAAGTATTATGATATTTATCATGACGGCAGTTATGTACTATGATTATCGACTAGTACTACCATATTAATTAAATGCCGTGGTTGATCTTGGAAAATATTGTGCACATGATTGATATGGCGCATGTTTTAAGCCAAGTGCATTTACAAATTCCTTTGTAGAATTAATTATCTCTTTAAGCAACGGGGCTTTCTGCTTATGCCCGTTTCACAAGCAAGCTACAAGGGAGCCTCTTAAATGAGACCATTCTCAAAGGATTATGACATGTTTGAATTCGCTTAAAGCATAGGGAAAAAAAAACTTTTTTGTAAAAATATTTTTCCACGAAGCTTTGATTATAAATTATTTTAAATACAAAGTGAATTAATTTTATTTTTCTTACGAGAGCTACAAGCACCACTTAATTATGTTTCTGACAGTATTTCCTTTTGGGATATTTCAGCTCAGGAGATGTCAGGACAGAGACAGTGAGCTATTTTTTTTTTTTTCTGGATTTTGGGCGATGAAGGCGCGTGAAGAATATCCAGGGAATTTCTAGATTCGATGAGACTTTGACCAACAGAAGTTGGGATTGCTAAGGGAACTCAATATAATTTTTGAGAAAAGTTGTATTATTTATATTTATTGTACATAAAATACTTATCAATCCCATTCATATGACCTAATATAGTTTTTCATACAATATAAATATAAATAATATTTTTTCAATCTGACAAACATATCATGCCACATATTGTTTGGCAGAGATATTCCACACAAATGTACATGATTGAGGAGGTGTTTTAAGTTTGAGAATCACACACAACCATGCAACAAAATATTATTGAGGCGTATAGGCAGGAATGAATTGGCCACGTCGACCCCAAAACAGGAATGAATTGGCCATGTGCATTTTATTTGTCCGTTACTCTAGGCTTGTTTGCCTAGCCCCAATTTCCAAATAAGCCAAACATAGGGGTGCCTGCCTCATGACTGGTTCAATAAAATGCACATTCATAGAGGCATAATTTCAGCATTTAGGTCATTATCCCTTTGACTCATTTTCGGCTGCAATATTTTATGTATAAATTGAAATGGAATTGCCCGCTAAGTCCCAACATTTTAGGCCATATGGGCACAAAATTTGACAAGCTCCCAACAGCATGTTCACTTAAATTTATATCCCCAAGGATTTATTGGCTGGCTGGCATCAGCATTTCTTAAACTATAAAATATAACATAATATAATAATATAAGGATTTTTCTAGTGAATATCCTTAAGACAATGAAAGAAAATAAAAAGGTATGTTTCTAAGGATACATTTAATCTCAGAAAATAGTTTTTATTTCTTGTTTTTAATTTTCTTGTTTTCAAGATTTTACAAAAAAAATGCTTAAAATTGAAAAATAAAAACTGAAAATTAAATTTTATAAATATTTTAGTCAATTTCATATACTGAAAATTTGAAAATCTATTTTTTTCGGTGTAATATTTGTCTTTTTTCCTTTAAATCCTTTAGTAAAACCTATGTAATAATTAAGATCATTCCATTAATGATGGATTAAATAACTTATTTGTGTGGACCAGTTACCAGACCAAAAAAAGAACAACATAGAAGCTAGAATTGAGAGTTGAGACACGCAGTTGAAGGCTATCATTCAGCTTTGTTACTTATAGTAATAGTAATCAGCTCGGAAAGTGCTTCTTTTTGTTGTTTTTGTTTTTATTTTTTATCGAAGACAATTAGAAGTTTAGAACTGTTGATGTACCACTGAACATACGAGAAGCGTGTACACCATTCGGTGCCTATCGTCGTACACTTGTGACTGGGGAGTTCAAAATGAAGTATTTTTAAACTCATCCTTGTTTTTTACCCCTTTCCATGCCTTTTAAATGTTCCTTTTGAGTGTTTTTTTTTGTCCTTTAGATTAAATGTTATATTTGGATTTTTATTGACTTTATTCTCAATATATTCTTTTATTCATTTAAATTTTTATTTTTAATATCTTTGAAAAGTGTGAATATTGAAAAGAAAATACATAGATATAATTTAAAAGAATGGGAAAAAATAAAAAAACATTTTAAACTTTTACTATTATTCTTTTTGAAAATCATTGAAATTTAGTCATTATATTAATTTGTTGAGCAAAACTTAAAAGAAACATTTAAAAAGATCCTGAGGAAGTATTAAGAAATGTTTAATTTGAATTTTTAATATTTTAAAATTTATGAAAAAAAAATTGAAAATCCTAAAAATTTAAATCGAACATATTCTCTAAGTATTTACAATCACGTAAAAAGAAAATCTCTTTTATTTTATTTTATTTTTTCTAACACCACTTTCCACAACCATCAGCGTGCACAAGGTTGGCAGGGAGGTTGCTTTCATGTCTTGAAAATAACCGATCAATATTTGAGTTGTGCCTTCAAAGCTCTGACAGAGTTTTGAAACAACAAAAAGAAAAAGAAATAAAAAAATTAAAAAAAAGGTAAATGAATTTGGGTTCCTTTCTGACACCATCACGTGATCTAGTACTTAGAACATGTTGGTGCCTTAAACTTGTCTTAACCCACGCGCCATTTTTCTCGTTTCGCCGTCCTTTTCCTTCAACTGTTGTGCTAATGCTGGTTGCTGTATTTGCCATTGCATTTACTGTGCATGAGTGTTCAACTTTCACTCCCAGATCTTCTTCTTCTTCCAAAAGGCTAGGTAGTTTAGTTACCTTTTCTTTCCTTTGTGACCTTTGCTGGGTTGTTTTTACTTTCCTCCACAATTTTAAAAAACATGGGGACTTTGTCTTCTAGCTGCTGTTTGAATTTGATTTTTTATCTTTTATTTTTAATTTTTTAGATTTTATAAAAAAATATTAAAAATTAAAAATTTTATTTTTAAATTTTTATTTTTAATTTTTAATATTTTCTTTTCAAAATCCTAAAAGCTAAAAATAAAAATAAAAATTGAAACCAAAAGTTCCTAACTTCTGATTTTGTTGCCATTGAGAAAAGTCTTGGTGGGGTTGATCCTTCCTTACCAAGTTTCTATTTTTATGCCATGTGGTGGTTTCTGCTTTATATATTCTTTTCTGGGTTGCTGGTTTTTTCTTTTTTTTTTATTTGGTTTTTTCAATTTGAAAACTTGAAAATGCTTGTAACTGTTATAGCAACTTTCAATTCCAATGTGTGCAAACCTTAACATATCTCCCCCATTGTGCCTTTCCACTTGTTTCTGAGTCTGTCTGCCCTTTGGGTAATGGCTTTGTTGCTTTTTACTTTGGTTTTGTTATCTCTTTTTTTGTGTAAAATGATTGGGGCTTTTAGTTTGTGATGGTGGTTTTCAGATTGTAGTTGAGTATTTTTAACTGGGTTTGCTCAAAATTTGGCTACATTTTTATGTTATTTTTGGGAAATGCAGGTAGATGGGTATAATCTCCAGGAAGATCTTCCCAGCATGTGGGTGCATGTGTGTTTGCTGTCCTGCCTTGAGGTCAAGATCACGCCAGCCAGTCAAGCGTTACAGGAAACTGCTTGCTGATATCTTCCCCAAATCCCCTGTTAGTGTTTTCTTATTGTACTTTTTTTTCCTCCTTGAAAATTTATATGGTAGACTCATTGTGTTTGTGAGTTTGAGTTTGGAGGTGAAGGGAGGGAAGGGAGGGAAAGAAAAGGATTTGTAGTGTTAAGATTTTCAAATTTCACTCTACAACTCACTTCTAATCCCTTCCTTTTCATTCAAAAGTCAAGCTCACAAACACGGTCTAAATGTCTATTTTTTTTTACACCAATATGATCTATTGGACCACATGCTTTTGTGGTGATTTCAGTGTATGCTTAGCTGTTGTTGATTAATAGAGACATTGTGCTCCCATTGCTTGGAGAAAATTATTTTCCTCTCTCTAAAGTTAGAAAAATTGAATCTGGTTGTTACTTCTGTGCTTTGGTATGTGTTTTGTTGCTGTTTGTTACCAAAAAAGGGAGCTTTCTTTTGCCAATTGTTATGAATTATTCTGCAGTTATCCTTTGTTATCAATGCAAAGAAAATTGTATCCTTCTACTGAAGCAGTAACCAAGCATGCTTGCTGGTGAATTAACTTATTGATCATATGGTCATACATTTTCAGTTTACCATTTACATGTACGAGTAGTACCTTGCTCTTTATGTTTTACAATGCTTCTCAGGATGAGCTTCCAAGTGAAAGGAAGATTGCCAAATTGTGTGAATATGCAGCAAAAAATCCTTTCCGGATTCCAAAGGTAAATTCTTCTTTGTTTCACTCGTGTATTGGTAAATGTTTGAATGAGGAAATCAGATATGCTTGGATCAGATGAATCTATTGCTGAGGTTCATGATCTGTTGTTTTCTGCTAGATTGCGAAATATCTTGAAGAAAGGTGCTACAAGGAACTCAGATCTGAGCACATCAAATTTGTCAAGATTATAACCGAATCTTTCAATAAGTTGATTTCCTATTGTATGGTGCAGATGTAAGTTTCTCATGAATAATTAGCTTATGTTCCACGTTCTGTTGATGGTGCACTGGTATCAAACTATTATCATTTAGAATTTTTACATTGTATATAAAAGAGCCTGCCATCTAGTTCTCTTTATTTCATTTTGATATTGATCACTTCCATATTGAAAGCTTATCATTTTATCTCTTGCATGTTGCAGAGCGTACTTTGCTGTTGATGTGCTTAACGTGATCTGGAGCTCTTGAGCTATTCTAAGGATGAGACTGTCCAGACACTTGGTTGCCAGACCTTAACTAGGTTCATCTACTGTCAGGTGAAAACTGCAAAGCTTAAAACATAAGATACTTTAGGCTGTTTGCATATGTGACTTATGCATGGCTGTAATTCTATTCGTTTAATATTTAATTGGATGTATCTACTTGGAAACAGGGAAAAGTTGGCACAATGTACACGTATACAACCACAATAGAGGGTGTTATTAGTATACTAGTAATAATCTGAAGCAAGTGTTCTGATAATTATAGGTCCTGTCCTGGGTATTACCTTCTGTCTTTCTAATTAATGATGAATTAATTTATGGAAAATGATAGTTAGTAAGAAAAATAATTCCATACTGTTACACCAGATGAGCATTTTTCCTTAAAACTCCCACTGTTTAGTCTTACTTAACATATGATTTCTTTTTTGCCCTCCTATGATTACATGCCATGTACTATTTTGAGTGAAAAGCTTTCACACCAAATAGAACTGCTCTTAATTTATTTTTTATTCTACTTTCGAGCATCTTCATATGCTTCAACTGGTGTCATTTTCGTCCTGTACCTTCTTGCAATTGACTTAATGGAATAACAGGTAGATGCCACTTATACTCATAGCTTTGAGAAGCTGGTGAGGAAAGTATGCATGCTATCGCGGGTGCATGGCAAAACACATGAAAAGCACTGCTTGAGGGCCTCAAGCTTGCAATGCCTCTCAGCAATGGTAAGTAGTGCTCCGTTTTATTTTCTGTGTGCTTCTGATTATGTCTGATTTCTTTCCAATGTCTTTCCTGTAAAATTTTGTCTGTGCTGAGTTTTAAATTGTCATTGCTGACTCCTTTAGGAGTATGTGCATTGTTTATTTGACGGCCTTTTTCCTTGGCAGGTTTGGTTCATGGCCGAATTTTCACACATTTTTGTTGATTTTGATGAGGTAGGTTATTGAGTTGCTCCCCTTTGGAACTACTCTAGCCATTTATTGACACTTCCATTACATCTGCAAGTGTAAATGGATGGAAGAGATCTCACCGAATTTATATCATCATTGTTGAACTTGGTATATCTTCAATATTAGGGTGGGTGAAATGGTCAAATAACATTTTTTGATGGAAAAGATCTCATGGACGTTAAATCATCCTAAAGCTTCATTCATTTCATGTTTAACAATCAATTCGTCATGAAGGTTTGCAGGTTGCACTGATCAGAAATTAGGAATCAAATGAAACAATTTTGTAGTTACCATAATGTTGTGAATTTCTTTGATACCTGTTTTGAACTTTACAGAGAATGTCTCCTTATCGTCAACCATTATGCTATTATTTTCTTTAATAGCTTGTTTTAATTTACGTATTGAATTCCTGATCTTTATTCTCAGTCTGGTTAGGTATCATCTCTAACTAGTTGGTTCATTTAAAATCCAGATTGTTCATGCCACTTTGGATAACTATGAGCGGGGTAGACTGAGTGAAGATGGTGGAGTCAGGGCAGAGCCTCATCATAATTGGGTGGATGAGGTTGTCAGGTGTGAAGGTCGGGGTGTTTCAGTTGGGGATGACATTCGCTCTAGCTGCATCATTCAGCCACGACCAGAAATGAAGGATCCATCCCTTTTGACTAGGTACTGATTATTCAAGAACATAAAAAAGAAGTGCTAGGCTAGTTATTAGCTGTTGTAGCTGTGGCAGTTGGTCTATTACACAGATTTTGATCACTGTTTATTTCCCTTTTATGATTTTTTTCATATCATTGTTATAGAGAAGAAATTGAAACACCAGAAATATGGGCTCAGATATGCATTCAAAGAATGGTTGAATTAGCCAAGGAGAGCACAACTATGCGTCAGGTATTGGATCCAATGTTTGTATACTTTGATTCAAGGCAACTTTGGACTCCTCATCAAGGGCTAGCAGCAAGGGTTTTATCCAGCATGGCCTACTTCATGGAGACCTCACGTATTGTTCTCTGACATCTTCTGGCTCAATTAATTTTCAGAAGTAAATGATTCGGTGGATGCATGTTCATATTCCATGCTTTACCTGTAAATATGTGTTAAGAGTTTAGGATTTTAAAACAGCTATGAGCAAAGCTATACGAAGTTCATTTTTTATAATCTTTTATGCTTGTACCATAATAGTGTCTTCCTTTCTTTTTCACCTTTTTCTACAGGGAATCAACGGTTAATTCTAACTTGCGTGATACATCATCTGGACCACAAAATTGTTATGAATGATCCCCAACTTAAGACCTATGTCATTCAAGTTGCCGCATCTTTAGCTATGCAAATTAGATCTGGGGGAGGGTTGGCAGAAATCGGTTTTGTTGGTGACCTTTGCAGGCATCTGAGGAAAAGCCTTCAAGCCTCCAGTGAATTTGTTGGAGAGCAAGAATTGAACTTGAATATTTCACTCCAAAATTCCATTGAAGACTGCTTACTAGAAATTGCCAGTGGGGTAGGTTTATGAATGCATTCTTTGGCCTCATAAAATTATAGTTTCCTAGAAATAGGATTGCTGCATTCTATTAAGATATCAAAATACTATTTTTCTTTGTTTGTTGAGTAGGTCATTGATGCTCAGCCACTCTTTGACTTGATGGCTATAACCCTAGAAAATATGCCATCTGGTGCTGTTGCTAGGGCAACCATTGGGTCACTGATAATCCTTGCCCGTGCGGTCACCCTGGCATTATCCCGTCTAAATTATCAGCAGGTGAGAGGAGCTTGTTGTAATCCAACACTTATTAAAGGATGTATATTGCAAACTGAAGGTGGAAAATGTTAGTAAAATTGTTAGCAAAAAATAATATGTACTAAAAATTTTGTTAGGGAGGGAGAGGCACTGTGTTAAACATAACTTAGACCAAATGAGCCTTTTTCTTTTTGTTTCATTTGGTAAATTCAAAATCAATGATATCCATCACTCTCGAGAATTCCTTTTGCATTAAAACATAAATGATTGATGATTTTAGGAGACTTATTGATTGATGGTATCTTGATGTACTTCTGCTGATAATTTCTGATGCTTCCATCTAGGGATTTCCTGAAGTTCTTCTTGTGCAACTCCTAAAAGTAATGTTGCACCCAGATGTGGAGGCTCGTTTTGGAGCACACCTTATTTTTTCTGTTCTTCTTTTCCCTTCCGTCCACGCACATGAAGTTTCCTCTCTGCAGTCTGGATGTGTAGATCAACGCACTAAAAGGCATTTTCATACTGCTTCTGCTTCTGCTTCTGCTTCAATTACTGCTTTACTTGAAAAGCTCCGCAGAGGCAAAGATGGTACCAAGGCCGAAAATCATGGGAATGTTGTTCATGATGGTTGCAAAGAAAGGGATATTGTGGCAGAAGACTGGAAGCAGGGCTGTGGCTTAAAAAATTCCCCTAACTTCTTCAAACTCAGTGCTATCATTGATAGGGCTATGGGATCACCAAGTTTCACTGACACAGTAAGTGATTGAATTGATTTCTGTCAATTGGTTTTGTTATTTGTAATTTTCTTAGTAAAAAAAATTATTTACCTAGTTTGGTGTTGAACTGTCCCAGGAACCATATATTATGAAGCTAAGTGAAGATCAAATGGCACAGCTGCTTTCAGCCTTTTGGATTCAAGCCAATCTTCCTGATAATTTACCTTCAAATATTGAAGCTATAGCTCACTCATTCATATTAACTCTAATTGTTTTACGCATGAAGGTAGATTTTTGTATGAGTTCATATTGCCTCCTTTATTTCCAATCCTGTCTTAAATGTGTTTTGCATTCCAATAAGTTCATCTTTTCTACTTTTGTGCTTTTGAATAGTTCATGCACTGTAGATTGGATATTTATATGCTTGAGGTCCCAATAAAACTGAGTCTTCAAAATGGAATGCAGCAGTTTGGTGAAATAAATATTACTGAATTAAGTGACTCTACAATTTTATTATAAGCAATGAAGGAACCACAGAAATTTTTTGACCTTGTCATCTTAAAACTATTTTGTATTCAATGTTGGCCTGGTTCCATTTGACTCAATTTTATGCACATTGACTAATGCTCCCTACCTTGTTGATGAATTTATGTGCTTTTACTCTCTGCAAATATTTGGTCCTCGTATTGATAGGAAACTAAAGATATCACAATTTTAACTGCATTTTCTGTTATATTCTTCTATAATTGTTATCATTATTGTTAACATCTTTCAAAATGAAATGTTGCAGAGCCTGAAAGACCGGGATAACCTGCTGATCCGTTTCTTTCAGCTTCCTCTATCTCTGTGGACTATGTTGCTGGACCCAACTAATGGTATGATTTTGAGAATCTCAATGTTGCTTATCTAATTTCAAGGGAATAATAGTTAAGAAATAATAAAAAGAAATAAAATGCAAAACTGATGTACTGATGTTGTGGCAGGAATGTTGCCCCCAGCATGCCAGAGGTCCCTCTTCGTATTATCTGCTGGCATGTTGATGTCTGCTTGCAAAATATATCAGATTCATGATCTGAATGATGTGTTCATGTCATTAGCAATATGTGAAGTGAGTGACTCGTCTAATTTTGACACTTTGCTAGTCTCTAATGTCTGTTATTGCCTCATTGATTTTGGCAGTATAAAAGCCATGATTTTATGCATAATCTGAACAGTACTTAACAACTCCCTGCTTCCATATAATCAGGTTGATCCGTTTTTGGGTATCAATGATGATTATCAATTATATGCTAGGATCCATGTGGATGTGAAAGAATATGGTACTGCTGCTGATAATCAGTCAGCCATGATGGTCTTATCTGAGTTACGGAACAGAATATGCAAATGTGACAAGACCATAAAGGATGTATTGGTTCAAAATTTAGCTAATATCACTGAGGTATCTCATTTTATTCAGCAACACTATTTTGTTCATAGCCCGTTGTACTCACTTTCCAGCTTTCCTGTTTCTGTTTCTGAAGGTGGATACAGATGACCTGGCTATGCAACTGTCAGAGACATTTAAGCCTGATGAAGCATTTGTGTTTGGCCCTCAGTCCATTCTTGATCAGAATAAAATGATTTTCCATTCCCAGGAGTCACTTTCATTTGATGGGGTATGTTTTCTTAACTCTTGTTAATTTCAATTTTGTTTTTCCTTAATGGGTAATTTGTGCCAGTAGAGAAGTTCCCCGTATGACGATGTAGTCCTTATCATTGAACTGTGTTCATATCCAAACAATTTAGAATGTTTCCTGAAATTTTAATTTAATATTTTGATAGCTCACATGTCACCGGCCTTGGCTTGATATCATGGTTTTGATCCTTGGCTCCTTGTTCTCTTCCCTTTTGCTAGGTCTGCTAGACCTCCCATCAACAAAAAAAAAAGCGACTTAATTTTTATTTCGGCAATGCTAGAATAAAAGGAAAATGAAGTTTAAAAGAAATATGTTAATTATTTATTTATTTTTTCTTTTTGGGTTTATGCAGGATTTTCCCTCAAGCTCAATAGTTGAGGATGACACAACGAGTGAAGCATCTGTCTCTGACCTTTCTCGATTCATTCCAAAGATTCCTGCATCCCCTCTGTGCCTCAGGTTATCAGCATAGGACAGCTTATGGAATCGGTACACTCTCTCTTGCATGTGTTGTGTATGTGATTAGAGAAGCCATAGTTGTGTACCACAACCCCTATTATGTGGTTATGTATCTCAAGCTGTTCTGCTGGCTGAATGAATACATATATTGGGTAAAAATATGAAATTAGTTTGAGTATCCAAGAGCAGTGCTATGAAACTTTTGATATCCCATGAAGAATAATATTGTAACCAACATTTGGTTTGTGGAGGAGGGTATGCTTGTGGATAGGGTGTGTGTAAGTGAAACACTAGCTGAACTCCCATAGTTACGCATTTATTTTCCCAAGCACTATAAATGGACTTTTGTTACTGAATGCATGCATTTCATTGTTGTTATTGTTCCCATAAGCTCAATATCCCATCCACTGTTTTAGGCACTAGAGGTAGCTGGTCAAGTGGCAGGTACAACTGTCTCCACTTCGCCTCTTCCATACAATGCCATGGCCAGCCAGTGTGAAAAGCTCGGGACATGTGCGAGGAAGAAGCTTTCGAATTGGCTGGCCTTAGAATCGTCCAAGTCCAGCAGCTGGTAACTCTTTTCTGGCAATTGCGGATAATTGGAACTCACCACCTGAAAAGGTTTGTCATTAATTATATAATAATGTCTATTACTATAAAATTATTATTTCTATTATAATTAATGTTGTCAATATTATTTTAATATAAAATGGTATATTTTTGTAGATCTGAAAAAAACAGATGAAATTTATTCAACTGTTTTTAACCACAATTCTCTGAAAAATTTCAATGAGCGTTGTTTTGGGATAAATAAGTTGAACCCCAAAAGACAGTTACAAAGGAGAATGAGAGAATCCCCTTTATAATTAGTATAGCTGTAAGTATACATAAAGTATTCTGCTTGTCACTTGAGTGTGTTTCCATGCTTACTCTGGTGCAATTGAATGTGAACCTAAATAAGTAGCCAAAGAAAAAGGTTTTTATATATTCAAAGGGGATTGCTTATTTTCCATTGCACCAATTATTATAGGTTTGATTTCACTAGGTCTGTTCTAATTCGAAATGAATCGAACTCCTCAGATGTAGCGCTGACATTCCATTCTTATTGTTGTGTAGAAAGCAAATGGTGGCGGGCATGCCCAAGCATCCACATTGCCAAGGGACCCATGGCTGGCCATGAAGCTGCCTCCTGCAAGTCCCTTTGACAATTTCCTCAAGGCTGCTGGGTGTTAGATTAGATGTTTCATGTATGCATCTGCTATGTTAATCCTTTTTCTATTAAAGACTGGCATATCCTATGTTAACTTTTGTATAGCACCAATGGTGCATCAGTAGCATGAAGAACTTGAATATCATTTTAGGTGTCTGCTTCCACTGTAATTGGTCCTTGTAAGGTATCTGTAAATCTTGGCACTTAGGCTTCAGTCATAACTTAGATTATTAACTTGTAACACCACATTCTCCTAACTGTTTACAGCTTTATGCAATATGAAATGGAACTGTTTAGGTGGGGCAGGGTGCTTATTACCATTTACTGTTATATGGAATCCTGCCAATTCCTGTTTTGGAGTCAATTGGATTGGCAATTGGCTAGGCTTTCAATTATAATGTCCGTAGTACTAGTACATTTTGGTGTGCACTAAAATGATTGTGGATGAGAGTAATGATAGTATCGTCATGGATTCATATTGAACTATACACGTGACAGTATATCAATCATTCAAAGTATAATTAGAGTTAAAAATATATAAATATTATAAAGTATTTGCTGTGATCGAGTCATGTGCGTGATTCATTTAAACTCAAGCGTATATTAACAATTTTATTGTGGATGTATGGAATGGACAAGTAGAAATCTCCCATGATGCGTAATGTGAGTGGCGACTTTCTTGGAGTAAAAGAACTATCATTGAACCAGCAGAAAGTAATTATTGATACGAGGCAAGTTTTTTAGACCAACCTCCAACCCCAACTCGATTTTCCAATCACCAACCGTTGCTAGAAGCCAAAATCAGACCTATAATCATGTTGCATACGAGTCAATTAATCTGTCTAGACAGCCTACAATAAAGTCTTGCAGCCGCAACGCTTCAAGCACAAAGGCGATGGACACTTTTTTGTTGTATGATAGATAAAAAGGTTCTTTTACTTTTGAAAAAGAAAAGCAATTGGATACAATTGTGGGGTATTCATGCCAAATTCTATTAATACCAAAAGTCGTTCGTTTTCCTGCTGATGTTATTAGATTATACTCCCTCCCATGTTAAATAAGTGTTCATTTTTAAAATTTTATTTAGTTCAAAATAAATTTCCATTTAAAAAATGTAGATAGTGCTAACTTTCTTTTTTCTTACCAATACCTGCAATAAATGAGAGTATAAGTGGAGAAAAGAATAAGTGAGAAGAGATAGTACAAGGATAATTTTGTACAATTAGTTAAATTTATCAAAAATAATATGTATTTAATATTTTCTTAAACCATGTGTTTAATTAAAACTGAACACTTATTTGGGATAAGAGAAAATAAAATAAACAGTGGTTGAATTTATTTTAAACTTACTAATTTTTTATAGATTACACCTAAACATAATTAAAATCATTTAAAAGCATATCATTTATATAAAAAAAAAAAGAAAGAAAGTGAACCCAAGCTAACTAAGTGCGGCCAGTAAGACCTTATTTTTGCCCTAAGAAGATTCCTATACGACTATTTTGGCGTAGTTTTTCTACGGAGCATATCCACCATTAGATATAAAGCATAGAGCCAACCGAATAAGTACAACTGCATCAATGGTGGAGATGCTCCTTAAGGAATAATTTTTCTTTTTATTTTTTCTTCCCGCAGTGAAATAGAAAAATTTTCCTTCACCGGTTCTCTAGTCCGTGTGCTAAGACTAGTCAATTTTATGTGTTGGATCTAGACTTTGGTTATTCAATGCAGGTGCAGTTCTTCACACACGAGCGACATGAATACTAACTACTAACTACTTTTTCGAAGTTACAATTAATTATTGACCAAAAATGCAGTTACAATTAATTCACATTTTATTGATTTTTCAGAATTGAAATAAATATATCTAAAAGATTTCGACTCGGCATTTTGTTAATGTGTCACATTATATCATTATGAAGGATCAACTAATTTACATTTTTGTGTGTCTCACTTAAAATAAGTATAATTTTTTTTCCTTGAGAACTACTTACACAATTCAAGTCAAAAGTGATATAAGTAAAATTTTTCTCATAATGATAATTCCATAATTTCTTCAAATTAATAAATTTAACACCACATTCTGGTTTGACATTTTGTTAATGTGTCACATTATATCATTAAGAAGGATAAACTAATTTACATTGTTTTTGTCTCACTTGAAATAAGTATCCATTTTTCCCCCTTGAGAACTACTTACACAGTTCAAGTCAAAACTGATATAAGTAAATTTCATCTAGACAAAAGATAAACAATCGTAATAAACTTATACCATACATTTATATTAGGTTAAAAGTTATAAATTAGTATATAAAAATTTATAAATTAGTATACAAAAGGTTATAAATCAATGTGTAAAAAAATTTTACATGCTAATTTATAATTTTTAACTTGATATAAATATATAGTATAAGTTTAATAATAATTATATATCACTCTTCTTTCATTTAATAAAAACATAAATGAAGTTTCTTAAAAAAAATAATAAAAAAACAAGTGTAGAAACTGAAGTTTCCTGTCTGTCAAATCATGTCATTTTACTTCCTGATTTTATTTATTCCATATCTGACAAATGCTAAAACAAGAATGCAAGAATGCTGTGATTCAAAGACCTAAATGTATAAACCTCGGAGAAAGGTGTGAATGGCGTTAAAATGCATAGCTATTATCAAACAAAGAAAACAGGGGAGAGAATATATTCATGACCAGTAAAGCAAAAACAACAAAAATTAAAAGGAGGTCCTTTATGCTGGCGGGGACCTACCTTGTAGACCTCATAAAAGAAGGGATGCCGTCCCAAAACAAATAATTGCATATTTGAAAGGTCCATCTCCATGATTAAGGGTCCTAAAAACTGTTCATCGTGGATGATATGTCTCAGTTCCAGAGCTTCACTGGCTTCTCACAATGTCTTTTGTGTTTGCAGGGCTGGCAATGAAGTGAATGGTTGGGGTTATATCGGAAAAGGAAACGGTTTATTGGTAATGTACTTGTAATTATTATTATTTTTTTTTTACAAACTACAGCGACTTCTTAGAAAATTGGTTAAAATTCACCCAACTCTTCTCTATTGATAAAATATGCTTAAAAGATTTTTGAATTTATGAAATTATTATATATTTTTTTAGTTTGTAAAATTATTACATTGTCTTTTACACTATTGTATATTGAACATTATATTCAAAAACAAATTGAGGAGAGTTGAGGTGAATTTCACTAAACCTACATGAATATCCAAGTATGTTTGCTCCTTTTTTTATATCTTTTAACATATCTCTAAAGAGTTGTATAAAATCAATTTACTCTCATAAGTGAGAAATCTCCCTCATAAGTCAAGTAAATACTCATTTTAGACCTTAAAAATATATGCATAAATCATTTTGATTCTTTATGTAACACCCTAATAATTAACCGAATACACCTAGTTATATCTGATTAATTACTAAACTTTACTCTTTACTTCAGTTCTTTCATCATACTTTGAAAATACTTAATGAAATTACGAGCCATTTTTTTTAAACATAATTGAAAACGTGAGTCGCACATCACGTGAACAATAATCAACATAAAGCGATAATAGATATAGAATGAAAAATACATCATATTGGCTCCATCATATAACATCCATAATTATATAACATAGATAGTTTGCCTACCAAAGAATAAGACTAGGTGTAGGCATTCTAACAAAACATAAATAATATATGGATGGAAGGACATCCATTAATGGCACCTAGTAATAACACTCCAAGGATAGGGATAGATATCTGAAATATACGAGTGAAATCAGGATAAAGTTAACTAGGTGAAAGCCTCAATGTGATTCAACATTTTTGAGCTAGAAACATAACTTGTCATAGCATAAAATGAACTTAGAAACAACACCTTACCTAATTTTATTTGAAGGAAAGGAAGACAACTTGGTTTCTTGAAGTGAATGAAACAAAATATCCTTGAAAGATTGAAGAAAATTTCGGCCAAGGGGAAGAAAGAAAGAAAGTTTTTGCGCTTAGGAAAAACTTGAAGTTGTGAAATTTTTGAGCAAGTCTCTAATGACTTCTAAGCATGCCTATTTATAGAAGAATTCAAGCTCATATATGGACAAGAGGAGGAGGAAAATCTGACTAAATTTGAGGAGGAAACAAGGAAGGAAAAATCATCTTGTTTGGTGGCCTAAAACATGGAATCATGTTTTCATGGTTCCTTGTTTTCATACCTTGGTTTTTGTGCATTCTTTGACAAATTTTCTGATGTATTATGGACCAAAATTTCGTGCATTACAGCCCAAGGAGGATAAAATTTTTGTGTTCCATGTATTAAGTAAGTGTAGGTAGGTATCTTTGCAAATTAGAAAATTTACAATTAAGGGCTTAGATGAATTAGTAAGCAATTTGAGTGTTTTTAAGAAATTTTAAGTTCTAATGAATCTAAATAAATAATTTTAACTCTAGATTAATGATTAGAATCTAATAACCTTTAATTTGAGCCTAATATTATTTAGGTTTCGCTATACGAATCAAAAATCGAAATTGACACAAATACTGGGACAAAATGGTAATTTTACTTAAAAATTGCCCGAGACCACCCGAGCTTAACTAATGGTTAATCATAACTTAAAAACATGTTTTAAAACATTTTAGTGAGGTTTTAGAATCGAGTTAAAAGCATGGGCGTTTTGGTTATTTCGCGTTTTCAAATTATTCTTCTCCTCTATTAACACACATAACACAAACAATCCCCTATTATCCTCAGAACATTCCCTTGAGGATGGCCCCACGATCCTCATTTTCTGAAAAATAACCTTAGGCATTTGGTCATTTTACACCAGAAATTTGGGGCTTGCGACTCTTAGGAATTGCTCATAACCTCTTTTCTAATGTTATATTCCTCTATTGAGGATTGTTCGGTCTTGAATTTATATAAGAATTACCTAGGTAATTGGAATTTCTAAATGACAATAAAAGTTGGGGCGTTACACTTTTAAGTTTAATTAAAATAGATTAATTATCCTTGACTTTGTAATTGTAAATCTTGTTAATTCTTAAAAGCATAAATGGTTCATATCACATTCCTTAAACATATATAATTAAATCATTAGTCCCTAAAATTAATAATTTTGACCCAAAATAGTCTAGTAATTTATTACAATTTATCTATCAAGACTAACGTGGACCAAGATTACAAAATTAGTCCAGGAGTGATCATTTGTGATAGCTTAGAGAGCTAGAGAAAATCTACTTATGAATAAGGGTTAATTATACTAATTGCTCATGTGTTTAGCTTGAAAAAGCTAAAAAAAGACTATCTTAGTGATTTTTTATACAAGAAAGAAGTTATAATAAAACTCTCAACAAGTTTTGTTAATGTAGGAGTTGGACCAAATGTATAAATCACTAGTGTAATCTTCTTCATACCTTATCTCTCTTTATTTGCCTTGTGTGTGATTATCTCTTTTGTGTGTGATATATTAAAATTGTATTTGTGGATTGACTAGAAGACATGCATTTTCAATGTAATACCCTAATTTTAAATAAAAAAGGTTAAAAAAAATTTTGAATCAAGAAATGATTATCCTTTTTTATCATTCTGGATCCTAAATTTTACTAAGTCTGGACCCTATAAGCACTTGGAGGGCTATATGATAAAATCATTTTCTCGAGATCAAAAGTCCTGGTAATTGTTCCCTAAGGAAAAATAAATTAAAGAGTAATTTTTAATAGATTTTATGAAATTTTTAAATAAGTCGTTTATCCCAAAAGTTTGTAAAATCGTAAAGATTCCGAATTTAAACTAAAACCCAAAAATTAAATTTTGATTTGTTGATATTTTGATTTTTCTAATATTTTATTTGAATCTAAATGGGAGTATTTTCTTATTTACATTTATGTTAATGAAAAGTAAAATAAATGATTAACTTAAAATTAAGAAATGTAAATATTCTCATAAGCGCTAGCGGTCAATAAGATTATAAAAACCCCGATTTCGGGTCCAGAACACACTTTCACACAAAACACACCCAACTCGGGAAACTTCGTTCTTTCACCCTTCTCCACCCCAAAACTTCACTTTTCTTCAATTTTCTCCAAACTTAACTTGAATTTCTCATATTTAAAGCTTAAAGGTATGTAATTCTTTTGGTTTCATTCTCCTTTCTTCAATTTCTCCTTGTTCTTGGGATGATTCTCATGTCTATCAAGGAAATAGAGTTCTTTCATGGTGTTAGTGTAGTATATGTGCAAATAGAGTTTATTAGAGGTTAATCTAGAGATCTCCCACTCTAATGGCAGATATTGGTGTCATTTCTTCTCTCCAAAGTTCTATTGATGTTGTTTCTTAGATTTCACCCTTCAGGCGAGTAGGTTAGCACTTGTGACTTTTATGTTGTGCGTTAAAGTTATTTTCATGAAAAATATGATTTCCTGCTTGATTTTAGAGATTCTGCAAAGAAGTTTGAAGTTTATTAATGGATTATATGTTTTAAACTGATGATTTTAGAGCATGAAATATATTTTTGATAAAACTCATGGAACCATGTTTGTTATAATGGTTTTTATATAGAATTGATGATATATGTAGTTGTTAGAGGCTTTTATGATTTTTTCAATGGATTTGGGACTGGTTTATGTATATTTTATAGATTTATAACCAGATATGAAGTTTAGAGAAGAGAATAGAATTTTTAATGCAAACTTTACTATTTGAAGTATGATATTGGGTTTCTAGTTTATGACAAGCTTGATAGATTGAAATGTGTTTTAGATATTGAACTAAATGACTTTAGAGCTTGATTCTTCATAAGATTCAGAACAATTGACGGCTACATATTCTATAGAGGTATGAAATCATAATGTCTACAAAGGGTGACCCCTTGGGTATGATTTTATTGCCAGTTATGCTAAGGTTAAACTATTAAGAATCAGATAGATTAAGAGCTCACGAAGAACTAAAAGGGTTTTAAGGGTATTCAGATTCAGTTACACTAGCTATAGAGAAACAGGCTGCTTGTTAAAGGTAGTAAATCCATTAACCTTGGTACCAAGTATGTTTAGGCCAAGATAGAAAATACATGTTCTTCCCTTAGCCTGTGTCTGGGGAAAGAACAAAGTCTAGAGGGTAGAGCCTCTGGCACCCATAGACAAGTCTTGAGGGTGGAGCTCGTGTTTGGCACCCTTAGACTAGCGTATCAGACTAGACATTACTATTTCTCTAGGAGCTACTATACTATGATTTTATGTGATTTCATATAGGAAAGTAAATTGAAGAAATTACTTTTGTTGAGTTATGAAATGATGATTTGAATATATAATTATATAGATGTATACTTGGTTGTATAAGACTTTTTAATATTACTGATATTATTGTGGTTTCATGCATTGTTCCTTGATGTCCCATGAAGGGGGTTCCAGAGAATTCACTCAAGTTTTGGTATCATAACTCACCCTCTCCTTTCTCTTTTTTTTTTTTTTAGATAGAACAATGACTACAAATTCTAAGAAGCAAAGTGTTAGTTGGTAAGCTTCACTTGGGGTGAAACATGCATCCTTGTTCATTTAGAGCACTCCAGGACATTGCATGATCTGACCACATTGCATGATTTGGGTTTACATATATATGTTGTGCTAGATTGCATTATAAGATTTTATTACTTATAGAGGTTTGTTTATGAATTCATACTTTAGAACACAGATTATGAAACTCCAACTTGATTATTGGGATGTTTTAGATTATTTTGAACTTTAAAGAACAGGTGATTTGTATGTAGAAAAAGAAACTTTGTTTTGAATAATTTTATAAGTTATTGTGCATATAGGACAATAGTCACAAGGCTTACATGCGAATCGGATTTCTCAGGTCACGTGCCCAGGTGGTCGTGACATTCAAGCTATAAGGAAGTGTTTGTTTCTTGTCTCTGAATAATGGAGAAAGAGATAGTAAGACAGTGGAGATGAAGACGTAAAAAATATTGTCTCTATATTGTGTTTGGTCGTAAAATATAAGACATGATATATGTCTCCATATTTTGTTTGAAACATGAGGACAATACAACAAATACATGGTAAAAAATATATGTATCCTAGCGGACCATCGCCGCGGAGGTCGCTTGTCGGTCATTGAGGTTAGACACATTGAAAAATAAATATGTATAAGGACATTATTGAAAAAAATATATTAAATTTCTCTCCATATTGTGTCTCTACTTTTTGAAGATATAAATTTTTTTTATATTTATATCATGGGGATAAAAATATCCCAGTACTCTATCTTCATCACTAAATATATTTACGTCTCTAATATCTTTATATTTTTATCACAGACAGAAAATAAACGTTATTTAAAAGGGTTTATCCTCTTAATTGTGATAGACAATGAAATGTATTTTTTTTTTATTAAAAGACTACTTTGTTTAAATTAAAGTTTGGTGGCCCGGGGCCCCAAACTTAATTTTGCTCACTGAAACTGAAAAAATGCGGTGTTCGAGTAGTTGGTTACACTTTTTGAAATTTATTTATCATTTCTCGTTCTTTGCAGGCAGTTGAAATTGCGATTTTACTTCTATGTTCTTCACTATCTTGTGTTTACTTCTTTCAACTAAGTACCTCTTCTGTGCATTTTTTTTTAATAATTATACTCCTAAAAATAATTTCACTTAACTTCATTAAAATATCTAACCAAACACAAATATATCTTTTTCAAAAGTAATAATTCCAAAACTAATTCTTTCAACTTCAATATTTTTTAAAAATAATTCCTCTTGACATTAAACCAAACAAACAGTATTTTATCCTGTAATTTCTTTTAGAAAATAATTTGATGATTCACTATAAATATAATTAAAGAGTTTTATTATTTATAGAATTAACATTTCTCAACATAAAGTGAGCATTATCTTTCCAAATAATACCTTGGCAAACAAGGGACTAGGGGGAAGTAACGAGTCCCACCAAAATCAATCAATTTTAGTCACATGGCAGAATGTGATGTCTTGGTTAAAAATCAGTGACTGACTGACATGCATAGACGGCCTACACATGACCTACACGGCTTATCACCAAACACACCTTAACCTTGTCAAATCCTTCGCACTGTTCCTCGTCCTTTCCCTTCCCTTCGCAGATCCACACACACACACACATACATACTCTCTCACAAGTCACTCACAGCTTCACAGCGTCCTTCCTTTCTTTTAATTAACTGTTCAGCGTTAGCCATATCTCACTCTCTCTCTCTCTCCCTTTCCCTTTCCCTTTCTCTTTCTCAGGCTTCCTTGGAAAAGAAAAGCAAGGTGTGGTCTCTATCCAGGTGCCGTAACAACCCCAACTTTCCCTCCTCTTCTTTCTAATCCTTATACCCTTCTCTCCACTTTATGACCATTCACTCCTCTCCCTCATTTTCTTCCGTCTCTGTCATCACTACAATTTTGTATCAATATATATACACACAATTTCTTTTTTATTTTGCTAAATAAAAAAACATCTTATCACTGTTGCGGCTGAGTTTGAAATCTTCTTCTTTTTTTTTTCGATTAGTTTGGAATCTTCTTATCAGGTGCACAGATTTAACACTTTGTAATTTTTTTTAAGATATATACTTACTTCTTGGTTAAATTTTTTTTATTATTATCATAAATGTGCATGGTTTTTTTATCTAACTTCCCTTTAAAGGATACATGTCACATGTAATTTTGACTATAAATGTAAACTGTCAGATTTGTACTTATATAAAAATTAAAATCTCTATTAAATTATTTAAGTTCAATAAGATATTACTGCTCTTATAAAAAGCAAGATATTACTACTTATATATACTCTAGAGAAACCGACATGGGTTGGGCTACTTACTAATAAGTATATCACTTTGTTCGGAGGAGGAGGAGGAGGAGGAGGAGGAGAAGCTAAAGACATGTTTGCTTGCTCGACTGTGATCTAATGCTACTAATAGTTCGTTGACTCGGAGGAATTTCTGTACAAAGACCTCTCAGTCTCATCTAAATTTTGAGTTCCTGAGTTAAAGCTCAGGTACAAGTGCTGATGGAAGATGTTTACAAGTTGAACAGTCTTCTATCTTGTAATCCAGAGGAAGTTGTTAGAGCTGGTGGCAGCGTTAACGTTTCTGCTTCTCATGAATTGCATCTGGCTCCACTTGCTGGCAACAACCACCACCTTCAGCTTGAAGCCGGGTCAGATAATGTCTCGGATCGGGTTATCAAGTCCCAGATCGCCAATCACCCTCTTTATCCAGATTTAGTGTCTGCATACATAGAATGCCAAAAGGTTACACACACACATACATAGAAGTTCCTTCTATATATTTTTAATTGCTTAATTGACGTTGTCCCTTCTCTTTTTTAATATATCTATGTATGTTCTAGGGAAGTTATTAATTAATGTTTTTATGGTTAAGTAGAAAGAAAAAGAGGCTAATTAAGCGACTATGTTGTATACTCCTATGAATATGAACACTGAATGGTGGTAGCATATTGTATTCTTTCATTAGGTTGGAGCACCACCAGAACTGGCGTCTCTTCTTGAAGAAATAAGCCGTGAAAGCCACCCTATGGATGCTTGCCGTGAGATAGGAGACGATCCTGAGCTTGACGAGTTCATGGTACTCTTTTTAACCCCTTTATCAAACCTTTTTTTTTTAAATTTAATTTTGAAATACTGTTAAATTTTTTTTAACATTGTAAATGTTGTTATTTTTAAAATAATAATTATTATTTAGGGCACATGTTTCTAGGAATATGAGATTGCATTGCATGATTGAATGAAGTGGAAATTTTTTTTTTAATATTTATTTCCTTAATTGAATCCGTTGGATATATATATATACTTGCCTTTCTTTTCCCTAAATATAGATTCATACATGTATAGTTTCTGAATGAAGATTTGGATTGTTGCTGGTGTAACACATTTTAGGAATCATACTGCGATGTTCTTCATAGATACAAGGAGGAGCTGTCCAAGCCTTTCAACGAAGCGACCTTGTTCTTGTGTAGCATCGAATCACAACTCAGCAACCTTTGTAAGGGAACACTAACAACAATGCCTTCGGATAACAATCGCCCCGGTAATGACTCCATTTTACAATCCAGCATTCTTTTTTTGTTATTTTTTCTTTGGTGCGTGAGAGGGCCGAAGCCCAGTGAATCCAGCATTCTTTTTTTATTCCTATATATATGCTTATGTAAAATGCGAAGCTCGATTCATCGTATTGGATTGCCTAAAAACATTGGGGATTTGGCCCTTTATCTCTTGCTTCATTGTTGTATTAACATTTTGTTTTTAGCTGAAGACGAGTATGGACTATGGCCCTCTATTGTACGTTAAAGATGGGAAAGATTAGGTAGATTATTGAATTTAACCTGGAGGCCCACGTCACCACCATATTATATATGCTGCATTGGAAACCCTGCCAAGAATAAATAATGCACGACATTGTTGTTTGGCTGACTTTTCCCAAACACCCCTTGGATTATAGTTTTCACATTGCCCAATTTAGCGTGTATAAATTTAGTTTCCTTAACAAATAACATTTACATAAAATTAGGTTGAACCGTATTTTTGAACATGATAGCTAGATTCCATTGGATCATATTGTTGATCAGTCTTTAGAGCTAGTTTTTGTTAATATCTTCGAATCAGTAAGGCGTAGAGAAGTCCAATGTCTGCCAGTGGTTTCAAAATATAAGAGGGTAAAAAAATAGTTTTACTTAACATAAATTCATACCAACTATATGACACTAAATTATTTTCTTTAAAAAGAAATAACTCATTCTAATTTTTCACAACTTATAGAAATCATGTGACAACCAAATCATCAGTTCATTAACAATTAAAATTACTATTCACTACAAAAATGTAAAAATTACTATTATTATTTAGCACTCTCCCTTTTGATTTGAGGCTTGATATAAATAATAGCAAGTGTCGATATTTAGCTTTCACATAAGGGAGCTAGTTCTATCTCACTTCTGCCAACACACGGAAATGAAACCTTGTGTCACTGTCAATGTATACTTTCTTCGATCATAGTACTGCCAACTGGTGCAAATACTTCTTTAATTAGGGAATTTCTCTTGGTACTCCCATAAAATTTTAGAGTATTGGTACCTTTTAGCTATTTGTGCTTAAAAACGAGCTACGCGTTCCTAATCCAATTATTAATATCTATACAATTAATAATTAAATCACAACTGTGGGATATAAAAGGGTATTGGTATCGAAGAAAAATCCTTATAGTTAACTCTCTAATTTTATTTGTTACCTTAAGTGCCTCTATATCTCATTTGGCACTCTAATTTTGCTTAAACATTCATTTGACTCCACGTGCTTGATGACTCTTAAAAAGAGATGATTACTCCCAAGTATTACTTTCCTCAATAACTTCAATATACTCTGTCGTCGTTTGAAGGCTTCATCGAAGTCTGAAAATGCTCATGGTCAACAAGGGAAAAATATGGAAAAGTTCAGTTATATTCATATAATTCTTCGATGCTTCTCATTTTTCTATGCCTATTGCAATACTTTCATGTGAAGATGATGATGTTTTATGAATAGGAAATGATGGTGGAGTTTCTTCTTTGATAGGTGTTAGGGCCTCTCCATAAATACGGAAAGAAACATAAGTTCTTCCTTCATTTCCTTCCCATTTCCAAGTAGCTCATTCATTAAAGTTTACTTATTGACTCGCATTAGTTTTGTTTGTTTGAATTGTAGAAGTTATAGCCTTTAAAACTTACATCATAGCCAATGAAAACATACTTCATATTTCGATCATCTAGCTTAGACTCGTTTTATTCAGCACATGGACATAAGCAAAAATTAACATCCTAAAATCCGCAAATGATTGACACTTGCTTTGGTGTGTGTTTGGTTTTGTGTTTGTAGAATTGATTTTAGATAGAATTGATTCTGTCAAAATTGATTTTATAATTGATTTTAAAATAAAGTGATTTATGTTTGGCAGTTGATCTAAAAAGTGATTTTGACTAGAATTAATAGAGTAAAAAGCTAGAAGCAACAATTTATCACTTATACTAGAATCAATTCTGAAGCCCAAAGTTGATTCTAGAGTAGAATCCAAACTAGAGACGAAACAAGTTAGAAAATGAATAAAATCAATTCTAATATGTCCAAACGTGTTTACAAACACGCCATTGGTATGGCTCTATGCTTCTTGAGAGGTTTGATTACTTTAAAAAAAAAGGTATTTCAACAAATTAGACAGATTGTCAAGAAAAATATTTTGAGAAAAGTAATTGTTAAAATATTTATAAAATTTTCTTGACATTTTGTAATTGTCAATAAAAGCTTATAAATATTTTTAACAGTTACTTTGTCAAAAAAAAATTTTCCAATACTTTTATTAACATTTTTAATGTTGAAAATATTTTTTTCTTAAAGTGATTCACATTCTTGATGGAGAGCGGTTAAAATAATTAGCAATTCAAAAAACGATGTCAGCCTAAAATTACTTGGTCATAGGTGGCTTTTAACATACGTTTAGCCATATTGGTATCTATGAATTATTAGAGGGCGACAAATTCCATTTGATTCACAGCAACCATTATTTAACTTCTTTTTAGTCACCTCTATTATCAAATTTTAAAGTTTTGAGTGCATAACCTTTCTACTTTTCTACATGAGCTTTGAAAGTCTTAAATGTTACAAAATTTTCATATTTTTGTTTTTGAAAAGTAAATTTAAGTCTTTTCCTCAAAATATGATGAAGATAAATTGGGCCACACACACATCAGTGTGAACAATTGCAATGCTTAGTTGTTTTTATAGTTATTCTCTTGGAATTTTCTTTCATGAAAATTTACTAGGGAGACAAACTTTACATAATTGATTGGGATGACTGATTGATGGTAATCCCATTCACCATCTTATCTCCCAAGGCCTAGAGTGCATCAAAATGCAAGTGGTCAAATCACATATGTAAACACCTTGATTTATCTCTCACATTTACTTTCAAATACCTTACATCAATTGTATTATTGAAATTCAACAAGAACATTTTATTCTTTTTTATTTTATGAGAGAACATTTTATTCCTTGTTCTAGACAACTATGTTAGCATTATGATCTTGAAGTCAAATATTATGATATTTCATGTAAATTTTATATCTCTTCTTAACAATTTGTGAAAAATTCGAAACCTGACTTATTACTCTGACCTTGTAGTTTGGGCACATAGTAAACATTTGCAAGTAACTCTTGGTTACTATTTTCAAATGAATCTAAAATTGTACACTTTCCTTTAATTTGCACTTCGAAGTGTTTTTAAATGAAACATTTTCCTGCACCTTCTAATTAAACTTTATAAAATCTGGTTTATTTTGAGAGTGAGGGGGTAAATTTTGATTATTAGATCTTATATAAATAATTAAAATTAAAACATAAAGTATGGTTTTTTTTAAATGAGCATGTGTACGTTAATTATTATTAATTAATATTTAATCTTTATCATCTATAAACAATTATATAATTCAAATTTCTTTCTCTTACTCTCATAATAAATCATCGTCCATGTGATATGTACAATAGTTCATTTCTATGCCCAGCTTTTACATGAACATTTAATCCTATATTGAGATTCATGTCCCTGTCATGTCAAAACCGCATTAACATCTTTTCTTTTTCAATATTGAATTTATGTTGTTGCTTATAATTTCCATAAAATTGAAGTTGATTGATTGCTTACCGGATGTCCTGAATTACGTATTGATGAAAGGGAAACGTTTTGGCTCTTAGTTGCATGGGGACAATAGCATTTTGGCATACTTTTTGTTTGCGCTTACTTGAAATCTAAGGTAAGTTTTACATCACGTTTCTGTATCCAGAAAGTTGTGTGTGTATTTATGAAGAGCCAATTAATCAGCGTTTTGCTTTCCGTACTTGAAAGTGAAAGTCTCAAGTTGTGTCATACTCATAGCTATAAATGGAAAGAGTCAGTCATCAGTTGAAAATATTGGAGAGGAGGGGGGACCATTTCCATGGTATGTAAAATAAAAAAGGTATACCCCAGAATTTGGCATGTATATGATAGTTGGTGCATGATTTCGTGTAATGACAGTGACACTCGATGATAGCTAAACTTTTAGATCTTGTTCTAGATTTAAGTGCAAGCTTTGGCTTTTTACCAATGCCAATTTTACCATCACGGACATTACCCTTCTATATTTTCCGTTTTTAAGATTTTGTGAAGTAAGTGTTGAAAATTATAAAAATAAATCCCGTCTTCAGTTTTATTTATCGTTTTCACTATTTCTTCACAAGACTATGAAAACATAGAACACATCGAATGAAAATAGAAAATGAAAACCGAAACCAATAAGCCCCGCTCCAATAAGACCTGCTTTTTATTTCATCCTTCGAGTTCTGTGTACACATTCAAGATAAAGTGCCGGTACTTCTAAAAATATTGGCATGCAGTTCTGTCAGCCACTCGTTATGTCTTTAGACTGAAAATTTAAGTTGTTTTGTGTGCTGCAATGTTGAGATCCCTTGTAGTATTTGTTTGTTGGAGGCATTTTGATTCCCTTGTGTTTTACATTCTTGTTAGATGAGGCAGCAGGGACTTCAGAGGATGAGTTGAATTGTGAGAAGGTGGAAGCAGTTCAAGGCCATGAAGCCTTTGGCACGCGTCTTGATGATCAAGGTCTTAAAGAAATGCTACTTCGCAAGTATAGTGGTTATCTTAGCAGCTTGAGAAAGGAATTTCTGAAGAAAAGGAAAAAGGGTAAGCTACCAAAGGATGCAAGGATGGCACTGATGAACTGGTGGAACTCTCACTATAGATGGCCTTATCCTACGGTAATTTCAATTAATATCAGAGTATACAATTTTAGAGTATGCTATGTTGTTACTTGTTAATTTAATGATGATCAGCAACAATGTTTCTTTCATGTAGTCTAGTATTAGTGTTATACATATACATATACAGATAGCGCACACAAACATTCATTTCAAGCTGCTATAATCCTGGCAATTATAACTTGAAATTTTTGCTTTAGGTTTGGATATCATAATGATTTTTCATTAAGATAGTCGATGATTAGAATTCACACAGGAGTTATTATGTACTATATATATTTCGCATGCCTAGAGAAATGATAATGTTTCTGAATCATGTTTTGATACTTTCAGCAGGCCATGAAAACTTTCTATTCTTGTAGGATGTAACTCGAGCATGTTTTGTAAGCAATTTTAACATGGGTGCATCGAAAATCTCATTTGGTAGTTACAAAAAAAAATTAGTTGATTTGGTGAATTTAGGGGAGATGATTTAGCAGCATATGACAGAGGCATGGGTAGTACTTTCTGTTCTCATATGAACAATCACGTTTTGTTTAACTAAACATGATGATCTATGTATTGGTACAAGCCAAATCCTAGTTCCAGTTTTTAAGAGACAATTCTATTTGTTGCCTTGAAACTATAATCTATTTTCAGGAGGAGGAGAAATTGATGCTATCAGAAGTGACTGGACTGGATCAGAAGCAGATCAATAATTGGTTTATCAATCAGAGGAAACGCCATTGGAAACCGTCTGCAGATATGCGATTTGGCATCATGGAGGGTATAAGTGGCGGTGGCATATTAGGACCTATGTAATGGGAAAAACTCTTATATAGGTAAAATTCTAAGAATACATTCTTAGGCCACTCAAAAAAAGTTGGTGGAACCTATGGATAAGTGAGTATATGTTTATTATGACTGTGTTTAAATGTGATGTGTTAGACTTCTGTTCATACAAGAATCTCATGTAATGCTGAAGGTGTACCTCAATTGTGATGGAAAGTTTCCTGCTACTAGTTAGTGCCTGTGCTTGAGTGATGGAAACATTTTATATTCCATGGAGTAGTGTTAATTTTTGGAACCTGCACTTGTAAGCTAAGTAGGTCCCTTCTATATGGTTGTAAAAATTGTGGCTATTATAGTAGTGATCTGTCATTGATCAATATGACTATATCATGCCAAAGAAAGAGAAACAGAAAGAAAGAGAGCTGTCATTTGGAAAGATGCTATTTAATTTTAATGCTCCACGGAAATTGATTGGGATGTGGATGCTTAATTTGTTGGGGGGACCTTGAATGATATGAAATACATCAATGTTGTTGATATATTTTTAAATTATATATACAAGATTAAGTGAAGTTCCTAAAACATTTGGGTAAAAAGTATATGGTTGCCCTTGACCGAAAGCCCCTCTTGCCTAATCAATATGAAGAGTGCGCAGATAACAGCATCTTTAGTTTTTATTTGCTATTGTTGGTCGTCGGTATACTTACATATGGTTCTGTTCCATTTTCAATATGCATTTTGTTGAACTTTGTACTGTTTTGTGCAGTTGAATTTTCATATAAACTTGCAAACTGTAAGGATAAGAAAGAATAATAGTTGGAATATTCTAGAGTTTAGAGTGATGTGTTATAGTTTGAGAAGGGTCTAAAATACTTCTTGACATTATAAATGTAATAATTTGTAATGTATAAATGCAAAGAAGAAAAATATTGGCCTTTAGTTATTAATGTAACTTTTAGCTTAGTTTTAGCTATAGGAAGATCCCTTCCCTCTTCCCTTTAACCAGGAAAATTTTCCTATGAAAATGAGTGTTTTTTTAGGTGGTGTTTCTGCTTGACATAAATTTTGATTTACAGTTTGTTGCCTGAGGTCTAATGGGAGTATTTTCACCGGTTAATGTTAGATATGTGTAATCTATGAAGTCATTGACATTGGATGGACATGAGACGAGATATAATGGAACACACAAAAGTTGAAAAATTATAAGACACGGACACGTATATATATAAGTAAAAATTTAATGAAAATGATACATTATTCAAAATATCATTTATGTAATCTTCATTTATGTTTTATTTTCTTATAAACTTAAAAAGTTACGTATTTTTTCTTTTTATAACTATGTTTATATTGTATTTTTCTATATTAGAGTAAAAAAGAAGTACTTTTTAAATTAAATATATACAAACTTGTGTTATCCACGTGTCATATAAGATTCTACATGAATAATGTTAAACACGTGGTTAGCATTAATTGTGTGTCCGTGCTTCATAGTGTGTAACTAATAGATGTGTACCAGCATAAATTTCGATTGGTATTAAGTCAGTGCAAAAGGATCTTCTACTGTTCAGTAAAGAAAAATGGATTTTTTTTTTACTGATGTTGGTTTGATATTTCATGTGTTATAGATCTTATTGAATATATTAATATTAAATTCTTTCGCATGATACTAATTAAACACATTCAGTACCTTTGGAAACTACATTAACATTTTATAGCTTTACGAGCAACTCCAATGGACTAAATAAAGGGTCTGTTTTGTTATATGCATAAATAAGTGCGGGTTTCTATTTTTTGTCAGGGTTTTATAAAGAAAATAATTGAAAATACTGAAAAAAAATTATTTTCTATTTTTAGTTATTTTTTCATAAAATTTTAAAATAGAAAACACAAAAAATAGAAAATAGGAAATGAAAATTGAAATCAAATTGACTTTAAACAATCCAATATATACAATGGCATCATGTGTCTGTTCCACATTAAAGAAACCACTGGAGGAACAAAATTGAGTTAAGTTCCCCTAACTAGGGACTGGACCAAGTTTTCATGTTTTTTTTTATGTGATTTTTTTTAAAAAAAGAAATTGATCACAAAATTATTGGTCCACTATTTTGTTTTTTATTATTTCTATTCCATAAATATCAAATTGATCACATAATCATGGGTCCGACTATTGTATTTATTATTACTAGCACCTTGTTGACAGTGCCTATCAAGCTGCATTTTTTGTTAAATTTATATACATTGATAATATAAATTTTTTTTATATAAATATTTAATCATTTTTTAAATAATTGCTTAAAAAGAAAATAAGAGTTAAAAGAGGGAGAATAAAAAGAGTTGAAAGAGGAGAGTTGTAATAACGTTGTAAAACGGGTTGGATCAGATTGGATTTAGGAAAAAATAAATCCAAATTGATCACTTTTTAATTGGTTCGGACTTATGATTTGTTTTGGATAATCTGAACTAGACCAATCAAATTAGTTTTGGGTTGGTTCGGATTAGATCATTGGATTTACCTTTTTATTTTTATTTTTTTTTCAGCTTTTGCCCAAAAACTTCAATAAAAAATACTGTAAATTGTAAAACATCATATAAAATTTCATACGTTAATATGTTATTCTAACATTCTAAGGCTATAATATTGACATAAGTTTACCATGATAATGATGCAGTATTCATTTGGGTTTCAAATTACATACTAATGATAGTAAATGGTAAAAATGAGTAATGGGTGTGAGTAAATGGTATAGTTAGTAATCAATAATAATAATAATAAAATCATTGATTTAGGTTGGATTTCAAGTTGAAAGATGCAATTCAATGACTGAACCTATATGTGATTAGTGTGGATTCATTGGTCAATCCAATTCGCTTACATCCCTAGTTGTAAAGGTAAAATGGGGAGGAAATTTGGGCACCAAAAGATGGTTATTGTACCCAATTTTCTTTATAGATGTAAGATGTATAGATTTATCAAATTGATCACATAATCACTGGTCCAACTAATTTATTATTATTTCTAATCCGTAAATATCAAATTGCTTCAATTTCCTTCTTCACATTATTTTTCAATCTTTTCCAATACTTATTCAATTCTTTCATTTAGATAATTTATTATTAAGTAAAATACAACTCCTTCTCTTGAGATGCATGACATTTTGAGTTGTATTTGAATATGTAGTATTTTTTAATTGAAAATCTCCACTCCTTGAACTGAAAATCCCCATTCTAAAAAACAAAACACTTCCAAACAAACTCTTAATTCTTAAAAAGATTATTTTCAACTAAAAATTATTCAAAAAATTAATTTATCTTTGTATCCAATCCCAAAATAATAAAATTTCATATTTATAATAAAATATTTTGATATATATATTCAGTATATATATATATATATATAACCCAAATCCTACTTTTCATAACACTGATGTGGCAAATAATAGAACCAAAAGTAAAATCCAAAGTGGGATTCATTACATGAGATGCTCTAAAGTACCTTTTAAACAAAACGTGCTACAAGTGTCGTGGTGTATAAGTGTTCTTCATTATTAATCTTCCCTTTCTCTCGTTACCTATCATGCATGCACACTATAAAACACCAAATAGTTTGATCCACTTATGTTAATTTTCACATAATATTATCATATTTTTACTATTAATTTTTATATCACATGTTTGTTTGAATCTCATATTTTAAATTAATAGTGAGAGATCACAAATAATAAAATCACCTAAAACTTAACATCAAGGATCTGTTACTTTTCTTCCTTCATCTTCCCATATCGCCTGATTTCTTTGATGGCAAAATTCTGCGTTTAGATTTTGAAGGCCTTTCTCAAAAATTAGAAAACAAGCATTGTTTGGTTTTATGTTTTTGTCAGTCGGAGGCTATTTTGATTTTTGGCTAATTGAGACACTGAGTTATTTGACACTTCTCCAAACTTTGCTTTTGGGGTAAATTCCTCTTAGGGAAATTGGGCTTTATAAGTACAGTTATGGTCCATTTGCGGCTTTCCACATAAAAGCTTTGAATTTTCCTGACAAAAAAAAAAAAAAGAATTGTCAACAATTGTGTCACAGCTATGATCATTGAACTGCTTAACAGATTTTAACGGTCCATACTAATGATCAAGTACATTAAGAAGAAGATATGCTTTGTACCCAGAAAAAAAGGAAGAAGAAGAAGATATGCTCTCTCTTCCTAATTACTTTTATCAGATATTAAAAATTTTAAATTGAAGATTTTTAACCCCAGAGGACCGCTGTTACTATTGATTTTAAACATACCTTTCTAAACTTTAGGTGCATCCACCTAAAATTAGATCGTCATGAAATGAGAATTCTCCTTATAATTTCTCAAACAATAAAATTCACCCTCAAAAAATTTCATCAAGTAGAGTTAGAAAAACGAAGAAGATGAAGACAACAAGCAGGCATCCAATAATTGTGATTTGATAGGCAGTATCGGCAAATAGCAATCACATATGCAGTGGACGGCACAAATAGAGTTTAAAGCTAATATAATTGGTGAAAGGGTAGCCATGTGATATTCGGATGAATAATTCTATTTTGACGTCCATATGTATAGACATCTATATGAATCTATGTGATGTGAAAGGAGTGATGAGAGAGAATAAGAAGAAAAAGTAAATGGTGAGACCATGTTTTTTGTAAGTAGAGTATTTGGGTGTTTGAGAAAGTTGGGTGTTAAAATAGGATGTTGTATTTAGATATGGCAAATTAGTTGCTATGATATATATATAGTAGGGATTCGTTTACTAAGAGTAAAATCTTATATACTTACTCAATTTTATAACTCTTTATTCATATTGAATTTAATCAATCCAACTGTTGATTTATGTTATATTATATTAATGATCAAGTATGTTAAATTTCATAAAAATTTGACAACAATAGCCATATAATCTATTAATAAATATTTACTTGTATTTTCAAAAATATGTCATCCCTCAAAATAAAATAAAATGATGAATTATTGAATTATTTTCAAATTATATGAAACTTTATATACTTGATCTACTTGGTAGAAATTTTAAATTCAACGGTTGGATTGATGTAATTTCATTAAAAAAAGGGTTATTAAATGGAGTAAGTATGAAGACTTACATATGAAATAAACGATCTTCACTCATATATATATATATATATATATATATATATATATATATGTATATCCTTTCGTGCCAGTAACTTCTTATATATCACATTTAAAAAGAGAACAAAGATGAGAAACATTCCTGGAAACCGTAAACATGCTATGCTAACATGCATGCCATCATGGCTTGCAAGAGGAAGGCTCGACCTGAAACACATAACTGATCTGTTCTTTTATTTAAAGTTTAAGAACATCACGAGAAACACATATGTTGGTAGGAAGTACACAGAAGTCAAACATAAATGCCAAATATTCATAACAAGGATGTTAAATTCTACGACAATGACTTTAAATTGTGGTTTGCAGTCTCAACAATATCATTGTTGATTTGTGATGCTATCTTTGCGGCCGCATCACATCAGCAACTGTGATTGCATTAATTGCATTTTTTTTTCACAATTTTCTGTCATTGCAATAAAATCCCCGTCACGATTGCAAATCCACAATTTAAAACTAGAGAAATGTTATTTTTACATTACAACTTCAGATTGTATTGACACACTCACACTATTATTGAATGGAGTGGAGGACTCAATCCAACTCAAATCCGCACCTCACTCACTAAGTGTGTCGGCACAGAATTCAAAAAATGACACGCACAAATAAACATTGCCCTTAGAACCGTGACTATCACAAACACAATCCCCCATGTCAATCAAGGGAGAGACACCAGCTGGACCGAAATTTAAAGAAAAATGTTATTTGTAGTTATTATATATAGGATATTATTAACTATACTTTATTCACATTGAATGGGGTGTAGACCTTATTCAAATAAGATCTACATCTCATTCAATAGTAAATGTGGTGTCAATCAAATATATATGATAAGAAAGAGGACAAATAACACAACTCAAATTTAAAAGCTATAATAATCCAAGAGACTAGGGAGAGAGTTCACGACAGCTGCTCCTCAATGTCCAATTCCTCAATCACATTCGTATGGTTGTTGAGGGGTCTGAAGACTTGAATCTCATCAGAGCACTTGTTTGGCAGTATCATAGAGCCAACAACAAGTCCTTGCTGCTGATCAATTGATGAGCATGCAGCTGCAGGCACAGGATCATACCTACGTGCAATCACAACTGAGTTGATAACCTCATCAGTGGGGTGGAACACAGAAAGGACCTCAAAACCCCTAAGACCACAAGGATCAACCATTGGATACAGAAAAGCACGAGCACCATGGGCACTCCTTACCATAAGGAGTGCTCCTGGTGCCATGTACCTACCCAAATGATCAATCACTTTATTCTTCTCCTCACTATCCATTCCCACAAGGGCAGCCAAGTAAACAACATCATAGTCCTTCAAAGCGCTTGACACATCCAATATGTCATTGGTGTGAAAGACCATGCGCTTTGACAAGTCAGGATCAGAGGCAATCAATGCTCGTGCATTGGAATTGGCCAAAGGGTCGATGTCATAGTTGTGAAAAACCGTGTTTTGTAAGTGACTAGTGGCCAGAACAATTGATGTGAGTGGAAGAGGGCCTGAACCCACAAAGGCAATTTTGCTGGGGACATGAGTAGTGGTGCAGTGGTGTTGGCTAAGGATGGTGAATTCAAGGAGACCAAGTTTGAGGTAATTGGGATAATAAGGGAAAATATGAAGGTGCTTGAGAGGGTTTTCATATGAGTTGAGGATTGTTGAATAATGGGTCTCCAAAAGGCATTCGGCTTCACCACAGAGCCTTATGAGGTTGGATCTGATGTCTTGCACGCTTGTGGGGAGCTTGGTGACATCAATGGGAGGGCTTGGTGGCATGCAAGTGAGCACGAGTTGGGTGAAGAGAGTGTCGACATCTTTGCAGGGTTTGAGGCTCTCTAGGCCTGAGATTTTGTGGTAGAGGTCGAGGACTTTTCCAACCAAGAGCTCTTCCTGGCAAACCATGTCGACCCTATGAGGAGAGGAGAGAATATGTATGTTGAAATTATGGCAGATTCTCTCAGGAGCACGCTACACGGGTCACAGCGCATTGGGAGGGGTCAATATTTATGCTCATTTGCTGGGGCCACATCCACCCTGAGACTTTTTTTTTTTATTTAAAAAAAATTATAACCTTGAAACTGTTTTTCAGCCTCTATGAGTTTTTTTTTTCCGGGCTTTTCTGTCTTTTGAAACTGTATCCACCAGGGGAGTCTTTTTTCTTTTTCAGCAATAATTTGTATGCCTTATTTATAAAGCTACCAATATAATCTACCAATGTTTTATGTACTTCCTACCTTTAGAATAATTCATATTTTCTTTTGGATATTTTCTCAACTGATGTATTTTTTATAATTACTCTGAAATAGAAGGAGTACTTAAATAATAACCCACATAAAGATTTTTTTTTCGTGTTTTTTCGTTTTTCAGCGCAGAAAGAATATTTTTTAATTCAATAATCACTTTAGAAAATTAATATGTGTTGTAATATATTTTGTAATTAATAGGCGAGAGAAAGAGTTAAATGAAGAGAATCGATATTAATTATGAAAGTGAAAAGTTATAGTAGCCATTAATGTGAGCAAAATGAAATGACAAAATTGCCTGAAACCATAAATCTATAATCTATCTATAATATTAATATTTCAGACTTATATGAGAGGAATTTTTACAAGTGTTACTTCTAAAGTGATTTAGGACCCATAATTTTAATTTAGAATTTGAATCCTTAATTTATATTCATTGCACTTAATTGATAAATATCAATTACATTAATTATAATTAATTATTAATTATGAGATATCAATTAAAAATCATAATCTCACTCTCATTTTATAATCAGTTTCAAAACCCATTATCAGACACTACAATATCACTTTGTAAATTTTTATTCTATATTTTAAATTTATGAAATAGTATTTTTTTCATTCTAATATATTTCAAATTATTTTTTATGATTATATTATTTAGCTTATCTATCAAAAAATATTTGGCTTAATATATAGTCATGGTTTTTTTCAAATGTATTATGGTTCTATATGAAACACGTAATTTATATATTATCAATGAATATATAGTTTGAAATTAACTTATATGATAGTTTTCAATCAATATGTAATTAATATAATATAATCTATCATAATGATGTCAATCATAAATAATATATGGATATTTTAAAATTATATATTTTATTTGAAAACATGTCTATCAAGATAAATAAATTAAAATCTTCTGGAATTAATTCAATACCGATTTAAATAGTTTTGTTTACCTTTTAAAATATATTTTTACTTATAAAAATATAAAATATTTACTTTGATATATTTATTTTGACTTAAATTCAGAGAATTTTCTTTATTTAATGCTTGAGTATTTTTTATAAACTCACATATACTCTATTATTATTTAATTTTAATATAAAATTTTCAAGTATAAGTTATTCACTTAATTTAAATGAAATTCGTAAGGCGTTTTAGGTTTTTAATATGGTTTAAATATGAGATTCTTTTTATTTTATTATATTCAAATTACATTTAAATATGGTAATTAATGGTTGAATACTTTAATTTTATATAATTGAATATCTGTGTAAAATATCTTTTTACATAAACAATGCATTAAATTAAGTCCTTGGAATAATATATTATAAAAATTAGTGAGATATATATATATATATATATATATATATATATATATATATATATATATATATATATATATTAATTAAAATCTATGTTAGCTTTAGACAAATCCATGAAATTAGAGAAGAGATATCAAATCGATATTATTGAGTCAACCTTAAATTTGTGCTATTATTGACATAATAGTTATATTAATTTAAAATTATTTTATTAATTAAAATCACAACAAATATTATCATGGTCAACAAATTATAACTAATAATTTAATACCACAAATTAATATATAAATATGATCAATCAATCATTCTCTAATTAATCAATCACTTTCAAATTTAAATTAAAATTTTAAAGAATAACATTAATTACATATCATTTTATTTTTGCATATCAGATTTAATTAGTATAATATATAATTTATAAAATTTGCCACAATATACTGTAATGATATTGATAATAAAAATATAATAATACATGGTATACTATTTTACTTTTGATATTTTAGTAAAACTTAATATCATTATTAATGTATTTTTGAAGGATTTAATATAATCTATAATTTATGTATAATACTAATAATTAAGATTCATTACATTAATAATTTTTCATGTGTCATTCATAGTGAAAATTATGGCCCACATTTTCATAATGTTAATATTTAAAGTAAGTTTTTAGATTTAATTTATCTTCTAATTATTAATTTTTTTCATATCATACCTTCATATCTCTCTTCATTAAAATTATTTAACAAAATTGTTCAATCAAAATTGTTTAACAAATAATACAAACAAAATGATAATTGAATGTATTATACCATTAAAATTTTTTATATATAATTATAGTATTAAAGATAACAAATTTATTATAATTACGTTACCAAAAAAAATTTATAATTATATTATTAATGATAACAAAACTATCATAATTATAATAATTAATGATAATAAGAAAATCTTAGCACACCTTTATTTTTTAATTATCTTTATTAGATTTAATTTGTATCATGTATGTTTTTTTATTTTTAATTTGAATTATGTTTCATTAGTGGTGTTTGTTATTATAGATATTTGTGTTTCGAATTTTAAAGTATTTTCAAAAAATTTTGCTTTTTGAAATTTTTTTAATAACCTGTGAATATTGGTAGGAATTTAAATCCCCGAGAAATAAAAAAGGAGACCGTGGCAAATTTAAATTAGGTACACTTCTTTGATAATGACACTAATTATTTATTAATTATTTTAAAAAATTAAATAATTACATAACTTTTTATTGAAAATAATTGTGTAATTGATATATTACTCCAATAATTGAGATGACATAAATTAGGATTACATGTGATTTTTTTTTACCAATCTATAATACTAATATTTCAAACTCATTTTAGGGAAAGTTTTACATGTGTTGTTCATAGAGCAACTTATGGCCCATGATTTTTATAACCTTGATAATTAATTATTTTGTTATAAAAATTACCTTCATATCTATTTAATTAATACAACATAAATATTTCACATTAAATATTGAATTTTAAACCATTACAATTCTTAATTTAAATTATATAACTGATCAAAATATGTCAATATAAATTATTTATTATTAAAATTAAAACAGATATTCATGTAATACATATCTTTTTGTATTTTCTTTATAATATATTTTTTTCAATTAAACACATGTTTTTCCATATTAATTACAAAATTTTAAATTTTGAATTCACCTTGATATTTTGAATTTTGGATTCAATAGACTACTTAATTTTTATTCCACAACAAACCAAAATCCAATTAGATTAGTACAAAAACAAAAATGGAAACAAAAACTATTGCTACAAAGAAAGATCTGTATAATTGAAGTATAAACCCCTTAAATTACTCATAGAATCTATAACATATTCATTGCTACAAAAGATAGCCACTTATACTAATCAAAATTAAAACCCTTAACTTCTCTTAAAATCTGCAATATCAATTTGTTACTAAGATTTTTATAAAGCTTTAGTATGAAATGCTAACACCTCATTTCATTTCCCCCCTCTATTCCACAACTTTCTTTTCTCTTCCACTCTTTCTCTCATATTTTCATATTTTTCATTTTTTTCGTTCATTATCTTTTAGTTATCTCAAAATACATTAATTTACTTCATCTTTAATTTTCTTCTTTGTGATTTATATTAAAGAATAAGAATTTGTAGATTAGAAAATTCAAATGTTCCACCATTCTTCTTTGAAGCTCTTTTTTTTGTGAGATTTCTTTCTTTTTTTTTGTACAAAATTTTTTTTATGTTTATTTAGTATTTTTTATTTCTTTATATATTTTATACATTTAAATTTTTCTTAAATAAAATAAAGATTTGATTTTTTTAAGTTCTTCTTAAAATAAACCAATTTATTTATCCTTTTCATTTTCATTGTTTATATCCAATTTATTTCTACCTCTCTTCTTTGTAATTTTTTTTGGTTTTGTATAGAGATTTATGTTTATTTAGTCTTTTTATTTTATGTATATATCTTAATGGTCTTTTTTATATTTTGTGCATGAGACCAGCTGTATGCTCAACCGTATATTGTTCGATCCTTTGTGTCAAAGGTAATTGTATTTTTCATAAATAATTTAATAAATATTTTATTGAATTTGAGATTAATTTTATTGTTATATAAACGAGTATTAATGATTTTATAATTTTTTCTTTTAAAATTTGAAGCCACAATTAAGTAAATAAGATGCTATTGATGGATTATTTCAACTGGTCATTTTACTAAACTTAAGGTAGCAAAGATTAAGGACTAAGAATGATTAAAAATTGTGTTTGGTTTTACTTTGACTTTTACCTTTGATTTTATTTTGCTTATTTGTGGCAGAACATTTATATGAGAGGGAATTATGCATTTTTGTGTTGAGAACAACATTTTCCTGAGTTAGTTCAATGCATAACCAAGCTAGCTGATGATTCCAATAGCAATATTAGACAAAATGCATCAGCTAATTTTCATTGAAATTTATCTATGTTGTTCCACCTTCTTCAATTTATTTTTTCTTCATTATTTTATAAGGCTTAAAAATTGTTGAATTCAATATATACATAGTCATTGAATTAAATTTCAATTCCATTTACAAACACTAATTATGGAGAATGAATAACATTTAGAAAAAAAATTATATTTTTTATTTAAAATTTTCATTGTGCATTAATGTTGTACAAATTAATTGTTAACTATTATTATTTTTTTATTTTGATATAAATCCAATATACTGATATATATATATATATAGCTATTGATTGATTTTTCTTCCAATATATCCATTTATTGTTCTCTTTTCTTTTCTCACGCTAAAACTTTTAATTAATTGATAAAATTTAAAATATTATTTTTGTATATATATAAATCCATATTTATTTGTGTTTGATTTTTTAAGGTATAATCATTATTAATATATTATTTTATTTAGAAAAATATAATTGTTGATAGATTGCTGATTTTATTTTCCAAATCTCCACTTAACTATTTAAGTGACAAAATTTATTTTTTAATTCAAAAAAAGCTAATATTACACACACATACTAAAAAAATAGAAACACGTCAAAAATTAATAATAAATAATATTATTTCCTTTTTTATAAGCCTAATTTATAACCTTTAATTGATACTGATATCAATATTAATCAATAACGTATACATACTAATGTATACGTGTAGATTTAAATTCCGTAAAAATGAGGAATGAGAACCCATAACAGGGATGAGGATGGAGATAAGAGGAAAATTCTAAATGAGAACGGGGTGAGAGAAAAGTTTCTAATTTCAAATCTAAAGCTTTTGAGATATATATATATATATATATATATATATATCACTATGCCATATTTAATTTTTTAAAACTTAAACATTTCAATTTATCAATTCCACAATTGTTTATATTATTTTTTGAAAAAAAAATCAATTTTTCAAAATTAAAATATTTTAAAAAATTAATTTCACAATTTACACTTCTTTGATAATGATACTAATTATTTATTAATCTTTTAAAAACTAAATAAATACAATACTTTTTTAGTTGAAAATAATTATGTAATTGATATACTATTTCAATAATTGAGATGACATAAATTAGGATTATATATGATTTTTTTGCTAATTATAACATATAAATTATAATATATATTTTAAAATTAATATTTTAATTTACTAAAAGGATGTACAAGGAAAAAATATGTAATTGAAATCACATAAATTAAATTTATTCATTAATTTTTTATTAATTAGAAAATATATTTTTATATGTTTATAAATTAAATACTTTAATTTACTAAAAAGTTGTAAATGACTATGGATGATAAGAAAAAAACCAATGAAAGTGGATACACATAGGGATTATCCACAATAATAGGATGAGAACGAGGACATATTTTGTCTTTTTGGGATGACTAACAAGGGAGAAGTTTCCATTTATTAAATAGAGCAAAGATGAGAATAACACACTCTCATTTATTCAATTATATTTATTAGATTTGCATTATGTATGTATTTTTAATTTTAATTTGAATTATGTTGTATTAATATTATTTGTTACTATGGATATTTATGTATTGAATTTCAAAATATTTTTAATTTTTTCATTTTTGAAAATTTTTAATAAATCTATGAATACCTATAGAGATTCAAATCCCTATTGGGAAGGGAAATTGAAACCTATAGGAATGGAATGGGGATGAGGATTGAGCAAAATTCTAAATGGACGAGGGCGTGGGATATGTCTCATTTCTCATAGATACCCATTATTATTCCTATAAATGACTCATGATATAATCAAATTATCCACTTATTCTCTTTCATTTTTTAACAATTTTAACTTTCAAAATGTGCAAAATATCATAAAACAGGTATTTTGTTATTAGTTATAGGTTATCTACTGATATTTTTCAGCTTTATAAACATGATATTTAAAGTAAGATATAAAATAGAATGATATATTTATATTTTTTTTATTTGTTTAATTATTCAATTATTAACTTATTTTCAAAATAAATTTATACATTCAATTTTCTATAAAATATATTTAAATAAATTATTATTTATTTTCTTTAATCGTCAATAAATTATTTTTTATTATCATCCTATGCAATGTACGGGTTAAACGACTAGTTATAACATATATTTTAAAATTGATATTTTAATTTATTAAAATTATGTACAATGAAAGGGGCAATTGAAATTACATAAATTAAATTTATTAATTATATTTTATTAATTAGGAAATATATTTTTATGTTTTTATAAATAAAAAATTTTAACTTATTAAAAAGATGTAAATGACAAGAGTTGACAAAAAAATAATGCTAAAATAAGTACATGTGGGACGGATTGTCCACAATAGAGATAAGAATAAAGACATATTTTATCTCTATGGGGATGAATCCCTTGTTGTTGAGTAGAGATGAGAATAACACATCTTTATTTTTTCAATTATTTATATTGGATTTATGTTATGTATGGATTTTTTATTTTTTAATTTGAATTATGTCGCATTATTAATATTTACTATTATAGATATTTATGTTTTGAATTTTTAAAATATTTTATTTTTGGAATTATTTCAATAAATCTATGAATATGTGCAATGATTCAAATCTCCACGGGGAATGAGGAATGGGGACATGTGATGGTGATGATGATGAGGATGAGAGGTAAAATTAACAGGAACGAGGTATAGGACATGTCCTCTCTGTCATAGATATTCATTATCATCCCTATAAACGACTCATGATATAATAAAATTATCTATTTATTTTCTTTCATTATTAAAAAATTTCAGCCTTCAAAATGAGCAAAATTTTTATAAAATAAGCTATTTATTGTTATAGGTTATTCATCAAGATTTTTCTTAACTTTATAAACATGATATGATCAAATTAAGATATAAAATAGAATAAGACGTTTATATTTTGTCAATTTATATAATTATTTAACTATTAAATTATTTTCAAAATAGATTTATATACTCAATTTTCTATAAGATATATTTAAATAAATTATTTATTTTTAATAATTATCAATAACTATTTTTTATCATCTCGTGTATCGCATGGTCAAACAACTAGTTAATTTAAAAAAGTGAGAAGAGAGTTTATTATCTAAAAAAATGTGGACATTGTTAACCTCCACATGAAGGTGAAAAAGATAGTAAATTAAATTATAAAAAAATTCTTATACATTGTTATATATTACTTCCTTCCTTTTAAAATATTTATCCATTTTTAAACGCTTTATATTTTAAAATATCTGTTCACTTTTAAAATTCACATACCAATACTATTTATATATTTTTTCCTTCCAATAGTATTCTTAAGAAATTTCACTCATTAACTACTCCCTTCATTTTGGAATAACTATCAGATTTTTACTTCTTCATGTTTTAGAATATTTGGCTATTTACTATATCTAGATAGCATTAGTTTTTTTTTTCTTTCACTTATATCTTTAATAAAAATATGTTAGTTAAGTGATCAATACATTTACAGGATTAATAACAATAATTATGAAAGATAGTTTTCTCAACTCATAATTTTCTATATTTACAAAGATTTTTTTTGCTTTTCTTAATATGTGTATTGTTTAATTTTTTATAGTTATTATAAAACGGATGAAATATTAATTTTTTGAAAACATTTGATTTAATAGGGGTATATGAGTGCATTCATTATATTTTATTCTATTTATAATATATTTATTATTTTTCTTAATACATATAATTGTCCAAAAGTAACAGATATTTTGAAAGGAGAGAGTAACATGTAAAATTTCATGTGCAATTTTTTTTTAGTACATTGACGAAAATGGGGTTTGAACCTATAATCTTATGCAAACTACTCAAATTTCTCACCATTAGTCCACTTTTAGTAGCTTGTGTGCATTTATTCTTTTTGATAATGTTTCATGTGCATGTATTCGGGGCCAAATATTTTCCTTGAGGTATTTATTTTAAGGTTTGAAATTATGTTCCTCGAAATAACATTTCCAGATATATCGTGTTTGTTTAGCATTAAACAATCTTGATATTATTTGTTGAGGTTTCTAAAAATAAATTTAAAACTTGTTTATTTTATAATATATATTCTTGGAAATATATGTCATAATTTCTAAAATGCCCGAAACCTTAAACCCTAAATCCAAAAATAAATTTAAAACTTAGCATTTATTATTATAATAATCCAAAATGAAAATTACACTTCCAAAAAAGAATATAAAATTAACAATTAACATTTTTAAAATTTGTTCATCTCGATCAATATAATAATTAAAAAAATTAAGTTGAGAGCATAATAGATTTATGAAGTTAGATGAGTATGGGTAAATAAAAGTTGTGGCGGAAAAATAAAATAATTGAGGGATATTTTTGTATTTGTACTTGATAATTACCATTTCAAAATCATGGAAATTTTTTATTCCCATCTTTCATCGTGTAAATGATATCTCACTAAATCATAGGAAAGTCTTGCTTAGAGAATAATTGATACCTTGAATAATTTTATATAACTTAAAATAAATATAGAAATACATAATTTCCAAATACTTATTCCTAAGAATAATTAAATATATCTTGAAACAAATGCCACATAAGGAATTAACTTCATAACTTGCATAATTTTCAAGAAGATTTATATCATGCTTTTATAAATCTCGAATAAATTCCCGTGTAGATCATAAATATGTAATATTTGAACGACAAATTATAAATACCATTAATTGAAACACATCATATCTTGCTACGCTATTTTTATCGGCGTCACATAAAGTTAGCTACTATGCAACTATTGGCAATATATTATACAATAATGCTTAAAATCAAGCTCATAAAATAAAACAATTAATAACAAATATTTAATAAATCATTCCAGATGTAAGATGTCTTGGGAAAAATAGGCAAAATTCCCCATATCAGATAGTTTTAAAATCTTTCTCTTTATTTATAACTTCGTATATGGACAGATTTTTAAATGTTCTTGAAATAAAAACAATTCCTTATTCTGTAGTATTATTGAATATATATTGCACTAGTTTATTAATATTTCTAAAAAAATGATTTTAATAAGAATATTTTTGAAGAAATATATAAAATTGATTAAAAATTAGATATGATAATAATATAGTAACTTGTTTTCAGTTGTGTTACACAATACTTTTAGTGTATTTATCAGATTTTTTTAATAAAAAAATTCTCAACTCTCTCTTTTGGTGAGGTTATAAAAGAAAATACATATAATTGATATTAAATGATTTTGTTATGCAAATAATGAAAAGAGATTATTTTAAATACTACGTTAGTATACTTTTTTATACTTTCAATCATTCAAATAGAACTAATGTTATGAATTGAAATTTATAACAATATTAATGTTACTAGTTACTTCCTAACAAAATACATATGCATCATAAGAAAAAGAGGTAGACTCTTTAGCTCCAAGTCTAGCAGGTAGACTCTGTATATCTCAATGATCAGTTAAAAGAGGATTGTGAGTTCAACTCTCATTATCACTCGTATTCCCTAATATCTTAGTTAAAATAAAAATGTATATGCATGATAATCTAGACCCATTAAATAATTTTACAATAAAATGATGTTAATTTTCTAATTATAATATAAATTTAATTCTACATTTTCTAAAATTCTGAGATTAATTATCAAAATTTGAATAAAAAAAATCTATATTATCGTGATTTAATAGATTAATATATTTATTTGAATATTTATCCTCTAAGTTCAAAGATATAAGATTAAAATTGTTTTGTGCATCTAAAATAAAATATTACGCCAAATTAATTTTTTATTATGTTAATATCGTCTATTCTTTAAAATATTGACTATAAAAATTTAGAGGCAACAATTTTTCACCTGTATACTATTAAAATAAATTTAATTTTACATTTGTGTAAAAAATTTAAATAGATTAATTTTCTAAATCAACCAAAAAAATGTATTATCATGCGATAATAAATTAACATAATTATGTTGATTTTAATTTAGGTAAAGCCAACATAAATGATAAAACATTGTTATATATAGCAATATTAAAATATATATATATATATATATATATATATATATATATGTTATAAATTATTGTAAAAAACTTAATTCTGATACATCATTAGTCTGAAAATTTTAACTCTATCAACTAAATGACTTTTGAGGTGTTTATTATAAGAGTTAAATATTTTAAATAATTTGACAATACATAACTGGTTGTACCATGTATGTATAAAAAACTTTTACATGATATATAGTACATCATAATTAAACTAATAAAATTTATCAAATTATGGTAAATTTATAATTAGTTTGATTATGATGCAATAAATATAATTAGAGTAATTTTAAATTACAAATATAATAATTATGCATTACTGTGAACATTAATTGTTAGAGGAGTGAACTTTATTCTTTATATATAGGTCATATCATATGAGAGGATCAGTTTATTATGAGAGATGAGAGAAGTCTTTTATAGTCCTTAGATTAAAATTAATGGCTCAAATTAAACTATATAAGTAATCATTCACACTATTCTTAAACTCTTCTTTCTTCTGTTTGTTCTTTTTCTATATTATATTATTATCTCTCTACTGTAGAAGATTAAGTAGACCAAGTCAATACCAATTGAACTACCTTTTGAATTTGTATTTTAGTTGCTATTTTGATGCGGATATTATTCTGCTTCTATTCATTTAGAATAGGACCTACTAGCTAGTAATTCAATAGTATATATATGTTAATGAATTAGTCAATAAAGCATCGCTTCAATTATTGCTTCTATATGGTATCAAGAGCCCACTTGCTTAACAACATCTAGATCCCTCACCACAATATGCATATCTGTGTTTTGACCCAAGCACATCTAAATTATACATTTCCAGGCATGTCACTTTTTATGGTGATCAATTCCCTTATTCCTCACATGTCACACCTCTTTCTTCACCTAAAAATCCACATGTAGTACCTAGTCAGCATATGCACACATCAATTCCACTTAATACTTTACATCACACACAACTATCTCCCTCTCATGCATCCATTGCATCACACAATGATACTCCACTTGGTATCGAGGTAACCTTGTCTTCTGACTCTCAATTAGGAATTGATCCACCCCCTCCCCAACCAATGTTCTCCACTCTGCACCTAACCCACCCCCTATCGAACTCATTCTATGACAACCCGCTCTCAAAACAATATTTTTAAACCCAAGAAATTTTTTCAGCAACCAAACACCCCATTCCAGAAAATATTGAACCTTCCAATGTGAGAGAAGCCATGAGATTTTCTCATTGGCATAGGGCCATGGCTAACGAATTTGATGCATTGCTCCGGAATGGAACATGGTCCCTTGTACCTCTTCCAAAAGACAGAAATGTTGTTGGCTGCAAGTGGTTATTTCGTGTGAAACGAAATGCGATGGCTCCATCTCTAGATATAAAGCCCGTTTGGTAGCTAAAGGCTTCACTCAAACTCCAGGTGTTGATTTCCATGATACCTTTGCCCCTGTCATTCGCCCACAGCAGGTAAAGATCATTCTCACAATTGCCTTGGGCCATTCTTGGCCTATGCATCAATTGGATATTAATAATGCATTTCTTCAAGGTGATCTAACTGAAGAGATTTTTATGGAGCAACCCTTGGGTTTTAAACACAATCTTCATCCAAATTATGTTTGTAGATTGCACAAAGCTATCTATGGTCTTCGACAAACACCTCAAGCTTGGCATGAAGTTCTCAAATCATTCATCATTTCATGTGGCTTTCAAACCATCAAGAGCAATCCCTCATTATTCATATACTCTAAAGATAATGTCCTCTACTACTTTCTAGCATATGTCGATGACCTTCTCATCACTGGCAACAATTCTAAGTTTCTGGATGAATTTATTCAAGCCTTGTCAGCTTGTTTTCACTCAAGAACCTTGGCTGACCATTATTTTTGGGAGTGGAACTTGTTCCCACTAACACTTGGTCTTCTTCTTACTCAACACAAGTTCATACGAGATATACTGAGATTTGACATGGCTGGTGCCAAACCATCTCCCACCCCACTTTCTTCCACGGCTAAATTATGTCTACATGATGGTACTCCTGACAGATGCTACCCAGGATAGACGAGTCGTTGGTGCTCTTCAATATCTCAACATGACTCGCCCAGATCTCTCCTTTGCAATCAACAAATTGTCTCAATACATGCACAAACCAACCACTGGTCACTTTCAAGAGGCTCCTTAGATATTTAAAGTCCATCATCAGCTTCAGCCTTCAACTCACTAAGCCCCATCACTACAATCTAGTAACTTTCTCTTATGAGATTGGGGTGGCAATGTTGATGATTGTACCTCTACCTCAACTCACATCTCCTTCTTTGGTGGCAACCCCGTCTCATGGAGTTCTAAGAAGCAACGCACTGTGGCTAGATCATCCACAGAGGCTGAATATCGAGCAATTGCATCAGCTACTTCTGACATTATGTGGCTAAAGAACCTCCTAAGCAAACTCCAAATACCACTTCCCACTCCACCACTGCTCCTCTGTGATAACATTGGGGCAACCTATCTCTTCCTGCTTCACTCCAAGATGAAACATATCTCTTTGGATTATCACTTTGTTCGTGAACAGGTACAAGACGGGAGCCTAGTTGTGTCTCATGTCTCCACCAAAGATCAAGTAGCTGACATCATGACAAAACCCCTTCCACATGTCAAGTTGCAGGTCTTAGACTCAAGATGCAGGTTCCTGATGCCAATCTCATCTTGCGGGGCGTGTAGAAGATTCAGGAGACCAAGTCAATACTAATTGAACTACCTTTTGAATTTGTATTTTAGTTGCTACTTTGATGCAGATATTATTTTGCTTCTGTTCCTTTAGAATAGGACCTACTAGCTAGTAATTCAATAGTATATATATGTTAATGAATTAGTCAATAAAGCATCGCTTCAATTATTGCTTCTATATCTACCTCCTTTTTCTGGGTTGCCATTTGCCCGCCTCTACCAATTTTTAGCAATGATCAAGGAAACTATTTTTAATCTTTCCATCGACAACACAAGTCACATTTTCAACAGGCACACCTCGAAGCACCTTGACAGATTTTAGTTGCACAATCTCATATTTTTCAAGGCCTTGGATGATGTATGTTGCTATGCGCATCAAAATTTTCAATTTCGAGTATGAAATGATAAATCGGCAAACATCACAGTAGCTATTACAAAGCGAGAATGTGAACATTGTGATTTTAACCCACACACTAAAACATTGACATTTAGTTATTGTTGCCTTTGTTCTTTTTTATTCTAATGCATGAAAAATATCATCCATGTGGCTTTATTTGGTGAGTGGTGTGCAATTGAGATTGGGTTTGTAGAGTGGTGACTTTGCTCGACTCACAATGTCGGTGGTTTGTAAACAGAAGGGGCAGTGACAGTGTAGAGAGATTGAACAAATGCTACTGCAATTGACACAGCCATTGAGAATGGTGGCAATGAAAAAAGAAAAAAAGAAAAAATAGACAGAGAACTGGATAGAGAAAGAAAGAAAGGGGATGAAAAAGAGGTTGAGAGTCGTGTAAGTCATTAAATGGATGGTTTAATCTAAGCCATTAATTTTGATCTAAGGGTTGCAAAAGATTATTCTCATCTCTCACAATAAGCATGTACCCTCATGTGATTTAGCCCAATTACATGAGAGGATCTATTTATTGTGAGAGATGAAATGGATTTTTTATAGCCCATAGATCAAAATTAATGACTCAGATTAAAACATATGAGTAATCACTCATGGTAAAACATATGAGTAATCACTCATGCCATTCTTAAACTCTTCTTTCTTCTGTTTGTCCTTTTTCTTTATTGTCTCTTTGCCTCTGTTTTCTCGGCTGCTGCCTGCCCGCCTGTACCAATTTTTGGCAATGATCAAGGAAAGTATTTTTAATCTTTCCATCCACAACACCATGTCACACTTTCAACAGCCACACCTCGAAGCACCTTGATAGATTTTAGTTGCATAACCTCATACTTTTCAAGGCCGATGATGCATTTTCCTATGCACATCAGAATTATTTTTTTTTGAGTATGGAAAACATGACAATAGCTATTGCAAAGCGAGAATGTGAACATTGTGATTTTAACCCACACATTTAAAAAATTGAAATTAAGTTATTGTTGCCTTTGTTATTTTGATTCTAATGCATGAAAATAATCATCCCTGTGGCTTTATTTGGTGAGTGGTGCGCAATTGAGATTGGGTTTGTAGTAATCTATTTAAGGGAGTTCCAGTTTATCATCCCTGTTTATCATAATGCGAGGATTGAACAATCTATTTAAGGGAGTTCCAGTTTATAAAAATATTTAAGTACTATTATATAAATATATATATATATATATAATTTTTTTGCATTGACATAGTGTAAAACTTTTCTATATTGTCATACAATAAAATCACCTTATTTGCATAATTTTTTAAATAGTAGGTGTGCACTTTTGCTAATGTGATAATATATGATTGAATGACATTATAAAAAAGTTTCAAGTTGCCAATGCATATAAATTAAACTTTCTATAAGAGAGATGATTTATTGTGAGAGTGAGATGAGTAAATCTAGGCGATAGATTTTGCATGCATGGTTAAGATTTTGTAATATCCTAAATACAGAATTTATTAGTATCTAAATTATTATTATTATTACTTATATTTTATTTTATTATTATTATTATTATAAGTAATGAAAACAAACTGTTGCGCATTACTACTATTGTTGTATATAATAATGAAACTCACAAGACACATGCATTCCTTTTAATTATTATTATATATACAATATGACAAGAAAGTGCATATGAATTTCTTTAATTATTATTGTGACAAGAACGTGCATCATTATTATATATATATAATAACCAAAGTCGCATTGCATGGGACACACGAAATTCTTTTAATTATTATTATATATACAATGTGACAAGTAACAAGAACACACATTACTACTATATATATAGCGTATTGGAGTGAGAACTATGTGTGCGGACAATTGCTTCGGTTTTTGTTTTTATACTCCTAGTATATTCTTATCACATCATAATACTTCCAAATATTTTTTCTAAGAACTTTAGCCGCTGAAAAAAATTTTCCTAGAGAGAAAAATGTGGTTTCTCACAATTAATCTCTTTCGGTAAGTGATCTTCATGAAATTTAGTTAGTTCCTCCCTTTTTAACTGGTATGTGAGTTTGGGTCCTGTCAGGCATAATTCTCACAATATTTTTCCTTCCTACTATCCCAAACTCAGTTGGGTGATAAAGTCAAATTGTTTATATATTCATTATATTTTGGCAATTACCATGTCATTTCAGCTTAGAGTCAAATTGTTAGTGGAAACGCACTCTTGGCTACCAACGGTGAGTGATTTAAGCTTATGACCATACTTTTGGTCATTATTATTATTTTCCCTAGATCATATAAATTATTTATGAAATTTTAGAATGATTTATGCTAAGAAATATGCCTTTATGAATTATAGAAATTTTAGAAAATTATTGTTTTGTAGTTATTATGACATTATTATTTTAAAAAACTCATGGGACCATACTTCTTGTATGTATGATTTAGATTTATTTATTTTATTAGTCAAAAATTTCATGAACCCCAGTATGGTATGAATAGTAAGAATGATTAATTTTATTGCAAGTTATTTTAATAGTAATTAGTGAGAAACAGATTAGCGAGTTAACGGCGCAAGATTGATCGTTAACCTTGGTAACAAGTGGTCTGTTAAAGGACTAACTCACTAAAGAACCCAATGCGGTGTCCATTTGTGGGATCTAGTTAGGTGCACATTAGAATAGTCATTAGCTTAGATTTAGCTATCTCAGTTATTTATGTACAAAATATCTCTTATTTCTCTACTAATTATTGCCATGGATTTAGTTAAATTATTATTTCAGGATAGTTATATGTAATTATATATAAAATGTTTTACATTAGTTGCATGTATATGTTATGTATATTTATTGTTGTCCATGTGGGTTGTGAGTAGAGGCTTATCATCAGTTTTGATGAACTCACCCTCTCTTTTCCTCTCCTTATAGATACAACTACAGATTTAGTAACACCACAGGATCCTACCTAGTAGTGCTACAGCTTTTTGGTGAGCTTCGCTTTGGAGTGGAGCTTACTATTGGTTATGTCAGTTTAGTAGTGCTCTAATAATTATGTAGGCAGGATGCCGCACTATATGGTTTTCATTATTTTTCAGAATTTCAGTCATTTATCTAATTATGTTTAGCTTTGGCCTAGATTATGGATTTTACATAGTTTTATGTTTAGTATTTATGATTGGAAACATTTTCAGAATTATGAAGTTTAGTTAAACTTGAGATATTTTAAATATATTCGATTTATTTATGCATATTAAACAATCACATTATCAGAGGTTTCCGTGGGGATCTAAATCCTTACGTGCCGGTCACGTTCTCTAGGGGGTCGTGAGAAAGTGGTAAGAATAGGTTTTCTCATATTATTGGAGTAAGTGTCCACAAATAACATAGCATCTATGAAAATGGAAGCGAGCCTATTTACATGATGTAGTGCTATTTGAGGCCTTTAGGAAAGAGTCAATCATGTCTAGGTTCAGTAAGAGTTTGTCTTTCTTTGGCACTCATGGTCTTGTTATATGTTCTCCCTTTCACAGGTGTGACCATGCCACCTGTACACCCTTCACATCTTCGCCGTCAGCGATGCATAAGTAGAGCTTTTAGATGGTAGCAAACTTGACAGATGTGATGACCGCTAAAGGCGACTATGCATCCGCCTCTAGTCAAAGATACAAACGACTCAGCCTTGGAGCGTTCCAAGAAGATGGACCTGCCCATCTTCAACGGGCGTTTACGACTGAGGATCCCAGGAATTCCTCAGGCAGGTGGAGAAGATAGTTGATGTCATTCATTGTTCTTTAGAAAGCGGTGGAGTTGGCTGACTTCTAGCTAAAAGGCCAAGCAGAGTTATGGTATAGGAGTTCAAACAAAGACATGGGACCACTAACTTTCCCTCTAGGGGACAGTCAAGGAAGCCTTCATGCGGAGATTCATATTAGAGAGCCGGTAGGCACGAATGATTGAGGAGTTTTGAACCTCCGTCTAACTCAGGCATGACACAGAGTATAATGAGCGTTTCACTTATTGGCACGGCAACCTCCATCATGATACAAATAGAGACAACTAGGGTGAGACGTTTTGTTCAAGTCTACCCAGAGATATGTTCCTTAGTTTGTAGCTTCACGTTAGGACCATGGATTATGCCAAAGTAGTAGACATGACGATTGGTCTTGAGAGTAGTTAAGGTGTTTCATGGTTTTTCAGTATGTTACGAGTGTGGCCAGCCAGGCCACATGCACAGAGAGTGCCCGATGTTTCAGGAGCTCGAAGTCAAGGATCAAGCTAACCCCTCCATATTGCTCAGCCACTCCAATCAACAGCGAGGTGGCTTCATCGCTTCCGAGGTCGGAGCTGGGGGAAAGGGGTCTAGGTCTGTAGATGAGCAAGCGGAAGAGGCCAGGGTAATGGGGACATCCTCGTTTGTTTGCTATGACTCGGCAAGATGCGCAAGCTTCAAATGAAGTGATAACATGTATGACAATAGTATGTTCCTTCAATACCATGACGTTGTTTGATCCGAGGTCCAACTATTCTTACATGTCCTCGTTCTTTGCCTTACGGTTCGGAAGATCCCTTGAGGATCTTGAGAAGCCGTTTTTAGTTGGGGTACCTTCAAGAAAGCCCATCCTTGTTCAAGAGTGTATAAATCGTGCGAAGTCAAAGCTGGTGACATGGAAGCACTAGTAGATTTAATAGTGTTGGACATGTCTGACTTTGATGTTATTCTAGGAATGGATTGGTTAGCCTTATGCCATGCCTTGGTAGATTGTTATAGTAAGGTGGTGAGATTCGAGGTCCCAGGTGATGAGCCAAGAGAGTTTGTAGGTACAAGATGTTTAATACCAACGAGCTTAATATCAGCTATGAGTGCACTACGGTTGATGGATATAGGTAGTTATGAGTTTTTAGCTTAGTTAGGATGTAAAGGAGAGACATCTAGTTTGAGCACGGTTCAGTGGCTAATGAGTTTCCAGATGTGTTTTCAGATGATTTGCCAGGTATGCCACGAAGAGAAATGGAGTTTAGGATAGAGCTTGAGCCAGGAGTTAGACCCATCTCTATGCCCCGTATCACATGGCTCCAGGAGTTAAGAGAATTGAAAGAGCAATTACAAGAATTGTTGGACAAGGGGTTTATGCGGCCAAGTACCACTCCATGGGGTGCTCCATGTTGTTCGTTAAGAAGAAAGACGTTCGATGAGGATGTGTATAGATTACAGGAACTGAACAAGGTGACAATCAAGAACCAATACCCCTTGCCTCGCATTGATGATCATTTTGACCAGCTTCAAGGGCAACCTATTTTTCCAAGATCGATCTTCGATTTGGTTACCATCAGCTGAAAATTAAGGATGAAAATATATCTAAGACGGCCTTCAGGACTCGCTATGGACATTATGAGTTCTTAGTAATGTCCTTTGGATTGACCAATGCCCCAGCACTTTCATGGATTTGATGAATAAGGTATTTAAGTCATTTATGGATCACTTTGTGATTGTCTTTATTGATGACATCTTAGTATATTCTAGGAGTAACATGAGCAACGTCTGAGAATAGTCTTACATACATTGAGGGAGAATCGTTATACGCCAAGTTCTCAAAGTGTTAGTTCTGGCTAGATCAAGTGGTGTTCCTTGGACACATAGTGTCGAAGGATGGTATTCTAGTAGATCTAAAGAAAGTTGAAGTAGTGCAGAAATGGCCTAGACCTACAACAGTTTTAGAAGCCCGTAGTTTCTTAGGTTTAGCAGGATATTAGGCGGTTCATTCAGAATTTCTCAAGGATCGCAACACCCATGACTAAGCTAACACAAAAGAATGTCAAGTTCTAGTGGACAGAATAGTGTGAAAAGAGTTTCAGAGGCTCAAGACATGTTTGAACACAACCAGGTATTACCTTTAGGGACAAGTGGCTTTTTGGTATTCTGTGACACTTCTAGAGTTGGACTTGGCTATGTCCTTATGCAGCATGGTCAAGTTGTAGCATATGCCTCATGGCAACTCAAGAAGCATGAGCAGAATTACCCTACGCATGACTTGGAAATGGCGGCAGTGGTTTTTGCCTTGAAGATTTGGAGGCACTACTTGTACGGAGAGACTTGTGAGATTTTCACAGACCACAAGAGCTTGAAGTACATCTTTGAAAGAGAAGATCTGAACTTAAGACAACGTAGATGGCTTGCGTTGTTAAAGGATTATGATTGTATGATCTCGTACCACCCTGGGAAGGCGAATGTAGTGGTAGATGCTTTGAATAGGAAGTCGGGCGGTTTGGCCTACATAGCGCCAGTGAAGCAGCCATTAGTGGAGGTTATCCATAAGTTAGAAGTTGAGGGAGTTTAGTTCGGCCTTAGTAATCCAGGGGCCTTTCTAGCTCACATCAAGACTCAGTCAACCTTGGTGGAACAGATCAAGGCACAGACCAAAGACTCGAAACTAGCTAAGTTGGTTGAGAGTGTTTGTAAGGGTGAGAATACAGAATTCTTAGTTGATACTAAGAGTGTGATATACTTCGGGAACCGTTTATGTGTGCCCAGGCAGGTGAGCTGAGGAGAAAAGTAATGGAAGAAGCCCATGGTGCAGCATACTCAGTGTATACAAGGTCAGTTAAGATGTATTAGGATTTAAATAGTTGTTTTGGTGGGATGGTATGAAGAGAGATATCGATGACTTTGTGGCTAGGTGCTTGGTGTGCCAGCAAGTCAAGGTTGAGCACTAGAGGCCAAGAGGGTTAATGGAAGTGGGAGAGGATAACCATGGACTTCATAGTTGGGTTACCTGGAACCACCAAGGGTTCGATTCCATATGGGTAATAGTAGAGGGATGACCAAGTCAGCACATTTTTTACCAGTAAAGATTACCTTTAGTGTAGCAGTATGCTCAGATGTACATCAACGAAATAGTCAGACTTCACGGTGTCCCATTATCCATCATATCTAGAGGGTCTCAATTCACTTCACGGTTCTGGAGGGCATTTCAGGAGGCCCTTGGGACACGTGTGGATTTGACTACAACTTTCCATCCCCGACGGTCGTAGAAAGGACAATACAGACCGTAGAAGATATGCTCAGAGCCTGTGTGTTGGATTTTGAAGGGAGCTGGTGTGATCACCTACCCTTGATTGAGTTTTTATATAATAACAGTTACCAAGCAAGTATCTAGATGGCACCGTTCGAAGCCTTGTATGGGAGGCGTTGTAGGTCCCTATCGAGTGGTTTGAACTTGGGGAAGCTAAGTTCCTAGGCCCGGACTTAGTTCAGGAAACCTTAGAGAAGGTTCAGTTGATTATGAGCGTCTTTTAGCAGCACGGTCAGGCAGAAGTCTTATGCAAATAACGTAGGCGCGATTAGAGTTTGTTGTTGGGGACCACATGTTCTGAGGGTATCCCCTATGATAGTAAGGTTTGGAAAGCGAGGAAAGTTAAGCCTCATTTTATCAGTCATTTGAAATCTTAGAAAGAGTTGGAGCAGTGGCCTATAGGTTGGCACTGCCTCCTAGTTTATGAGCTATAAACCCAGTATTTCATGTTAGTATGCTTATAAAATATATATACCTGATTAGTCTCATGTGCTTACTCCACAAGCGGTCCAAGTTTATGAGAGTTTGTCCTATGAAGAGGAACTAGTTGCCATCATGGATAGGTAGGTTAAAAAGCTTCGCTCAAAGGAGGTAGCCTCGGTGAAAGTTATTTGGATAGACCATTACGGTGAGGAAGCAACTTGGGAAGCTGAAAAAGCCATGAAAATCAAGTATCCTCACCTTTTTCCACCTCAGGGTACGTTGTTTAGATTTGGATACCAAATCTCTTTTAAGGGGGTAGTATGTAATATCCTAAATACAGAATTTATTAGTATCTAAATTATCATTATTATTACTTATATTTATTATTATTATTATTATTATTATTATTATTATTGTAAGTAATGAAAACACACTGTTATTACTACTATTGTTGTATATAATAATGAAACTCACAAGACACATGCATTCCTTTTAAATATTATATATACAATATGACAAGAATGTGCATATGGATTTCTTTAATTATCATTGTGACAAGAACGTGCATCATTTTTATATATATAATAACCAAACTCGCATTGCACGGGACACATGGAATTCTTTTAATTATTATTATATATACAATGTGACAAGTAACAAGAACACACATTACTACTATATATATAGCGTATTGGAGTGAGAACTATGTGTGGCGACGCAGATTGCTTTAGTTTTATTTTTATACTTCTAGTATATTCTTACCACATCATAATACTTCCAAATATTTTTTCTAAGAACTCTAGCCGCTGAAGAAATTTTTCCTAGAGAGAAAATGTGGTTTCTCTCAATTAATCTCTTCCAGGTAAGTGATTTTCATGAAATTTAGCCAGTTCTCCCTTTGTAACTAATATGTGAGTTTGGGTACTTTAGGCATAATTTTCTCACAATATTTTTCCCCCTACTATCCCAAACTCAATTTGGGTGATAAAGTCAAATTGTTTATATCTTCATTATATTTTTGCAGTTACTAATGTCATTCCAGCTTTAAGAGTCAAATTGTTAGTGGAAGCGCACTCCCAGCTACCAACGTGAGTGGATTTAAGCTCATGAGTATACTTTTGGTCATCATTATTATTTTTCCCAAATCATATAAATTATTTATGAAATTTTAGAATGATTTATGCTAAGAAATATGCCTTTATGAATTATAGAAATTTTAGAAAATTATTGTTTTATAGTTATCATGACAAATTATTATTTTAGAAAACTCATGGGACCATACTTCTTGTTTGTATGATTTAGATTTATTTATTTTATTAGTCAGAAAATTTTATGAACCCTAGTATGGTATGAATAGTAAGAATAATGAATTTTATTAAGTTATTTTAATAGTAATTAGTGAGAAACAAATCAGAGTTAAGGCCAGGATTGATTGTTAACCTTGGTACCAAGTGGTGCATTAGAGGACTAGCTCACTCAGTAAGGAACCCAGTGCGTGTCCATTTATGGGACCTAGTTAGGTGCCCATTAGAATAGCCAATGGCTAAGATTAACTATCAAGCTTAGTATTTATGTACAAAATATCTCTTATTTCTCTACTAATTATTGTCATGGATTTAGTTAAGTTATTGTTTCAGGATATTGGATGTAATTATATATAAAATATTTTATATCAGTTGCATGTATATGTTATGTATATTTATTGCTGTCCCATGTGGGTTGTGAGTGGAGGCTCATCATTAGTTTTAATGAACTCACCCCTTCTTTTCCTTCCCTTAGAGACAGCTTAGATTTAGTGGCACCATAGGATCCTACCTAGTAGTGCTATAGCTTCTTTGGTGAGCTTCGCTTTGGAGTGGAGCTTACTATTGGTTATGTCAGTTAGTAGTGCTCCAATAATTGTGTAGGCAAGATCCAGCACTATATGGTTTTCATTATTTTTAGAATTTCAATCATTTATCTAATTATGTTTAGCTTTGGCCTAGATTATGGATTTTACATAGTTTTATGTTCAGTATTTATGATTGGAAACATTTTCAGAATTATGAAGTTTAGTTAAACTTGAGATATTTTAAATATATTCGATTTATTTATGCACATTAAATAATCACATTATCAGGTTTTCGTGGGATCTAAATCCTCACGTCCGGTCACGTTTTCTGGCATGTCGTGACAAATTCAAAATATAAAACCATATATATGACATTTTCAAATGATCATGTGATTATTAATTATCATTAATTAACTTTCAATCATGACCATCTCCGTATGGTTATACAACTTAGATTTGCTCCTTTCATTTTCATAATAAATCACTTATCTCACTTGACTTGCTCCATATATATATTTTTATAAACTAGAACTCCCTTAAATAGATTGTTGAATCCTCGCATTATGATCGTCATTATTTACACTTAATAACTTACTAAACTTATATTTAACCTTATAATTAGTAAGATGTCACACGAATGGATCCTAGAGTTCCTTAAGAAATAAGAGGAAATATTTTTCCAAGTAAGCTATGAGCAAGATGCTCAACAGAGCTAAAGGGGAAATTATGGGAAGAGCATTGAAATTTGATGGAGAAGGAACATGAAAATTAGTAAGCTCAAATAGTCATCCAATCTTTTATCTAGTCTCAATGACTTGTTCCATTTGTAGATCTTGCACTTGGCAACTAGGAGAGGGGAATATGGTTTCATACCAAAGATCACATAATTGACCCACATAGGTAAATTTAATTTAGAGAAAAGATGTGTTAAGCAAAGTGAGATTATAAGGAGATGGTACCTTCATGACTTAAGTGCATAAGAGATCCATCGACAATGTGTATAGAAGGCGTAGGAAGTGGTAGATATAGAAGAAAATATGTTGGACATAGAAGTCATGTGGTTACAATAGGTAGAATCAAGGTACATTTACAATTACCTAAGGTGGTGGATAAAGAAGCATAAGTATCACTGGAAAGAGAAAAATGTCTAAGGAGGGACTGGAGTGTATGCGAAAGAGGAAGTCAGAGAATCATTGGTAGCAACAACAATGGCAAGCACAGACTTAGATCACTACACCATATTCAACTTTTGGCAACATTTAATTTTAACAAGTGTTATTAAAATTATTTAGTAACACTTTTTCATGTGTAGCATATAGTCTATGTTGCTAAAAATTTGTACTAACATTATTATATGATTTAATAACATTTTTCAAGTGTTAGTAAAACTCAATTATATTGTAGTGGATGAACCTGAACAAGATAGGCTTATTTTAACGTGAGCCACACATAACGTGAACAATAATCAAAAAGTAACATAGCATGAAAAACACATCATATTGGCTCCATCATATAACATCCATAATTACATAACACATAGATAGTTTGCCTACCAACAGAATAAGACTAGGTGAGGCAATCTAACAAAACAAATAATATATGGATGGAAGGACATCCATTAATGGCACCTAGTAATAACACTCCAAGGATATGGATAGATATTTGAAATATACGAGTGAAACTAGGATCAAGTTCAGTTACCAGGTGAAGGCCTCAATGTGATTCACGAACGTTTCCTTCTATTTCTGAAGACGAGATGGAAAGAAAAATAGAGGGAGTGAGAAACTTATAAAAAGAATCTAGTAGGGTACTCACCTCATGATGCATTGTGTCATCATCATCGTCCCCAGGAACCTCGAGTTTATTATGAAATAGTGAGCATGCTAAGATTGATTTATTAAGTTCGAAAATATACTTTATCGAGGTTCGTCCTTTTAATCATGCGTCTTATAATGCATCATAAACTTAGCATGTCATGTTTATAATGAACTTTTCCTTTCACATATAATAACATAGTTATGCATAAGACCACATCATATTCCTCATCATCATATCATAAATACTATGCATAGAAGAACATCATATTTCTCATCATCATCTCATAAATACTATGCATAGAAGAACATCATATTTCCATAATACGTTACTTAATTCCTTAGGTGACTTAAAGTTACTTTCATCATCATTTTCCTGGGCCACCCTATACTCCACCCTTTTGGAGTAATCTAGGTTATGAGCTCATACCTTGCTAGTCGTCACTGCACATACTTATCCCTTTTGATAAGTAAAATTTCGTCTCTACCCTTTTGAGAAGATAGGGGGCAAGAATCACCTTTTCACCGCCTATAGTTTGATGGGTCCAAAGGATCATTTTCTCAGGATCACCTTTCACCACCTATAGTTTGATGGGTCCAAAGGGTCATTTCCTCATATATTTTGAGTCACCTTTAAGTCTTTGCATGTTATATCATAATACAATTCTCAATTCATAATCATTTATAACATTTTCTCGTTTATAGTCTTATTCTGAAATAATATATATACCAACTAATCATGCATCCGGAGATTCTTAGGAAGAGAGGTGGGTCACAAATGGACACACTTAAATACCAAGTCTTTTTAGCAGAACCTTTCCAAATTACACTTTTTAGGAATATACTTTCTTCCAACAAGGGTAAATTTTTAATAACAAAGAATATTTCATTATTTCATGTATAAGCATTCTCATTATTTGCAACAACAATGGAACATGCAAATCACTACATAGACTTATCATTTAAAACATCAAAGAGGCATCATCATAAATCCTTATCGAAGCTGTCTTAAACAACTGAAACTCTAGAATGGCAACCTCAATTATTGAACTAATTAATTATGCATCTAAGGGATTTATTACCATCAATTATAAGCCTTAAGAACATTATTAGACTATATGAGGCAGCATAGGCAGAAATCATATTTAAGCTTTACGGTTACTTTATGTAGCTAAATTCACTTCTAGCATGCATAGAATTATTCCTTATCAATAAACATAATTATCACAACTTCAAACATATCAAATCATAGTAATACTAACTCAGATAGTGGCTGAATCATGAACCTCACATAATTGCTTAATATCTTATTTTAAGTACATGCAAGATATTAGTTTCCCGTAATATCATTTTAAGCCTTAAAACTTTTTTAGAAACTAATTCTTTTTGGTAATCTTGAAAGAAATTATAGAACCAACTCAGTAGCTATTTAAAAATTACTTTAGGCCTACCTTAATCATGAGGTGAATTTATACATTGAAAGAATGTTCATGATTAAAATTCTCACTTAAGATAAAAGGAGCAAGTCTTGAGCTTTTAAGATTTAGGTGATACTAGAATTATAAACATGCTATGCAACCTCATTTTAATCTTATCTTTATAAGGTGATAACTTGGAATTATAAACATGATGCAAGAAACTTAAAGAGTCCGCAATGGACCAAGTAGAGGAGAAGAGAATTAAAAGAAAAATAAGAAAACGAGTGGCAGTAGTTCGCACTAGACCAATGAAGGGAGAAGAAATTCTTATTAAGTTCCAACTCAAGACTTCTTAAAGAATAAATTCTTTGACTCCAATAATCTTAAGGAAATATGCATCCTTAGGATACTACCATTTTCCAACTTTGCTTGTGATACTTGGGCAAGTCTTTGAGCTCTAGGATCTTTAGGTGATGACATAAAATAAACATGCCATGCGTTGATTCTTTTAGCCATTATAAAATAAAGTGAGAGCATAAAATAAATATGAGATGCATCCTCTTTATTATCTTTGAAGATTAAGTGACAACTTGAAACATAAACATGAAATGCAAGCTTGGAAATTTAAACATGAATATGCAAGTTCATTTATTCATTCTTGAGAATTTAGTGATGACATAGAAAGTAAACATGGTTATGCAAGGCATAAACTTAAACATGGATGCAAGTTCATTTTATTTCTTTACTAGAGCTCCTCCAAGACTTTAGAGAAATATAAATTCAACCCAATATATCTTAGCAAGACAAAGTGAAAAATACATCTTTCAAGTTCTAAACTCAAGATCATAAAAACATCATAAAAATATTATTCTTTAAAGTTTTGCATCAAGTGGAACTTTCAAGCTTTAGAGGCCTAACTTGTGATGGATTCACAACCCACCCTCAAGGTCCTCATCATCAAGCCATCATCTTAGTCCCACCTAGGCCATATGGCCGAATTGTTAAAGAAAAAGGAAGAAGAAAACCAAATGGAAAAACTAGAGAAAATCCATGAAATCATCATTTTGAACCAAGAACAACACTTAGCAAAGCATAGAAATAAACTTAAAAACAACTCCCTACCTAATTTGATTTGAAGGAAAGGAATAGAACTTGGTTTCCTTGAGTGAAATGAAAGAAAATCTCTTTGAGAAATGGAAGAAGAATTTCAGCCAAGGAGGAGGAAGGAAGAAAGCTTTTGGTGCTCCTAAAACTAGAATTTGTGTAAGTTATGAGCAAGGCTTCCAAGGCTCCTCAAGCATGCATATTTATAGAGGAATTCAAGCTCATGTATGGACAAGAGGAGGAGGCATAATTTTCGGATTTTTCATGGGGAACAAAGGGAGAAAAATCATTTCTTGTTTAAGGCATGTTTTATGCCATGTTTTAGGGAATTTTTTGGCATTTTGTTTTAGTGCATTATCTTGCAATAATTCTAATGATTATGGCTGAATTATTTCATGCATTACAGCCTCATGGAAGAGGGTTTTGTGTGTTCCATGTATTATTTAGGTGTAGGCAAGGTATTCATGCAATTTAGAGAATTTACGGTTAAGGGCTTAGGTGAATTAGTAAGCAATTTGAGTGTTTTAAAGCAATTTTAGGTTCTAATCAATTTAAATAAATAATTTTGACTCTAGATTAATAATTAGAATTTAATAAGCTTTAATTTGAGCCTAATATTGCTTAGGTTTCGTTAGACGATCAAAAATCTCAAAATTTGTAAAACTTGCACAAAGACAGGGCAAAACGGTCATTTTACTTAAAAATTGCCCGAGACCACCTGAGCTTAACCAATGGTTAATCATGGCTTAAAAACACCTTTTAAAACATTTTAGTGAGGTTCGGTCTCGGCACGCAAATCGGGTTAAAAAGTTGCATGGGCGTTTTGGTCATTTCGCGCGTCAAGCTCAAAATTAGGATTCTTCTCCTCTATTAACACACATAACACAAACAATCCCTTATTAACATCAAAACATCCCTTGAGGACGGGTGGGGCCCACGATCCTCATTTTCTGAGTAAAATAACCTCAGGGGCATTTTGGTCATTTTACACGTATAGAAATTGGGGTTTAATTTACACGAATTGCTCCTAACTTCTCTTCTAACGTTATATTCCTTTATTAAGGATTGTTTAGTCTCAAATTTTATATAATATTTACCTACGGTAAGACAGGAAAAATTACAGGAAAATTTGGGGCGTTGGGTGCGTGTCAACCACGTCAATAGATTCATAGTCATCGATCAAATGTGTGGGTCAACGGTCAACACGGGTCATATAGGCGGGTCAACACATGGGTCAGATCCAGGTTAGGTGCTTTGCAAGTTTAGATCTAAGGGTGCTGAAGGGACACGCCTAGAATCTTCTTGCCACACATAGAAGCATGTGAGTTATCAAAACACCGTGAAAAATTGACGACATGACTTGCGAAGGACACAAACACAATGGTGTCAATGATGTTGAAAACAAATCTCAATAAGGAAGGTAAATGGAAGGGCTTGGAGTTTCAAGAAACGGTGATGGACAATGATGAACAGTGATGGACCAATGACCTCAGATTTTGATATCATATTATAAGTTAAAAAGCAAAAATAGGAGTAAGGCTAAATATTTAATGTATCTCTAATTGAATAATCTACAATGACTTCATGCCTATTTTCAGGCCTAGCAAGGATAACAAATTACATAAAAATCATAGAATACCAATAAATCCGTTACAAATCAATCACTAATCTAAATATGGATATATCTGCAAATATGTTAGCATAACCAGGACCTAACCTAAGTTGCATAAATAATATGTAAACTAAAAAAGTTCAATTTCTATACACTAATTTATAGCATTTGGTTTTTGGGTTTAGATATCCTCTAAGAGTGAGAGTGATCTATTGTATGGGTAATTTAAAGGAGCTATCCATCTAATGAAATATTTATAAGGATGATTTGCAACTTCATCCGTTAAAGGTTGCAGATAATGAAAGATTTTAGAACTCCCTATAGGGGTCATGAACATATGTCAGGGATCGAACCACGTTAACTTTTGTGTGTTTTGCCTCCTTTATGTTGCTTTTCTTCTTGTGTTGTTTTCTCTAATGAGAGAGTTTGTTTTTGTATATTTTGCTTCTGTTGCCAAACATGCTATAGATCCAATGGTTTGGGTAACTTGGGCTTGGTCAAGCATTAGAAGGAATTGTAGTTTTTGGATCTATGTGTGGGGTTCTTTGTGTTGAAAGTCTTCCTGGTAATATGGAGGTCAGGCAACATGTTCCTGAGTAGTGACGGTACAAGTAAGAATAGCTTGTGCTAAAAGTCTTCTTGAAATGTGGAGGCCAAGTGGCCTGTTTCATGTGTAGTGTTGGTACAAGTGAATAAAGGAGGTTTGACACTTGTTTACACCATTTAATACTCTGGAAATATAAGATTTTTGCAAGAAGAATGTTTGTGGAGAAAGTTATTGGAGCCAGCTTATGGTGATAGGACTTTGGATTAAGGGGAGGATTAGTTATGATTTAACCTAAAGTCTCACATCAAGAAGAAGTAGAAGTCTTGCAAGTGCTTTGACCTATAAATATGGCATTTGGTTATTGGGTTTATATGTCCTCTAGCATAGGAGTGATCCATAGTATTAGTAGTTTTTAGGAGCTATCCATATGGTGAAATATTTGTTAGAATGACTTGCAACTTCATCCATTCAAAAGTTGCAAATTGTGAATGATTTTGAAACTTCTTATAGGGGTATGGATGAAGGTCAGAAGGATCAAATCACGTCAAATTTTGTGTTTTGTCTCATTTATGTTGCTTTTCTTCTTGTATTGTTGCCTCCAATGAGAGAGTTTATTTTTGTATTTATTTTGCTTCAACTATCCAATGGAAAGTTATTTGCTATGATCTATCATTTTAGTGAATTTCGGCTACTTTACAATGTAAAATTGGTTTATGGTGTAAGTAGACAGAAAATTAAAATAAAAGGGCCAAAAATAAATGACTTTCTCTAATAATACTCTAAAGGAGAACCAATATAACTTGCATATAACTAATAGAATAAATTTGGAAACCACACATTCCCAAAATATGTACATAAAAGAAATTCATGAAGAGAGGATATAATTAGAAATTAAATCATTTATATGGCTCTATCTATCAGCATAAGTTTTTGGAAGAGATTGTTTTGAATATGGTATCAAAACCTCCATTACAAAATGCTTAGATGTTTGATCCTTGTTATGATCATTATGATAAATAAAATGTTTATGCATCAAATCCAAAATAGACATTTGAGTTAGGGGATGTATCAGAGACTTTATAACCATGTGGTTATGGATTCAATTCTTATTACCCCCATATGATAAATAGTTTTATGCTCTAACATGCTTGAAACATTAACAATTTATTTATCCTAATGGGGTTAATGAGAATTTAACCTTTAACCGCTTGGTTATAAAGACTTTGATGCCGCATTTATACACAAGACAATAACTAATTGTATTAACTAATACCATAAAGCCAATTTTTTATCACATGTTTGGGGTCATATGATATTATAATGATATATGGTCAAATCATTTTTATCCTATGACTATAGGTTTAAATTATCAAGTTCCAAAAAGCCCGATAACACTTAATAGCATTATTTTACTAGACAATCCCAAATTAACCTTAGCTTACTCGTCTACATCAATGTCAGGTGCCCACTGGCCACTCACCAGTCACCGTCTATCACCCTACCCATCGATTCCGCCCTACCAATCATCAGCTTGTTGCTCGTCGCCACCACCCCTAACCATTGGTCATCCCGCCCTCCATTCATCAGTCCCCCATCCCGTCGATCGCCACCCACCCACTCGTCCGTCATCGATCATGTGGTGCACCAAACAATGGATAAGACAAAACCTTATACAATGGATTCCTATACTATCATGTCTAATACATACTATCAAACAAGTCTAACTGGCTAACATTGTCTAATACTTATTATCAGACCTCTAGTACAACTCAATATTATAGTTATAGAATAAAAGTGATTTGACTGTATAACATTATACTATCATATGTATCATCAAACACGTAATAAAAATTGACTCTATAGTATTAGCTAATACTATCAGACCTTATATTTTGTATCAAACGAGGCCTTAGATCTTATCCTATATGATGCACTAATCAGGACTTGATATTATATCATGAAACCACTTCTTCCAAGCTATAAAGACTCTAATATCATACATACGAATGATTTTATACCCTAAAAAATTAAACTACTTTAGTCTTATCAATCTTCTTTATCTTTAGCGAAACTTTCATCTCATTTCCTTTTATTTTTCTCATTTTTTCTGGTGAATTTTTTTCTCCTCCTCCACTACCACAAAAACTCTTTAGCAAAAGCTGCAAGAACACTGTATGTGCACTATAAAAACTCCTTTTTGCAGGCGTGATTCATTCCTTTGTTTCGCGCAACCAATTCGTTAGACGGGTTGTAGATTTAGGTGCATCCGTTTCGGATTTTTTTTCGAAAGATTTTTTTTAAATAAAAATATCACTTTTTATAAAAAGTTATTTATATCATTTTCTTCTTAAAAACTAAAAGCAGATTCTTCTAAGCAATTTTTAATATTTGAGTAGAAGTTGATATAAATAATTCCTATGAAAAATATTTTTTTCTAATTTTAAAAAGTCCATTTTCTAATAAAAAATTTAGAAACAAATGCACCCTAAAATTTCTCATGTTGAGGTTCGGGTAAAATGTCAATTTATTAGTATTAAGAAGAGTGTATTTTTCAAGCAGTTTAGTTTTTGAAGCCAAAAAGTGATGAAAGTGCGTATAATATTGATTTATAAAGCACTTTTAAATGTACAATTATGAAAAAGAGCACACCTAATTTTATATTTATTTTATCTACCTTTCCATTTTATTTCATTGTTTTTATACCACAAGTATTTTTTTAACTGGAGTATGGAGGTAATCCTACTGAGTAGGTAATCTTTTTCCTTAAGTTTTATATCCTTTATAATGTTATCTGTGACTTCAATACAATCATCAGACCTTCAAATTCCCAAATTTCTTATAGCACAAATTTTCCTAAGACTCATATAATGAAATTGAAATGAAGACTCGGTAATAACGCAAAGTGTTAGAAATTGTCTCATGTATATCTTAATGGAATAGTAATTTAATTTATGTATATCCTTAATTGTGTATATTTAAATTAAGAATCTAAAGTCCGGAGGATATAGTAATCTAGTAAAATATGTGAAGTCTGATATGATATTTAAATTAACAATGTGATATTCTTGTACTGTTTTTCTTCTCATAGAAAAGTGTTTATCCTTAAGGGTGGATGTAGATAAATAACTTATTGAATCACGTAAATTCTTATGTTTCTGCTTCACGGCCATCTTATTAGATTCCTTCCTTTTTTTGTGTTTTTATTTGGTTTATTAAATTCGTATGAGTGTGTTTGTTGGTCCCATTCTATCTGTCATCTTCAACAAGAAATGTTTGCCACCATATAGACATAAATAAGGTGTTTGGGGCCCAAAAAAGTGATAAAAATTTCTCATTAAAAAAACAACAAATCTTCAAAGATAATCTCATACCAAGAGAAAAAACTTGTATCAAAATTTAAGTAAAATGGTTTTAAAGAATAATATGATATGATTATTGACTCTTAGGTATCATTTGATGTCTAAAATTAAGTGTGAAATTAGAGCTCAAAACTAGATCAATTAAACCTTTTAATTACAAGTTTTATCCACATATATAGAAGAGTTCTTGTTAATATTGGACCACAATCTAAAGAACTGTGAATTTCAAAATTTATTAAAATTTGTCAGCAACCATATTTATTTAAATTTAATATTTTTGTTAAAAATACTATATAAAAATTCAAAGATTTTAATTTACTGTTTCGTATATAAATTATCTTCTTAAAAATATAATAAAAATATTATTATTGTATAGAAATTATTAGTACATTAATATTTTTATTCTTTTAAAATTTGAAGTCACACATTTAGATAATTAAGTTAAAATTAAATTCAAATTATAATCCATATTTCAACTCAATTCTAATTTAAAAAAAAATTAAATACTATATTACAATTACATTCCAATTTTAAAACCGGACAACTAAATGTGATTTCAATTACAATTGCAATGTTCAAACGGAAAACTGATTACAATTAAAATTTAAGTGATTTTATTTTGTTTTATTGAACAACTATCACTCTATCAGCCTTGTATTCCGTTTTTTTTTCAATAAAACCTCCAACGTTGTACCTTTTAAATTTTGCATTAAGCACATTGGTCCCCAAAAGAAAAAAAAATACTGGACAAATTAGTTATTTCCTGAAAAAATAAGACAAATTAATTTCTCAATAATCATGATAAAGAGTTCAAATTGATTCCAATATGGAAGAACTAACTTGTGAGACTTTAATTGACATGAGCTCTTTTAGGTATTTTTTTTTATAGAGGATTAATTTATCTGATTTTTTAATTGATATAGACTTTTTTATGTTTTATGTTTTTTTTTTTAAATGATCAATTTATTTGATGTAAAATTTGAGAGGATCAATTTGAGGTTATATATATTCTTGGCATGCGTAGCCTTGTTAAAGCATCAATCATGGATGCGTACCAAAAGCAACTTTCTGGACCTGCATTCCATTGTTTTTGGCCAATCTCATCATTGTGGAACATTGGTATTTAAACATCTAAAAATAAGTGTTTAAATGGAACATTTAATTTAGATGTGATGAATTGATGAAAAAATGAGAGCTATCATTATATGTAATAGTAATAAAATAGATATCCCAATTAAATAATCACTTTTAGGTATCAAAATAATATTTTCCTTTCCACTACCAGTCACAATGTGACAGCACCAAATGCGACTACTCGACGCTGAAACCAATTAAAGGGGAATAGCGCAAATGCCCATTTTTTATAAGGTTGGGTTGGACATAAAAGAAAAATAAAGCTATATATTGTATTATATAACTATCTTTTCCCAGTGATTATGCTCCCTGACTTCATCATCTAGCTTTCGGTTGCACCATCACAACTTTATTGCTTTCCATAAGGAGGATTACATAAATTAAAGTAAAATGGGTTATGATCATTGATCAAAGTTAAATGATGAGCATGTTGGATGGTTGTGAATGAATTCAAATCCACTTGATCACTGTGCAAATGAATGTGTGTTAAGCACACGACGCTGTGTGCTAGACAGGGCAAATCCACCTGCTCCTGCGAGTGATGGCAGGTGGCCTCTTCTGTATATCAGTCCATGCAATACCATAGTCATCCACTAAGACACCTCAATTGGAGTTTTAGTTTTATTTTTCAAAAAAATTACATTCACCTCTCTTAAGAGATTATCCCACATTCCTCTATTCACAAAATTACCATAATAACACTAGTCTCCCTTCTTGGTAAAATTTAAGTGATATAAAAGACAATATGTGACATGTATATGATTATCAATGGTAAAATTATAATATTTTACCAATATTTAACAAATAAATTTACTAAAGTACCTTGTTTAATCATAAATTATAATTCTAAGCCTATCCTCATTTCACTACCATAAACACACAAGTTACTGAGATTTTTTTTCCAATGGTCTTGCTAGAGGATTAAAGAAGAAATTGGATGTGAAAAAAATGGTAAATACATTACCAGTGAACTATCCGTTGACATGGTTGGCATATTTTTGCGCTAAATTGGATAGCCGCTTACTGGTAGAACATTCCTCGATAAGTGATGTGCCAATATTGACACAAAAATGTGCCAACATTACTCATGAATTTACTGATAAATAGTTCACTAGTAATGTATTTAGCGGAAAAAAATAGAATACCTTTATGAGGGAATATTGGTCGGTAAGTATAAAGTATATATATGCTTTTAAAATAAATTGAGCTTAATAATTATCCGTCGATAATTGGCATCAAGAAACGATGTGTTTTAGTTTTACCATTAGTGGGAAAATCCATGAATATTTGAATTTTATAATGTTGGCGTGAAAATAAAATCACAACCATGAAGTTGGATATGAGCAAGGCTTATAATTAGGTGGAGTAGAGCGAAGCACTTACGAGGAAAATGAATTTTCCTTAAACTTGGTGCTCTGCTCTAGGGTAATGCCTAGTATCACATTGATATCTTATTCAGGACTAATGAATGGTTTCCAGAAACTTCTTTTCTCCACACAAAGGTCTAACATTAGGTGACCCACTCTCCCCCTATCTCTTTGTTATGTGCTCGAAAATTTTATCTTCCCTTATTTATAAAGCTAAGTATCACATAGAGCTTCCGGGTTTGGGAATATGCAAAGCTACCCCAATGATTTCTCACCTATTTTCACATATGACATGCTGTTCTTTTTCAAAGCTACGAATGATAATGACTCTTGCTCCTAGTCTCAAAGCATAGGTATGTGAAAATGGCCAAAGTACCCTATCAATACTTTTTGGGTACGGATACACATGGTACGTACCCATCACTTTTTTAAAAGTTGGGTACGGCGGATACACACGAGATATGCATACCTAGTGGTGGATACGCCATTTCTACCAAAAAAACATTGCCATACATTTTCTTTATTTTTGTTAAAACATTTTGGCCTTGTGTTTCTTTTTCTCCCAACCTAGCCAGCCCTAATCCTTTCATCTCCCCCAAATATCTTTTCTCCACTTCTTCATCACCAATCACCAACGACACTACACCAACGCGACAATGCTCACGGAATGGCAACAACGAGAGAACACGATAAGACACGAGATTGAACGCGATGGGACCCCATAGCACCACCTCACACAGGAGCGACGCAATGAGACTGAACGTGATCAGCAACGATCTAGTGTGGCTCTCTGATGGCTCCCTCCAATGGCGACCTAAGTTGCTGCTTTGTTCTTTCTGAATCGATCTAGTGACTCGTATCTTGGTTATGAGGTAGGGTTGTCTTTGTCTCTCTTAGTTAGTGAGGTTGATTGCCTCTATTTTGATAATTCTTTGTAGCTGACTTGCTGCAACCATTGTTTTGTGGTTTCCATTTTATATACCTATCTTTTGTTATTTATGTTGTTGCTCTGCCATTGTTAAGTATTGTAGTATTTTATTTTGGAATGTAATATTGATTATTGAATAATTTAGAGTTGTTTTACATTGAAATTGTTGTATATATATATATATATATATATATATATATATATATATATTGGCCTTCACATACCCCATTTTTTACAAAATTTTCATACCCTATACCCATATCTATACTAATTACAGGTATCATATTCGTATCCTGGCAACATAGGCTGCAGTATTACGAGGCTGAGGGTTTTTTGCTTTTTGGTCGATGAGGCTGAGATATTGCCACTGCCCCAACGCCTCATCTACGGTCATACTTTGGAAGAGTAAGCTGAGCTATTCAAAGCTTGTTGAGGGCTGAAAACGAAAGGACCCAACTATTTGGGCCTTCTACTTCTTTTTTTGGGTCATAGTCCTTTTGTTTTGGTCAAGTCATTGTCTTTTGCTTCTACACAGAGCAAGCGCTCCAAAATAAAAATAAATCGACCCAAAAAAAATAGGGAACTGACTTTTTTCATTTGAAATCAGTTCAATCGTAACAAAATTATTTTACATCAATTCAGTTATAACATTTTTAATTTCAACCTCAATTTAACCATTTCATTTGATTTCCGATTTGCTTTACATCCAAATCATCAAATCTATCAATTTGTCAACCCTGGTTGGCCGCAGAGAAGTTCACATCACACATTGAAAATTTCTTATTTCCGCCGGGAGAAAGAACTTCCTTCCCCAAGCAGTTTGCACCATACAATTTGCTTTGAGAGATGTGAAAGGTAGCAGGACCCATTGAAATAAGCGGTGGATATGACATATGGAGTAAAAATTCTTTTCCTCCGGGAGGAGGAAAGAACTGCTTACATGACAACAGCAAAATAAGCATATATGCAAAGAAACTTCTAGTGTGATTTATACACTATATTGAAAGAAATACACTGAAGAAAGAAAAAAAAAAAATAAACATCATCCAACTAAGGCTTGAGCAATTATCAATGTGAGAGCACCAAAATATCATCTCAGTTCTGAGTCTTCATATGTTTCATAGCTCTGATATTCAGTAGACTCATACGCATTAGATTCTTCATCAGAGCTGTCATCAACAGGAGTTTCCTCAAAGAAGGAACTTCCAGTTATTTCGGAATTTTCATGAGCTGAAGTTTTTTGAACTTCAATTTCGCCTGTTTGAACAAATTGCAACAACAAATGCACTCCATTGACCACATCATATACCATCAGTCCTATTCTACCACCAACCCAACTTCCCATGTGACTTCCAACAAGATAACCAAATTTACCAAACCTTTCCTCCCCAAGGAACCCCCCAGCATAAGCACCAAACAAAGTACCAGCGCCCCTAAGGAACCCCTCGGTGACGGTACCACCGTAGTACACAGCTTCAAAAAGTCCCATCCAGAAGAGATGATTGGGCCTACAATGCGCTTGGCTTGACGGGAAGCCAGTTTTGCTGCCTTCTTACCTTCTTTCTGCGCATGTTTTGCTGAATCTGTCGGTGACATCCCCTGGGACAATGCATCTACAAGGGAAGACTCAATCGCACGCTGCCTTTCCTTTTCGACATGAGAAGATCTAAGACTGTAAAAGTAGAGCTTCACACCTTCTTTGACAGCACATGCTACAGTTCCAGAGCCCATATCAAGGCAATTTAAGATTGTAAACTTTCCACTCTTGGATGAACCTTCCTCACCAACAAGCTGCCTGCATTTTTCAGCTGAAAAGAACAACTTATATTAGCATAGGCAGAGATGACACCATATATATATATATACTGGCTAATTAGAGGTCTTCAACAATCAAAGACACCAACACAGGACTAGGAAATAAAATCTACTTAAAGAATTGGAAGAACCAATGCTAAAGACAAAAACCAAAGAAAAACATATAATTATGGCAAACAGAAAAAGAAATCCTTATAATTCAAGCTAGAAATAAAAGAATTTCCCTCTCATTTGATCTATCACCACTAGGACTACGTAACCAGGCATAGCTGCTTCTCCCCTCTAAATCCTATTCATACTACCTCAATACCTCCAAAAGGATTTGATTTATGAATCTCCAAGTCTGACTGTCAGATTTCCAAAATCAACACTGATAGATCCTCTTAGGAAAATCAAGAAAAGGAGGGGGGGGGGGAATGCAATGCAAGATCAAGTCAGGGAGGGAAAAAAACTAATTGAGAATGACCGACAATTTTCCTATATACGGCAGAAAACATTAATTGTGGTCAGTTGTGGTTGAAAACATGACACGGCTAAAAACGTAACAAGAAGCTTTCAGGCATCATGTAATTTCAGAGAAATTTTTCATTAATAGGTATGTAATACAACAGTTGATGTTTACTTATATTTTCAAAAACATGTTATGCATACAAATATAAAAGTGGGACAATAAAGTATCAAATCGTTTCACAATAGCATGAAACTTTATGATCTTGATCTACTTCATGGGAACTAAGTATAAAAGTATCAATTTATTTATAAAAAAAAAATTGTATGAAATTTAGTCGGAATTTTCAATTCAATTGTTAGACTTGGATTGATGAAATTCTATGTTTATAAAAAATTATTTCATACAGTGAGTATTCAAGACTTGCATATATTTTACCAGACGGCACGCATGAACAGAGTTAGTTATGCTGCGCGGTTAAAACCAAAAAGCACAAATTGCCAATACTTTGAATCTATTATTTATGGAGGATCCTCACCATCCACCCCAGATCCTAATCCTATGGCAGTTTGAAAAAAAAAAGAGAGAACTCAGAATTATATGTAGATTGGTGTTTTGAATTTGGATTGACTGCGAAGAAGAGTGGAGAACCTGTGATGCTAAGAGCAATGATGGCAGCGACCAAGAGAGAGAACCCGCTTCTTCTGGAAATCCATGGCAAGCAGGGTGAGGCAGCAACAGAAAAGAAAAGAAAAAAAAAACCCTAGCCAGTAATAGCTAACTCTCTAGAGAATGGAGAACGCGTTGTCAACTATGGCAGCCAGTTTAGAAATCGCATGCTTCATAGAGAGGGAAGACTCTTGACTCATTGATTCTCAAACCGTGCCTTCTCCGAAGCCTCTTTTTCCTTTTCTCGGCTTTCATCTCATCACAGCGATTACATTGATGATTGACCAATGAGCATGGAGTGGACTGGGAACACACAAAAAAAAAAAAAAAAACCGTATTGATGGGACCAACTGACCAAGTTACCGTGGGCCCCAACAAAAGTTTTTCTGTTTTTGTGAGAACCCAAAATATGTTATGAGCCTGAACCTGGTCAGGTTAGAACGGGCTGGACTTTAAGACTCGAATATGACTGATAGTCGAAAATAACATGCGGGGCCAATTAGATACAGTTTAGTCTATGTGCATGGCTTCGATTCAGGCCCAATTAACATTGTTTTTGATCTATATGGTTGAGACAATGGCTCATAACCAAAAACGTGAAAAGCTAATGACTTAGGGTTTATTTGGTTAGATTTTGATATAATTTCCTTTAAAATGATTAATGTTGAAAATTTGATTTTGAGATAATTGATTTTTCATGACCAAAAAAAGGTAATTGATTTTGAAAGAATTGATTTATATTTGGGAATGGTATTAAAAAATGAATTTAAAAACTTTATATGAGATGCAAAAGCAAAAGCTAAAACATTTTGCTTTCACTAGAATTGATTTTTTTTCAAAGCGAAATCGATCACTTCTCTTAAAGTTTAAACAACAAACCAAACGGTTTCAATTTTTCTCGTGCCAATTTTATCCACCACAACTGGGAAATATTTGCTAACCAAACAGGTTGTCAGTGGTTGTTGTGCATCTCATAGTCTCGCATGAGTCATGATTGAGAAAGAGAAAGAGACATTGGAAGAAAAAAATTGGAGGGATTTTGGAGTTTCCTCCTTGGATGTGTAGAAAATGAGAGAGAGAAAATGATGGTAATAGGACCATAAAAATCTTTCCTCTCCATGATAGGGGAGTAGATTGAAAAATAAGAGAGATTCTATGTAAAATAACCAATATGCCCTTTATATTCTCTATCAAACCTTGTGTGATGAATATAAGTCTTTAGGAGAACCAACCCCTAAAAACTAGTTATTGAAGTGGGAGAACCCAAGTCCTTATATGAACTCTCTTTCAAGGTGGTCTGCCAAAAGTGGACTCATTACATTGCCACCCATTTTGAAAGGAGACATCCCAACAGTTGCATTCTATGGCACTTCAATCATTGCCAACCTTTTCTTTCACCAGTTAGAATCCTCTACACGAGTAGCCCTCTCTAGTTGGCCAACTCTCAATGAAAGCACCATTTGTAACGGGAATACGTACCTAGGAGAACCATACATGAAAGCTAGTTATTGGAGTGGAAGAGCCCAAATCTTTTATTAGGCCTCTATTTCAAGGTGGCCTCTTCAATATGGGACTCGTTACACTTCAATATGTTAATGTACTTTCATAACTATATTTTTGTCAAAAACAGAAACTATTGTTTCCAGCAAATTTTCTCTTTGCTATCTCCATATGAGTTTGATTTTTTTACATATGACAACCATCAGATTTTTAGTCTTACAATAAAAAATAGTAGATTTATTTTTTTAAACTGATTGGTTTCTTATATTAAAGAAGCTTATACATAACAAGATGAATTATTATAGATGAATTAGAAATATAAAATGTAGAAAATTAATTATAATATAATGTATTAAGCATACAAAAATGCATTTAATACAATTATGTTTTCCTTCTTTACAATTTTCTCCTCAAATAAGTAAGAGAAAGAAAACTTTCTTATTTTATTTCTTTCATTTTCTCATCATCCAAGCAATAGAAGAGAAGGCTAAGTTTTCTCTGTTATATTTTTTTTCCATTTTCTGTCATCTCAATTTCTCTTTTATCCAAGCAAAAGTTTAAGGGATCATTGTTACCACATTCCTCCCTCCTCGATGACAAAAATAGAAAGAAAGAAAAGACTAACATTTTTTGTTGATAAAAAAATATTAACAACTATAAATTTTATCTTGTTAAGAAAATTAAATAACTTTTGTTTACCCATGGCTTTATAGATTTACACTCTACTAGTGTCCTTGAAGGAGTTGTAGAAGTTGGTTCATCTTCTAAGAGTGGGAATAAAGTGGCTGGTATCTTCCAAATAACTTTAAAGCTCAAGAGCACGAAGAGAGAACAACTACCATTAAGAAGTGTTAGAAGGTATTAGATGCTGAAGGTTAACTTCATAAGAAACCTATGATTCATTATTCTAGGAAGATCCTAATGGTTGAATCTCTTGGTTTTCTGAATGAAGGATTGAGTTTATTAAGCAAGATACAATTATTACTCTTGATTATTCTACTAAGGGTGTCGATATTAAAGCATATCCTCCTAATGAAAGCCATGGTAATAGGACTGGGAAGAAGTTGGGTCACCCACTACCAAATTCTTTTGAGGTATCATTATGTACTATGATGTGGGTGTTAGGTGGGACTACAAATAATAGAGGTGGTGAGGATGTGCAGAATTGTTGATAGTTATTTTTTTTTTTATCTTTCCTTTTCTTATTGTGTTTCCTATTGAGGAACAAGCTAATATTTACTTTTGGAATGGTCTAGTAGTGGATAAGAGAGATATTGTGACACTAATCAAAGACCTCAAAACTAAATATGGTTTTGACATTCTAGTGCTTTTGAAAATTCACATAAGTGGTGTTATGCTAATGATAGGTGGTCATGAGTCTCAATTTTGACACGGAAGGATGTTAAAGGTCTTGTTAAAGGTATTTGGGTCCTTGAGGATTCTATCACTTACGGGATTTGAGTTCTTTAATTTGATCATCAATTCATCCATGTGGAGGTCGTGTCACAAGTGTGGGTAAGTTAGATTTTCTACAAGTTGATATGCAATGCCTCAAGTAGTGTTCTAAATTGTAGTTATAGTCACAATTGTGATCATTGCCATTGTGATTGGTATGATTGCGAGCATTGTGGCTGCTGCAATGTAGCATACTAGTTGAATAGCCTGTGTTATGCACGAATATAACACATTGTTGATGCATAAATTATTTTTTTATTAACAACCATCTCATTTCATCAAAGAAAATAGGTTTTTTGTATGAAACTTTAACCTATGACCATATGTTTTTCTGCCCAAAATGATTCAATGAATTCAATTTAATTTTTTCTGTCAAAATTAGTGGAAATTTAAGATAATATTATATCCTTGGAATGTTCTACCAATGCGTTGGGAATTGCTTAAAAAAAGGTGGCCCTTTTAGAAAGAAAAACAAACAACAGAAGAAAATAAAAAAGAAAAACCAATTTACTAGACTTGGATATCAATGAATAAGATCTTTGAGCCTTCAATTTATTCATTTCATTTAACCTAGCACTTATGTGGTTGTTGGAGTTGGTTGTATACACCTACAATAATGATTGAGAAAAATTAGGATCATGCGGAAAAATAATACATGGTTCATAGATGACAAAGCATTTTAATCTAACAATTGAGATAAATAATATGGTTAGATTGTCATGCTCCACAAATTAATTCAATGCAATAAAAAATTGTAGCCACAACGCATTTTTTTGGTAAAGACGACACAGAATACTTGAATAATATTAAAGATAACAACCACTATGATTCCTATGCCCATATATCAATCTAAATCATGCACTTTAAATAGGCATAATTCTTTTTGTTTCCATATAATGCTATCTTTGTTAGTCCAAAGACAAATGAATCATGTATTATTTAAAAAATGGTCAAAATGCATTTGCTTTAAAAAGACTGCCAATTAAACAAACAAATAAGCCTGAACGATTTGCTTTTTGCAAAACAATTTTCTTGTTTTCCATTTTACATATTTAAATCAATTTTTGCTATATTTAATTATGAAGGTTGTTTGTGCCTTTGTTTTTTTAGAATGTCCTCCAACTATTTACAAAACGCTATTATTTGAAAAGGAAGGAATAGTAATGTTTTCGATTTCAACAAGAATAAAATATTTTAAAGGAAAACACAAAATCTGCTTTACACGTAATGTTAATAGGAAGAAATATTTAAAAGGAAATATTAAGTTGTGTAAATACAGAAAAAAGATCTTGAACCTTCGAAGTCCTACATTGCACTAAGTGTGGCATTGTCAGATCTTCAACCAAGTTATTTAAAATGATGGACTCCAATTCAATTTAGCAGTTAAAGCATGGATAAATAAACAACTAAATAGTTCACTTAGATGCTAGTAGACATTGTCAATGTGAACTATTTATGTGCTATTTGGAGAACATGTATGCTGAAATGGAAACTTTTGTCATTAAGCTACTAACGTAAAACCTTATTCAAATTGAACACTTTAAACTTCATAACAATAACTGTAATCAAATATGAAAAAACACTTACTTTATTGTTGCCCCAAGAGCAGCTTTAAAAAGCACAACTCTTGATGACCAACAACCTCATTTTACTATCAACGGACTCATTGTGTACCTTAACATCAAATATTTACATGCCAATGAGTAAGCATCACAATCTAGCAAAGCTCTGAAGCTTGAATATATACTTAAGCCATATGTTATCATTAGGATCCTCAACATATGAATGAATAATAAAGAATCAGCATTTCGGAGTGGCACTTTAAAAAACCTAAATAACAACAATGCTTGGTAAAGACACACAGTGGCTATGTAATGCTTGGAAACATGTCACAAAGAATTGAACCTTTTATCTAATGGTCGAATGCTTTTCACAAATAATTGAACCAGTGATTGGAACAATTCAAATGACACATGCCATAGGATTTTAGAATAGATAACAAACATAAAATAAAGAGATGTTAAGAAGGAGATAAAAAAGACTGAACCTCTTTCCTTTCTACTTTGGTTAATAGGAGGCATATTAGGCTTTTCACTCAAACATGAGAACAAAGAATGAAGAGGAAAATGGTAGAAGTAAGAAGAATGCTTGAATGATACCAATAACACTTGAGTGAGGATCGTTCTATTGATAACTTTGAACTGGGACATATTTGTAAGTTTGCACACCTTTTAACAACGATAGCAATAGCAACAGCCTAAAGATCTAGAACCACACTCATTGGGTACTATTTTCCTGATATAAGGAACAAGCTCTAATCTCTTCTAAAGTATAGGAAAAAAGCCTATTGAGAATTATACTTAGGTAGATAAAATACCCATAATTATTTCTCATGGGTGACTTAAATTTCTTATTCTCTTTTCCATGGGGCCCCCTAAATATTCTCTCATTTTGAGAGTTCTAGGTTACAGCTCATACGTAACTAGTCGTCACATCTTACGCTTATCCTCTTGATAAGCTAAATTCCTGACTCTAGAGTGATGGATAGGGCATGGGATCACCTTTCATAACTATTAATTCCTGAAGTCTAGGATCCCTTATTGGATCACCTCCCATAACCATTAATACTTGGAGTCTGAAGGATCATTTCCATGTGTCTTATGTCACCTTTAATCTTAGCATGTTATTTAGAGATGCAAGCATGAACATATAATCATAACTTATCCTTTAATATCTCATGCTCATAGAACACTTAAATAATACACCTCAATTAATCGATCATAAATATAACATATCATAATTTTATCGTGAATTGATCACATAAGTATGCATAACATGTCATATAATTTTCAACTAAAACACATTAACATAGTTTTCATAAGACATCATTCATGTTGACCTTATCAATTATCATATTTACACTTAAGCTCCAAAGGGTCAAACTGCAATTTCTCAAAGATTACAGGTCAAAGTGTAATTTCCCCTTTTTAACACATTTTTCAAACTAATGATCCTTAAAATTAATTTATACTTTTATGAGACCCATAACACTTAGAAATCATTCAAACTCATCATAAAAACTTTTTTGGGCCATAGACCAAATTTTGTTACACTTTAGGGGTCAAAGTGCAAAGTTGCTCATTTTTAACACTTAACAAATACCAAAGTTTCTAAAACTTTTTCTAAACATCATAAATGGTATTTTGAATAGGTACATATTCAATAATCATTACTCACTATAATTAAAACCATTTGACTGAAATTACATAATTGATGGTTCAAAACATAACTTTCCATATTTTGCAAAACGGTCCAAACTAACACTTGTAATTACTCTTTTATACATCTAAGATACTAAAAATAATTTTTACAATAAATATTATTAATTCTTATGTGTGTGAACAGTATGAACAATATGAAACAGTAATAAATAGTATCAGAAAATTAATTTTCTAAAGCTTCATAAAATTACAATTTTGATTCTTTTTAGTTACTAGTTTCCCAAAAATGCTAAAAATAATTTTTACAACAATTATTAGTAAATTTTACACATTTAAACATTACCAAACAGTAACCTTATAGGTTTAATTAAATTAAATCAGTAACCATAATTTTAACTTCTAAAAACTTGAGAAAATCATATTTTTAACCCTTTTGAATTTCTAATTCTTTAAAAAAATTCCTAGTGCATTTCAAAGACAAGATTTAAGCCTCAAAATAAAATAAAACCAACTTCAAATCCAACATCCTCATAAGGCCGAAAATCATATATTTGAGATGTGTTTGTGAATCAAAATTCTCATTTAAGATAAAAGATGTTAGTTTTGGGCTTAGAGATTTAGGTGATAACTAGAATCATAAACATGTCATGCAATCTCATTTTTAATCTTTATCATTATAAGGTGATAACTTGGAAATATAAATATGATGTGCAAAACTTGAAATATAAATATGAAGATGCAAGTTCATTTTTAAGTCTTCAAAGTTTAGGTGATAACTTAAAATATAAACATGCAAGACTTGGAATTTAAACATGAAGATGCAAATCCATATTATTATCTTCAAGATTTAAGGTGATAACTTGAAATTTAAACATGATATGCAAGGCTTGGAATTTAAATATAATATGCAAGAGCTTGAAACATAAACATGGATGTAAGTTCATTTTATATTGTTAAGCTCAAAACTGAAGACTTTTAAAGAATGAAGCTCTTTAACCCCAAATAATCTTAATAAAAAGGAAGTGAGCTTTATTGTCCTTTATTATCATGGTTTCAAGAACCTTATTTCTTAAACTCATCATCAAGCTCAAAAAGAAACAATCCAAAGAAAATCAACAATTTTTCCATTAATCTTTTAACAACAAAAATCAAATCTTGAGCTTTAGAGGTCAATTATATGATGGATCTACAACCACCACCATGATTCCTCATCATCAAGCCATGGTCATCAACAATCAAAATATTCAAAAAATATAAGAAAAGAATAAGAGAAAGAACATAAAATAAAATCCCCACCAAAGTTGTTTCTTTGATTGAAAAAGAGAAAGCTTAATCTTGGAAATGGAAGGATTATGTGTTTGTGAGTTGAGAGGAGGTTGAGAATGGTGCCTTTTGGAGGTGGAGAGGAAGAAGAAGAGAGCTTTGAGTTTAGAGAGAAGAGAGGATTTTTGACTAATTTTTTGTGAGCAAGACTACAACAAAAAATGAAAATGGTAAGAATGAGTGTTTGTGTGTGTATTAGACTTGGAAAAACACACACACACACACACATATGTATATAGGAGTTTTGGGGGGTGTATGGCAGCTGCCTCATGGTTGTAATGGGGAGTAAAATTTCAATTTTTATGAGTGGTAGGACATGTATGTGAGGTATATTTAATTTGTAGTGGATTAGAAATGATAATGTAGTATAGGTGGTTAATAAAGAAGTATTTAAGATGCTCCAAGACATGATTAAAGAATGGCCTACACTTGTAGTGGAGTTTTTAGTTTTCCATTAATCTGAAATAAAAAAAATAAATCCAAAATATATCCTAATTTTTAAGAAAAAGAAAGATAATGCACTAATTTTATTTGTCTTATGAACTCTTTTAAATAAAAAAGGAAATTAAATTTCCCAAAAATAATCTTAGACTTTAAAATTAACTCAAATAATTTTTTTGACTCAAGGTTAATAAATAAAATTAATTTATCTTTAATTAGAGTCTAATATTGCCTATATTTACTTAATTACATAAATAAGCTCATTTAGCACTAACTATGGATAAAATGGTAATTTCACATAAAAACTCTTTAATCACTTAAACATTTCCAAATATCATATATCCTTTATAATTAATATTTTCTAACTTCCGGGAATTAGGGTTAAGTTTTGCTTAATCTAGCGTTAAATTACCCCAGGGTATTTTGGTAATTTCATGCACGGGAAAAATTGGGTTTGAGATTTTCACCTCTAACATCATTCATAACACAAATAATCCCTTCAAACATAAAACTAACCCCTTGAGGGTAGCTTATACCAACCGTTATTTTGGTCATTTGTATATTGAAAAATAAAAAATTGTGATTTTTGCAAGATTGCTATTTAATCCTCATATAATCTTATTCTAATGTCAAAATATCTTATTGATAACCCAGACTATTTTGATCTTAAATCTAAAAATGACCCAAGGATATTTTAGTCATTTTGCACGGAGAAAAATTTGGGTGTTACAACAATCACCATAATAATTAGGGAAACATTGGGCATGTGAGTAACTCTAGACCCTAAAATTTTTTAACAACGTCAAATCATTACTTTCAAATATAAATTCAATTGCTCTTTAAATTTTTAATACAACTACTTTTAATCTTATTTCCCTAACAAAAATTTTGATAAAATTTTGATAGTATCTCTGCTTAAATTCAGGAGCTTCTGTCATCTTATATTTAAGTGTAACCCAAAACCATAGACATATAATTTTTTAAAGACATCAAATTATTACTTCCAAACACATTCAATTGGTCTTTAAAATGTTTTAATACAGTTACTTTTAATCTTATTTCCTTAACAAAAATTTTAACCAAATTTCGCAGCATCTCTCTGTTTAAATTAGGAGCTTTTGTCATTAGATATTTCAATGCATTCAACAATCATAGACATTATTAAAGGTCAACAACATAATAGATTTAGTTAAACGTTACATATTAACAATTACATACAATTCAAATAATCCTAAAAATCATTCTAGAGCATATCCTCTTATAACTCCACAACATGCATCATGCAATCTTCGCAAATACAAAGAATTTCATAGCAAACAATGCAAACAAGTTGGGAAGAACCTCTATACTCTTCCTCTAATCATGCAATCCCTATTTCTTACAACCATATCCTAGATAACATAAATCTCTATCTTACATACATATTAAAGCATATAAATAACAAGGATTTCATTACTAACCTCTACTGATGAAAAACATAGAACCAACATGGTCCCTGCATACAACAAAATCTAATCCTGAAAATCTAATATGAACAAATATTTAATTTTACACACGATAAACATTTATGCATACAAAACATAACTGTAAAAGTCATAGAACCAACTGGCAAACCACTCTCAATGTCAACAAGTCAGAAGTGCCATCCTCCAACACAACTCCTACATTAATAAACTAACAACAATAATTACTCTCCAATGCAATAAAATACAACACTATGGACACCCATAAATGAATGGAAAAACTAAACTAAATAAAAAAACTAAACTGATTAAAATGCTCACCAATATTCCTAGATTGTAATGGTGATCTCCATTTTGCGAATAAAGCTCCAGCCGGCAAATAATGGCAAAGAAGGGCGGCGGTGACAAAGAAGAGAGAGAGTGAAAAAAGAGAAACATTGAGGAGAAATTGGGAAGAAGAAGAAGTGGTTTTGAAATATCTCGGGTTATCGATGGGTGCATTTCGGTTCTACTTTGTTACTGATGTGTATGTGGGAATTCCAAGAGTTGCACACCAACAGGCTAAAATAAAAAAAATCATCGGTAAATATAAAACTATATATATATATATATATATATATATAGTTTATAATGAGTAGCCGTTGGTATACACAAAAATTTTAACAAGGCGTTTGGAAACCCTTGGAATTCAATTCTATTGAGGGATTGAATTGAATTGAATTTCATGCTTTGGAAGCAACTTAAATGAAGGAGTTTGTAATACCTGGTGTACACGTGTCCGTAAAGAGGTTCTACACGATCCTAAGGTCCCCTTGGTAGTCTGATTAGCCCTGATGTAGAAACCAAGTTGTAACCCCAGGTTCTATAGAATTATGTAGAACATGCTCGCAGCGAACCACTAGCCTTTCTATGTTTGCTTGGTGGCACAGGCCGCTGCAAGTGAGCACCCCGTCTTAGTCCAGTATTAGAAAATGACACCATTTCAATTATGGCCCTGACCTCATTTTAAAACCCTATCGGGCTCCTTTTTTCCTCTAAGGCAAAAACCAAGATACATACACAAACACACCCCAAACCCTCTTCTTCTCTCTTTTTCTCCAATCTCATCCCAATCTAGCTTCCCTAAATTATCAAGGTATTTATGTGTTGTTAGATTATGTCTCCATTCTCACCATTCTTTCATAACCTTGAGTTGGGCTTTGTTATTTCTCTCATTATTGTCAAGTGGGGTGCTCCCTCAATGTTGTTAGCGTATGTTTAGAGTAATCTAGAGCTTTCCATAGGTTGCTTATAAGTTTGATGGCTGTAATGGCAGACATTGGTGTCATCTCTCCTTTGAAGCTCTCTGTATTGTTACCTCATGTTCCACCCCTCTAGATGAGTATGTTTGATCTTGTGACCTTATATTGTTCATTATATCATTATTTTCTTGTATTATAAAGTATTTAGAGATTAGAAATTGAGTTTTTACATGATATGGATTTTATACAAAAATGTGTAAAAAGTAGAAAATGCTTTCTTTTGAAATTGCTCATGAAAATCTATGATTATCACATCATGGGACCATACTTGAAATGTAATTGCTATTGTATGATCTATTCCATGATTTTAAACTCGATTTATGTTATGAGAACTAGTTATGATTGATTAAATGGAATAAGAATGCCTTATGATTATTTGCGAGAGTTGAGAATATTGAACTTAGAAACATAGAACCCCTTTAGACTCTAGCATGGTTTTTAGAATAGGAAATTATTGAGAGGAACAGACTTGAGTTAACGACAGTTAAATCATTAATCTTGGTATACCAAGGCTCACTAGGGCAAGTTATCCCTGTTTAGATCAGTCTCCAAGAACCGTTAAGATCTCTTTTAGCTAGGGCTCTTGTTCGCCAAGGACAGGAACACCCACCTTACAAATGATGGATAGTTGTTCCTTTTGTAATTTGTTTGAGAACTATTATGTTTTTACATTCTAGCAACCATGAATTAGTGTGTAATTATAAATGAGATGATTTATACTTATTAAATTATTACTATGTATCCTTTTTCATGTCCCATGTATGGTTATGAGTGAGGATTCACTCAGCTCAATTTTGTAATAAAACTCACCCCTCTTTTCTTCCTTTTCTATAGATTCAAGTGTAGCTAAGATCCTCCTTCTTCCTCCCTTCGCAGGAGCCTATTTCAGCTTGGCGAGCTTCACGCCTGTAGGAAGTGTTTTGGATTCTTTTGTAGAGTGCTCCAGGATATGACGGGCAAGTGTCCATAACCATATATATATATATATATATATATATATATATATATATATATATATACATATATATATATACATATACCATATATATATATATAAATACTTATGTTTTACACTTTGTTTACCATGATTCTTTTGTATTCAAAAGGTTTAGCATTCATGTTTTATTTTGTAAATGAGTAACTAGGACGATTTACATTATAGCTATAGCTTTAGATTTTATCTATGAAAAGAGTTATTCATATTTGCTAAGAGTTATTCAATTCAGCCACTTATCAGAGACCCAGATGATTAAGCTCTTAAGAACTTCAAGAGGATGGATCCGCCCACTTTCCATGGGCACTTGACGATGAAGGATCCATAGGAGTTCCTCCGTTAGATTGAGAGATCACCTGAGTTATCCATTGTTCGTCTGAGAGGCGAGTGGAGTTGGCTGGCTTCTAACTGGAGGCCAGTTGGTATATGGTATGAGGAGTCTTGTAGGGACATGGCGACTTAGAGCCACCACCTAGGAGGAGTTTTGGAGTTTTCCTATGGAGTTTCCTTTTAGAAAGCTGGGAGCTCAGATGCTTGAAGAGTTCTTTAGACTACGAATGACCCTAGGAATGTCCGTAGCCAAGTATGATGAAGTTCATGTACCTATCTCAGGTGGCATCAAGCCTAATTCAACGGAGAGAGAGGGTGAGGCGGTTTGTCCATGACTGCCCAAGGATATGATCTTGAGCCTATAGCCGCATGTGGGGACCATGGACTATGCTCAGGTAGTAGACATAGCTATTGGGCTAGAGGGTGGCTTAGCAGGATAGGAGAGCATAAGCTGAGGCCAAGAGGGCCAATGCCCATGGCTTTTTTAATGGAAGCTGGTTGAGGAGCAGAGGGCCAGGAAATACCAGGTAGAGAGCGTCTTCTCAGAGTCTATGCTGACCTCTGGCCGCCTCTTACAATTAAAGTAAGGGAGTCAATCAGCCTAGTTGCAGAGTGTTGGGCATTCCATCCCAGAGTGTCAGACTTGTGCGAAGAAGCACTCGAGGCAGTGCATGCGATCTTCTAGATGCTAGACTATGGTAGGTCCATATTCATAGATTATCCAAATTGGGGAGATTTTCTAGCCAAGGGTTGGTGAACCCTACCACTCCAGCACCATCTTATCAGGAGCGATCCCTGAAGGCTCTGGCTTTAACAAGCATGGGAGCTGGAGGAGAGGCCTTAGGGGCAAAGGCTAGGGATGTGAGATCAGGCATCAAAGGTTAGAACAATGGGGGGTAGCCATTTTGCCATGACACATCAAGACGCGGTGGTTTCCAATGCGAGTTATCATAGGTATTATGGCAGTATGTTCTTTTGAGGCCTTGTGTTTGATTCGACTCCTGTCCACATACTCATATGTGTCCCCATTCTTACCGTACAATTCAAGAGATCCCCTACTAATTTAGAAAGCTTGTTAATGTTGGGATACCTTTCGGAGATCCACTTTATGTCCAGTCAATATATAAGGGTTGTGGAGCCAAGGTCAGTGACATGGAAACACTAGCAGATCTTCATGTGTTGGACATGTTCGACTTTGACGTCATCTTAGGCATCGCATGGTTAGCTTCATGCCATGCTATGATGAATTGTTATAGCAAGGTTGTGATGTTTGAGGTCCCTGGAGACGAGCTCAAGAGTTCAGGGGTACTAGTTCTCGGTTCCCTCTAGCTTGATCTTGGCAATGAGCGTCATGTGGCTTATGGACAAAGGTAGTTGTTCATTTTTAGCTTCAGCGAAAGATGTGGAAGTGCTAGTGCTAAGCTTGGAGTCGGTCTTGTCGTATATGAGTCCCTAGATGTGTTCCTGAGGAGTTATGGGTATGCCACCAGGATAGAGAGGTGGAGTTCAAAATAAAGCTTAAGTCCAGGGTCAGGCCTATCTCATTCCCCCATATTGGATGGCTCTTGGAGAGTTAAAGGAGAAAGAAGGTTGCAAGAGTTGCTTGACAAAGGGTTCATCCCTCAGTACTTCACCTTGGGGTGCTTCAGCTTATTTGTGAAAAAGAAGGATGGGTCTATGAGGATGTGCATAGACTCCAGCAGCTAAACAAGGTGACAATCAAGAACCGGTAACCCTTACCATGCATTGATGACCTGTTTGATTGAGCCTAAGAGGCTAGGTGCTTTCCAAGATTGACCTATGTTCAGGTACCATCAGTTGAGGATAAAGGGCGAAGACATGCCCAAGACGACCTTTAGGACTCACTATGGACACTCTTGAGTTCTTAGTGATATCTTTTGGGTTGATAATACCTTTGGAGCTTTCATGGATTTGATGAATAGGGTTTCAGACCATTCCTAGATCACTTTGTGATTGTCTTCATTGATGACATCCTAGTGTATTCTAGGAGCGAAGAGGAGCATAGGCACCACCTTAGGATCGTCTCGCAGACCCTAAAAGAGAACCGTTGTATTTCAAATTCTCTAAGTGTGAGTTTTGGCTTAATCAAGTGGGTTCCTTGGGTTTATAATGTCTAAGAATAACATCTTAGTTGACCTAAAGAAAGTTGAGGAAGTTCAAGTGGCAGAGGCCTTTTACAGTGTCAGAGAACTGTAGTTTCCTGGGTTGAGTCAGGTTACTATAGGAGGTTTGTTAAGGACTTCTCCAGAAGGGCTCCGTTGACTAAGTTAACATAGAAGAATGTGAAGTTTCGGTGGTTGGATGCATGTGAAGAGAGTTTCCAGAAGCTAAAGACTTGCTTGACTACAACTCCAATATTGGTATTACCTTCAAGTACGGGTGGTTCTTAGTGTCCTGCTATGCCTCGAGAGTGGGACTAGTTGTGTCCTAATGAGCACGGCGAGGTTGTGGCATATGCTTATTGGTAGCTCAAGAGGCATAAGCGGAACTACCCTACCCATGATCTAGAAATGACAGTTGTAATCTTTGCCTTGAAGATTTGGAGGCACTGTAGAGAGAGACTTGTGAGATCTTCATTGATCACAAGAGCTTAAAGTACATCTTCTAACAAAAATATCTAATCTCTTAGGCAGCACCAATGGCTAAAGTTGTTGAAGGACTACACTCAGATCTCTTATCACCTAGGCAAGGTTAATGTTCTAGCTCATGCTTTGAGCAGTGTCATGGCAGTTTGGCCCACATAGCCTCCTTGAGATGGTCATTGAAAGAAAACATCCATGGGTTAGAGGCTAGGGAGTTCAATTTGGTTTGGGTGATTCAAAGCCTTTCTTGCTCACATTAGGGCCCAGTCAACCCTAGTGGACTAGATTAAGGCAAAGTAGGGAAAAACCCCAAGTTAGTAAAGCTTATGGGAAGACCCTTGCTCATTATATCATTTGAGATCTTAGAGAAAGTTAGAGCAATGGCCTGAGGTTGGCATTGCCTCCAGCTTATTAGCTATCCATCAGTCTTTCATGTTAGTATGCTTTAGAAGTACATGCTAGATCAATCTCACGTGCTCACATCATAAACGGTACAAGTTGGTGAGAGCTTATCATACAAAAGAACCTGTAGCCATCGAGGATAGGTAGATCAAGAAGCTTCACTCAAAGGAAGTAGCCTCAAGTGAAAGTCATTTGGAGGAATCACTCCGGTGAGGAAGCCACTTAGGAAGCCGAAAAAGCCATGAGGATAAAGTATCCAATCTTTCCCTTCCACAAGGTATATTTTAAGATTTAGGGACTAAATATCTTTAAGTTGGGAGAATGTAATACCCTGATTCGGTTCCATAGAGTTTCATACGGTCCTAGTAACCCCCGTCCCACCTGAGGTAGCCGGATTGGCCTCCAATTAGAAACCCAGTTGTAGCCCAAGTTCTGTAGAATTATGCAGAACATGTTGAGCTTGAGCATTCGAGCCTTTCCTGTTCGCGGGTGTCAGGAGGCCGCTACAGCGAGCCCAATGTCAACACAGTTTAAAATGACATCGTTTCACTTATGGCGCTAACTTATTTTAAAACCCCATTGGGTCTTCTTCCTTTAAAGTAGAAAATGAGACACACACACACACATACACACATCCCAAACTCTCTTCTTCTCTCTTTTTCTCCAATCTCATCCCAATCTAGCTTCCCTAAATCATCAAGATATATATGTGTTGTTAGATTATGTCTTTATTTCTACATTCTTTCATGACCTTGAGTTAGGCCTTGTCATTTCTCTCGTTGTCAAGTGGGGTGCTCCCCAATATTGTTAAAGTATGTTTAAAGTAATCTAGAGCTTCCCATAGGTTGCTTATAAGTTTGGTGGTTGTAATGGCAGACATTGATGTCATCCCTCCCCCATATCTCAGGTTATTCCCTCAAGTTCCACCCCTCCAGGTGAGTGGATTTAATCTCATGGCCTTATATTGGTCATTATATCATTATTTTCTAGTATTATAAAGTGTTTAGGGATTAGAAATTGAGTTTTTACATGATATGAATTTTATGCAAAAATGTGTAAAAACTAGAAAATGTTTTCTTTTGAAATTGCTCATGAAAATCTATGATTATCAAATTGCATGGGACCATACTTCAAATGTAATTGCTATTATATGATCCATTCCATGATTTTAAAATCAATTTATGTTATGAGAACTAGTTATGATTGATGAAATGGAATAAGAATGCCTTATGATTATTTAAAGAGAAAAATATTGAACTTAGAAACATAGAACCCTTTTAGACTTTAGCATGGTTTTTGAAATAGGAAATTATTAAGAGGAAGAGCTGTGAGTTAACGACAGTTAAATCATTAATCTTGGTATACTAAGACCCGCAGGGGCAAGTTATCCCTATTTAGATTAGTCTGCTAGGACGGGTTCACCAAGGACCGTTAGTCTCTTTAGCTAGGGGCTCTTGTTTGCTAAGACAAACACCCACCTTATAGATGATGGATAGTTTCCCTTTGGTAATTTGTTTGAGAACTATTATGTTTTTACATTCCAGCAACCATGGTTTTGTAATTAGTATGTAATTATAAATGAGATGATTTATACTTATTTAATTATTACTATGTATCCTTTTTCATGTTCCATGTATGGTTATGAGTGAGATCCACTCACTAGTTTTGTAACAAAACTCACCCCTCTTTCTTCATTTTCTCATAGAGACAAGTGTAGCTCAAGATCCTCCTCTTCCTCCCCTTAGCAGGAGCCTATTTAGAGCTCATGAGCTTCATGTTGCCATGAAGTGTTTTGATTCTTTGTAGAGTGCTCCAATAATATAAGGTTCTTGGACTACATGCATATATATACATGCTTATGTTTTGCATTTTGTTTACCATGATTCTTTTGTATTAAAAATGTTTAGTATTCATGGTTTATTTTGTAAATGAGCAACTCAATACGATTTACATTATGGCTACAACTTTAGATTTTATCTATGAAATGAGTTATTGAGATTTGCTATGAGTTTAGTATAAGAATTGATTATGATTTAAATATATTTTATGAATAAAATATGCATATAGAATGACACAGCGACAAAACTTACATGAAGATGAGATTTCGTTACATGCTCACAATCCAAGTTGAAGTAGTGATAGAATTAAAATTAGACCAAAATGAGTGTGATTTGGTGTGAGAATTGAATTCCAATAAATAAAAATATAAAATAACCTTACTTGAATATAATGTTTTGTTCCTAACCTATTAATGAAGGATAAAATAGTAAAAATAATTAAATTGATTCATTTTTAGACCTATTCCAATTAATGAATTCAATTCAATTCCTTAATTTACTGACTTATTCCAAACATAAGAATTTAATTCAATTTCATCTCATTAAAGGTTTCTAAACGCCTTGTAAATAAAATAATTTAGAAAATATATTGAATTGGTCGATACACCATTGGTAAGTTTAATAAAAAATTAAAAAGTAATTGAAAAATAATAAATTTTTTTAATAACCTATCAATACACCGTCAATAATTTAAAACATAAAAAAAATTGTTAACCAAATTGTTAAACCCGTTGGTAAGTTACTCAAATTAAAAAAAATAAATTAATTTTCTTTTGCTAACCGTCAATACATCCATCGGAAATTGTGTGCGCCAAATGGTGCAATGTGGCATCATTAACTATCAATGCATTTACCGAATAAGTTGTCATGTAAATTAATTATCACAAGTTTAACAATAAAAAAAATACAACAATCTAGAAAACCCATCAAAAATTACCTACGATACAACCCGTCGATAATAAACGTTCATTCCCATGGATTTCTTATAGTGGAAAAAAATATCTGATCAAACTTTTTCTAATCCTATAACAAATATTATTATTATAAAAAAATATTAACATTTCATGTGTGTTATCAATCCCAGAAAATAGGATATATATGGATATATATATATATAATGAATCACATGAAATAAAAACTAAACAATCTGTAATATCATAGAATAAAAACCTTGTCAATCAAACTATTGCATAAAAAATTAGAACTTGTCCATCAACCGCCAACAACTAGCTAAACTCATTAGTTAAAAAATGGGAAATATAACTTCCTAAGAAAAAAATTTTAAAAGAATACCTTTCTACTTCATCAAAGAAAGATAAACTAAAAACAATGCTTCAAAATCAAAGCAGGCAACAAATATCCATCACAACTTGAAATGTTCTACATGTTATCAGCAACCACAATAAAAGTGCAAGTATCTCCTTTCTTCAATGAGCTAAATTTGTAAAATACCATCTATCCAAAGTTATGATCACCTAGAAAAGACATGGAATAATCATAAGTAAAAAAACCATCACAAATTAGCACAATTATTAAGGCAAATAGAATGAGATGACTAATATAAATGTAGGGAATGAAGAAGATAAAAGTGAAGATATGGAATAATAATAAGGAAAAAACCACAAATTAACATAGTTATTAAGACCAACAGAATGAGGTGACTAATATAGTGTCACATATATATAGCCTAGCTTTTGAAAGCTTTTATGTGGAATATAATTGTTTGATTGACATTTAATGGGCGAGATTATGATTTTTTGATTGACAATTATTACTAAATCAATGACTTAATATAATTGGTGAATTAATTGATAATAAATCTAATATAATAAATTAGAAAATCAAATTAGATTAGTTTGAAATATATGATTGGCAATTATCCTGAATAAATGGCTTGATATAATTAATTTAATCATTGACTTTTCTTGGTGGGGAAACCAAATGCATAGCTAAATGACACAACATCCATTTATTTTTTCACAAAACCCGATTTTAGTGTGTGTGTGTGTGTGTGTGTGTATATATATATATATATATAATATGATATATGATTATGCACAAAAATTTAATAATTATCAATTAAAATAATTTTTAGATATATTTATTATATAATCTAAACATTTTAAATTGTTATTAATTATTTTTTAATCATATGCCACTCAAAAGATATACAACACAGTGTATGTTTTGATTTACGTGTAGCAACAATTTTGATGTCGTGCAAAATTATCAAAATACCCAGGTATTTTTGCACAGTAATTCAAGGCCAAATAATCTCAATAAAAGGATGTAACATTAGAGAAACATTATGAGAAACTTGAATAGCGATTAATGCAAAGTAATAACAAATTTTTATATGTAAAATGAATAATTTGAGGTCATTTTACCTAGAAAGTCAAAGATAACCAATCTAGATTATCTTTGAGGGGTTAGTTTAATACTTTATGGAGATTATAGGTGCTTTGGAGATGAAATCTCAATTCTTAATTTTACCGTACGTAAAATTACCATTTTACCCCTAAGTAATTTTACATGAAATTATGTAATCTTTGAATTTGGTTTTTCACCTAAAGGTTCAAAATGGCTATTTTAAGTACAATATGAGAATGTCCAATAATTACAAGAGTTTTTATGTAAAATTACTAATTTACCCTTAATTTAACCTAAGATTGAGCAATGTTTGAACTCGATCATCACCCGTGAAGCCTAAAATGGTTGTACTAAGTAAAATTTGGAATGTTCAGTAATTTTGGAACTTTTATGTGAAATTACCTTTTTACCCTAGTTAATGCTTAATGAGTTTACTTAAGTAATTAAGGCGATATTAGGCTCTAATCCTTTTGAATTGATTTCATTCATTAACCTTGAGTTAAAAATTAATTACCTAAGGTTAAAAAAATAATTACTTGAGGTAATTAGAGCCTAAGATTGCTTAAGGTAAAATTAAATTTTCCTTTCCTTAAAGAACTCATAAAATTAACTATTTTAAGTTTAAGGTTAAGATTTCGTTTAGGTAAAATCTAGTACAATTACATTTTCTTATCCTAAGTTTAGAACTTATGTTACAAATTGATTTTAACTCATTTAAAATTAACTTCATTTACTAGTGTATGATTATTCTTTTTACCTTGTCTTGTTTTGTCCTAAAACACTTAACCTTTTACTTTTTCACTAATCTATCAATTCCAAATCTTTCACCTAAGTAATTAGACATCTAATACATGTTTACCACTTGTAAATAATGAGAAATATGATCACTAGGGAATTAGAAACCAGCACCCTTTATGCTTCCATTACATCATATTTTAATGGTTTTTCCAACAAAGAAACATATCCAACCTTATCACCATTTCTTAGCTTTCTTTTCCATTATTTATGGTTATGTTTAAAGAAAACCCACCCAAATCAGCCATGAAATGATCAGCCACAATGTCTCCCATTAGCATCATATTTTAGTATTTTCATCCATTATACATGAACAAAATTATTACAACCATAAAAGCATTCTTTTTCTAAAGTTTTCTTTGATTAAAAAATGAAATAAAACCTCCATTTTCCAGCCACAAGGCAGCAGCCAAATAGCCTTCATATGGCTATAAATAGATGTTTTTCCATTGCTAAAATGTACACACAAACACTCTTAGTCTTAGTACTTGCTTCTTGATAGTTTCTTACTCAAAGTTTGCTCAAAGTTCTCTAATTCTCTCAAGATTTCAAGCTTTCTTCTTCTTCCTCATTCACATTCAAGAGACTCCATCCTCAAGCTCTAAACCTAAGCATACACATTCCAACCATAAATCAACTCCTAAACACATAACCTTTCCATTGTCAAACACAAAAACACAAGAAAAATTCCTCCTCCATTCTAACTAGCCTTGGCCGAATCCATCATCATCATTGGCATTAGATTTTCTTCTTCTTACTTCTTAAAAGATCAAGCTTAATCTCTTGTAAACAAGAAACAACTTGGTAGGGAGTTTATTTCATGTTCTTTCTCTTTATTTCTTTGCTTAAAATTTTGAATTCTATGGCTTGTTAATGACCATAGCTTGATGATGAACCATGGTGGTGGTTGTGAATCCATCATATAATGGACCTCTAAAGCTCAAGGTTTAGTTTTTGTTGTCAAAAGATTAATAGAAAAATTGTTAGTTTCCTTTAAACTTATTCTTTTTGAGCTTGATGATGAGTTCAGAAATAAGATTCTTGGAACCATGGTATTAAGAACTCTAAAGCTCACTTTCTTTGTGCTAAGATTATTTGGAGTTAAAGAGTTTTATTCATTAACAAGATTTAAACTTGATCTATGAGCTTTGATCTTCAAGCTTACATCATATTTATATTTCAAGTCATCACCTAAACTTGCATAAATTGCATTCATGTTTAATTTCAAGCTTTGCATTCATGCATTAAGTCATCACCTTAATTATTAAAGATAAGTAAATGGACTTGCATATCATAATCAAGCAATCTTACAATCATCACTTTAATCCTTAAGATAAGTAATATGGACTTGCTTCCAAGTCTTGCATTTCTCATCACCTTTAAAAAGATAAGCAAATGTATTGCACATCATGTTTCAACCTTGCATCTCATATTTATATTTCCAAGTTATCACCTTATAATAACTAAGACTAAAAATGAGATTGCACGCATGTTTATGATTCTAGTTATCACTTAAATCTCTAAAAGCTCAAGACTTACTCCTTTGATCTTAAATGAAAGTTTTAACCATGGACATACTCCTAACATGTAATCTTGGCCTTATGATGATAATAGGCCTAAAGTTGAATCTTACTTTATGATAAGGCTTCATATGTTTTCAATGTCTTGAAATAATTTTAAGAAAGACTTGTAACTGGAAATGTGCAAAAGTGAAATTTTTAAAAGCTTCTAGAGATGTGAATCATAGCTACTGAATTGGATTATTAGTTTATGTATAATGTTATTTGGGATTGTCTAATTGTGTAAGAATTGCTAATAATTAGTGTAATAATTAATTTTAGCATCTTAGAAAAAGTCAGGAATTAGAAAGGTCAAAAATGCAATTTCTAGAATACTTAAGATTTATTTTGCTCAATCCTGTTTGATACTATTCATGAGGCTAAAAGTTAGTAAAAGTTATTATAATAATCATTATTGATCTCTTTGATGCATAAAAGAATAATGACAAGTGTTAGATTAAACTAATTTATACTTTTGACCCGTTTAAAGGCTAACGAGTAATTACCGATAACTTGAAGTTGAAAATGAGAATTGTGTTTGTGATGACCCTTGGTGCATTATGTATATCTTGATAAAACATAGCATGTGCATTAGCTAAGCCCGGTTTTGATTTCGACATACTGGGTAGAGCATGTTTACTACTATTAGATGATAAATGATAATATGATTATTGGATATGTGCAAAGGTGTGATACATGTTTATTGTGAATAGATTATATGAGGATATTGTGGCATGATGATGTTATGATTGATTGATTAAGATACATGATTCATGAAGATTAGTGAACATGATATGTTTTATAAAAATTTATGATTTCATGCTTATAGTGCATCTCTAATTTAACATGCCAAGATTAAGGTGACATAAAACATATGGAAGTGATCCTCTAGACTCCAAATTAAAGGTTATGAGAGGTGATCCAAAAAGGATCCTTTAGATTCCAAGAATTAATGGTTATTAAAGGTGTTCCTATGCCCCCTAACCCGCACCCTGGAGTAGGGAATTTAGCTTATCAAGAGGATAAGTGTAAACTAGTGACGACTAGTTATGTATGAGCTCATAACCTAGAACTCTCAAAAGAGAGAGTATTAGGGTGGCCCCAAAGAAAAGAAAATAATAAGTTTAAGTCACCTAAAAGAATGAATTATGTTGAATAAATTGCATTTGTTATGTTATGTTATGTTCATTCAATGTGTATCCTATTATATCTTGCATATGGTATGGACATGCATTCATGATATAGTATGTTGCATTCATGACATTAAGATTTATGCTAAAAGATACGGACCTGGCTAAAGGTATTTGGAAATTAATAAATGAATATTATGCATGCTCACATTTTCATAATGAAACTCAAGGTTCCTGAGGACGATGATGATGACACAATACATTAGGAGGTGAAAGCTACTGAGATTCTTTTATAAGTTTCTCATTCCCTCTTCTTTCTTCCATCTCATCTTAAAGGTAGATGGCAACATTCATGATCTACGTTGATGCACCCACTTGGGAGATGCATTTGATCCTATGAATCGATCATATTACTTTATGGGTCATTGTGCTATTCGTATTTATGTTTTTATGGCTCGTCGTTGCACATCCTGTTATAGTGTTTGATTCTCTTCTACTACTCCTTTCACGGATGATTTCGCCTTCGAGCGTGCCCACCCATGAACTCCACAGTATCCCCTTCGTCCTGGTGTATCCTGTTGAAACTTCCCTGAGTCATACCCGATCACCCCCGCTCTCCTGGCTCGTGGTTGAACCCTAGAGAATCACCCTCTCAATACTCTCCAACAGTTTCTCTCGATGGATATGGGTAACGATGGTGAAGATGAAACTTCTACAGCTTATTCGTAGAGGTGCCACTCGCCCCTGTAGGAGCCCATGTTTCACCCGAACGTCGTGCACGTGACGAGTCTACCCATTCTCAGGCATGCTTAGTGAGAGGAGAGAGTTGAGATAGTTTGATTTCATTCGTGTGCTATTTACTTTGGTATTTGTATGTTTGATTATGCAACGAGGAATGATATAATCTTAATATGTATAATTATGGATTTGTGGCAATTATATTGTTGTAATGTATTTGATGTATGATTTTAATTTGTTATTATACTTTTATTATGTATGCGAAATGTACGACGTTGATATGCGTGACTCACATTTTGTTTTCAAAGTTCAAAAAAAAAATTTACCCATAATTTCATTAAAGTATTTTCAAGAGTTTAAATTAAAGACTGAACAAAAGAGTAATAACTAATAATTAACTTGAATACGTCCTAGCGTTTTGAGTTAAATATTAGGGTGTTAAAGAATGAGTTGGATAAAGTACCGGAATGGCATGGGATTTTAAGTTGATCAATTTTTTGGATTTACAAAATTTAGATGAAATGTAGTAAATGGGCGGACTTCATTTCATTCATTTTCTAAAGTTTCTTCCCCAAATTAGGAGAAATAAGATGGAATAGAAAATATCCAAATAGTGAAGTAGAACAATTCTTCTCCACTCCACTCCATCACTCCACTTCACTCCATTCTATTCCACTTTGCTCGACTTTATTATGCTCCACCAATCAAACATATCCATAGTACTAGTTTAAGAAAGTAATCACATTTTCTTCTCAAGTTTTTTCCCAAATTGGAAAAAATAAGATAAAATAAAAAATATCCAAATAATAGAGTAAACTCATTCTTCACTCGCCATACTCCACCAATCCAAACATATCCATAGTAGTTTAAGAAAGTAATCACATTTCTTAAGAAAAAAAATACCAATCCAGTAACTCAAAGCAAAAAAATGATGAGTATTTTTTGGAAAACAATTTAAAATATTTTATTATATTTATTGTAACGACCTAACTTTAAATGTGATCGGCATATGAGGAATCTCATCCCATATAAGTCTTGTAATCTTTGAGTCTCTCCATATGCATAAAATAATGTAGTTTTCATTATAAAAACATAATTTCATCTAAATCTTTATTCAAAACATAAAATTAGAAACATAGGCTAAAATGCTTAATATACAAAACTCTAAAAACATTTGAATCATACTCTAAAATCAACTTAACACTTGAGTTGAATCGTAAATTCATTTCTAGCTTGTCCAGAATTCTAATCAAAATCTACAATTTCAAATCCATACTTGAAATTTGTAAACATATATATAAATATTTCTAACTCTAAAATTTAATACAAATATGAAAATATATGCATGGCATGGATCTTGTCTACACATCTAATGAAGCATCTACTTTAACATAGCTCTAATCCAAACCTTCCTCCAAGGTAAGACTCACCAAGAAACCGCTAAGTATCCTAAATTGGAAGCTGAACCATATATATACCTACAACTATGAGGAGAAAGGAGAAGGGTAAGTCAACAGACTTAAGTGAGTGAATTTTCACCTATTACCCACATGGGACAACAACAACCATACATAATATATACACGCCCTGGAAAAACATTTTATATTTACATACATATATTGGCTAGGACAAACACTTTTCATTCCATAAATTCATAAACAAGAATATCTAAATCCATAGTCTATCCTGAAATCATTTTTCCTGGTAGTCCAATAATTCCTAGAGAAACAACAATTTCTAGTTATATATATATATATATATATATATATATATAATAATATCCTAAATTCCTCTAATATTCGATTATCATGTCAACCATAGCATAATAAATTCTTTCTATGATCCCTTAAGGATCTAAATTGGATAACTAACTAGTTTCCATTTTTGCTCTATGAATTACCCTAAGGACAACTTGGTACTAAGGTTAACAATTATTTTTAAGACCATTAACTAAATGTCTCTTTCTCTATAGCTCAGGTCTAAACTAATTTGTACTCAATTCAAATTCTTGAAAACTCTTAAAATCTCTTAAAACTCTATATTCATACAACTCTAACAATATGACTTTAGCATAACTATGACTATGAAATCATACCCAAGGGATCACCACTTGTAGGCACCATGATTTCAATAGCCCATATATATATCTGTAGTTGCTATGAATCATACTAAACTCCATGTTTTTTAGTATCATGAAAAATTGAATTTTTTTTCTCTAAAACATTGTTCTATGCTCTACTTTGGGTTCAAAACTTCTTTCATATGAATTTACACTGCTATGAAAATCCTTATAAAATCATAAAATCTCTAAATAACATTTTGAAATCTCAAGTCTTGAAACATAGTGATATCATAGAATCTTAGAAACATGGTTGGTAAAAATAGCAATTTGCTAAATCATACATTCTTCTAATAATCATTCCAAGGCACACAATATTTCACATCATGGTCTCATGGTTTTCTTAAAATATATTTTTCATACTATAGTCAAAATCATAATATTTATTAGTTTTCCCATAACTTCGTAAAATCATTGTCTACACATAATCTCATCTCCAACTTCATATATATAACAAACATAATACATAAAACATATATAGTTATAATGATGAAACTAAGGCCATGAGTTTGAACCCACTCACCTTTAGAGTTAAAGTATGAGACCCCACCAACTTGACCTTGAAAGTTTGGAATGACACCAACAATTACTATAACAATCACAAAACACATTAATGATATACGGCATCTCTAGATGGCTCTAACCAACTCTAACAACATTGAGGAGCACATTCACTTGATAATAAAGAGAAACAATGATACCTACAACTTCAGGGAAGAAGAAGATAGAAAAATCTAACATAAACTTACCTTTGATCTTGGAGGAGAAGATTAGGTTGGATTGAGTGAGAAGTAATGGAAGAGTGTTAGAGAGCTAAGATTTCGGATTGGCAAGGAAAGCCTGAGTTTGGAGTGTATAAAGGGGTAATGGATCTCATTAAACCAACGCATCATTTTACAGTTCACAACTTGGGGCACAGCTATAGTGGTTTATGATTCGCTATAGCAACCAAGTAAGACGACCGCTATCAAAGTACCTGGCAACCCTTTCCATACATTGACTTCAGGTCACCAATGACACCAATGAGGCGGGTCATGTCATTGCTCTTTTCCACCACTATAGCGGTGTAAGAAACACTTGCTCTATGTGTTAAGGGTCCTATGCTTATCTAGAGTCCTTCTTAAACAAGAGTGGGTCCAAGATCCTAAAGCCATATGGAACTTGTTAAGGACATATGTACTAAAATATTACATTATCATAATTATATTTGATTTATTTAATTGATTCGTGTGATGCATGGTTACTACACTAGAGTACATATATGTGTGTGTATTATGATCAAATTATATCGGTATAACTTTAAACATTGTAACACCTTTAAATAACTTTTTATTGAACTAACTTTTAACAAACCCACTATTGGATTAAGTTCATATCATATGATATCTTATAAATTTATATTAATCTAAAATTTAAACATAATTTATATATATATATATATATATATATATATATATATATATATATATATCAAAATCAATGTAATATATGTACTTAAAATGGACAAGAATAAGAGCTACATTATTACATTTTTATTGATATTTAATTTTTATGAAATTTGGCATACATAACCTTTGTGATGATAATTGTTACTCAATAGTTAGATCGATAAAAATCACTATTATTCTAAAAGAAGGATTCAAGAGTTTTCTTCATGATATCTATCAAAGTTATTATTATTTTTCCCTGTTTACTCATTTTCCTTCTTTCTCATTCACATTCATTACCTCTTCCCATATTTAAAACCCAATCCCATTAAAATCAAATCATGTAGGTGGAAGTATGGTAGAAGGATGCAACTATGTTAGTCTTAACGGTAATGTGCTAAATTTTAAATTAAAAAATGTATTCATGCAAAGGATAATACAACAAATAGCTGTTTCATGCTAACCTTTTCAAAGTAAGTAATAAATGTTCTGTATTGAACACTACCTTCCAATGGTGCACATTAATGACAATAGATATTGGTAGTGCTCATGAGCTTCAGGTTAGATACCTATAAACTACAACAAAATGCATCGGCACCCCACTTTTGCTTATGTGTGAAAAGGTTCTGCTTATGCATCTTCATTTCCATCTTATTGCAAGTTCTCTTGTATTCGTCCTATGTGCATTTCTTTTCTAATAATATTTTAATTGCTATCTTTCAATCTGAAATATTTCCAACTTTCTATTACACCTTACACGATTCTATCTTTGTATCAATGGACACCATCGTACACCAATTTCCACTATTGTGTTTTGCACATGGAACTCAATCCTGAAGCGTCAATTTCTCCATAAAAAAACTATTATGATCTATTATTGCAACCTTTTCTCCATGATATTTTATTACCATTTATGACCTTCTAAACTATTTCAATTCTTTGCAGGTAATATAAAATTTGCCCCATTTATTTTACAAAACTTATAGAGATGAGTTAGGCACACAACTTACATTCATAAATTGAGTGCAATATATTTGTTATTAATCTGGACAAAGGATTAAGTATGGGTTATATTGTTGGTGGATTGAAGGACCTCATGAGTTTTATCATATTGAATGTGGAGGTTGGCTCAAACTTTGGTATGTAGAGACAAACACATTTTACATAAAGGTCAAGGATGGAAATATGTCCTATTTCATTTCATCAATACCTTGAATTTGTGTCTTATGGTGATTCGTTATCTTCATTCTGCCTTCCTGTTTTGATAATGCTTATGTAGTAGACTCTAAACTACCTTCTACATCTCGCCACATGATTTGTTTTTGATACTACCCCCAAGGTTCAACATTTTCATGTAACTTTGATCCTTTGTAGTTGATTCTCAATCCTTTGTTGATTCTTCCTTTCAACCTTATGACTATGTTGTTGATGATGTTCATGTGGAAAATCTTTGTGGGAATGTTTCCACTATACTGATAAACTCTTACTTAAGGTTGAATCAACTACTTTAATCGATTATTTTCTTGAACATGAAACATTTACTAATGAATACTTGCAAATATTCAAAGGAAATGGTAGTGTTGTCAATCAAAATCCTCTACAGATGTTCCTGATCTTCAACATCAACTTCCTCCTGTTGATGTTGGTCTTCATCCTAATGAGGACAACCATCATGAAGCTTTTGTTAGTTTAGTTCACGGGCAAGAGCCTCCTCTTATTGTTTGTGAGAAGTTTATCAGATTATAAGAGGAAAGTCACACGTTGGTAACAAATTCTATACATTAATTATTATTGTTAATTTTCTATCTTATGTTCTTCAATATTTGTTTTCCATAATATTTATTATTAGAAATATTTAGTTCTTTATAATCCAAGATCATCTATGTTAAATCATCAAGAAAATGAATAGACTAATTGTAGAAGTGTACCTGAATCCATAGAATTGACTGATGTTTGGATCTGTGGTTATTGATTTCCAAGTTAATACACATCCTTCAAAGATAGCTTCCCTTTTCCTGATAATTGAATATTAAGAAGAAGCATATGTATAACTTGGGAACCATAACCTTTTATAACTCTATAAACTAGTTTCTAATTTAGCCCATCATAAATTTAGTAAGGTAATATGGTATCTACATATAATAAGCCCACACTTAACAAGATGATTTAGGTCCATTAACTTGTCTTTATCAGATCACTTTAATTTGGGCCAAACTTTATAATAGCACACAATATACAATTATATACAAGTCCATAGATTTTACAATCTCCCACTTGGACGTACGTATATATACATAAATTGCATATTAAACTATAACTTTATGAGCTCTAAATTTGCTATCATGATCAAAACATCCCCAACAATCTTGTCCATCAACTATGTTAATATAGGATCAAGGCGACTTTCATTACATGTATCATAAATAAATCCATCAATGGTCACATATATCAACATAATCAAATGACATAGATCAAGTATGAATGTGTAGCATGGAAATTGCATGTAATGTGATCTAACATATCTATTTCCAACTGGTCCAATCTTATTCCTTATGAGATCATATACAATATAAGTAATAGTGAAAAACAAAACCAACAAATACTTTATTTTGCAGAAAATATCCATAAACTTAAGGTTTGTCTAAGATATATAAGCATTCAAATGTACACTCCCACCAACACAACATATCATATAAAATGATATCACACCCATATGAGCAATATGCTCATGAAAGACCTTGGTGTTAGTCCCTTTAGTAAATGGATCCGCAATCATGGAGTGTATGCCAATATGCTCTATAGACACTTTTATTACTCCATACTTCTCTTAATATATATGGCTGCTAACATATTATCAAAAATAACTTAAGTAGTCTTTAAATTTCATCTATAATTTGCAGCCCTATGACAAAATTTAGCAGCCATATTGTATGAATGGATGCTTCATAATAAGCTTTAAACACAATTACTTTATTGGAAAAGCAACGAGTATTTGTTTAGCACTTTTTCAAAGATTGTTCTTCCAACAAGTATATAATTATAACTTAAAGTGGATCTATAATCTATAATTGCCTTACATGATCTATAATCTATAATTCCTACAAAAGCTGAATGCCCAATGATCTCTAACCTTATCTAACTTCACAAATGTAAGCATGTGATGTTTTGTTCTTTAAAGATGACACAATATCTATTTGGCTGCTATCCAATGATCCATTCCTATTACCAAAATATTGCCTAACATCCTAATAGTGTACACAATATCCAAACAAGTATAAAATTGAGTATACATTACAATTCTCATTGGAAGCATAAAATTTTCTATATTTCTTTGATTTCAAAAATCACTTAAGGGCATTGATTTAAACTAAACATGTCTCCTTTAGTAATAGGGTGTTTTCTGATTTGCAATCCTGCATGCCAATTTTCTTAACCACCTTCTCAATATAACTCTTTTGTGATGATCCAAGAATACATCAAGAGCAATCTTGATGCATCTAAATCCCTAATACAAAAGAGATGTCCCCTAGATTTTTATTTCAAATTGTTTTGATATAGATTTCTTATATAAACTAAATTATAATTGGCAAGCAGTATGTCATTGACACATAAAACCAAATAATGTATGTACTCCCACTAAACTTTGGCATATACAATAATCAACCTCATCTATCTCAAAACCAAATGAGATAACAATTAGCTGAAATTTTATAATCGTTGATAGGAACTTAGTTAAGCTCATAAATGGATCACTTTAATTTACAAACCAAATTCTTTGCATTTCTCAATACAAAGGTAACTTGAATCAAAATAATTCACAAATGCCATTATTGTCTTAATAGAGTCTTTCTATAAAATCTTCAAAGAAAGTCTCTTCTTAATTCATGCCTTCCTTTTGAATGAAATCTTTTGCAACATGACATGCCTTATATTTCTCCACATTACCCTTAAATCTCTATTGATTTTAAATATTTATTTGCAACAAATGAGATTCAAACATTCAGGTAATGGGATGAGTTCCCAAATATTATTGTGTTTCATTGACTAAATTTATTCACTCTTAGCATCAATCCACAATTGAGAGTTAATACTTTTCATGGTATGATGGAAGTTGATTGGATCATCTTCCAATAGTCCATTATCTTCCTTTGTTCCAGAGAATTATGATACAATTATCAGAAATCACACTTCTCTTTCTATATGGATTTTCTTAGTGGCATTTGTTTTTGAGGTTATTGAGTTTATTTACAAGAATACCTTATTGATCTTTATTGGGAAAATTTTTAATATTGTTTCTAACCTTATTTCTCTCAAAACTTAATATCCTCAAAAAATTAACATTCCTATCTCAAATGTTGATCTAATTGTGGATAAAAAAAAAAACTTATACCCCTGAGACCATACAAACTATCCAAACTAAGTAGCCACTGACTATCCTAATCCTTCAGTTCAGTTCTCAATTGGACAACTCCAAATGTGTAAATTCTTTATTTTGAAAATTTTTCCAGATATAATTCATAAGGAGTTTTGGTCACTACTTTTATTGGAACTCTATTAATATATTGGCTGCAACCTTTAATGCCTCTTCCCAGAGTGATATTAGTAGAGAGTATGATTGATCATACTTCTTACTATATTTTCTAATATTCTGTTTCATCTCAAACCAACACCGTTCATGCTAAAATAGCATCCAACATGGTATACAATGAGATGACTCTATATTCCTCTAAGGATTTGGCAAATGATTTTGGACATTATTCACATAATCCATCATATCTACCATAGCATTAACTACCATGGTAAGATTTGATAACCTTAATGCTTTTACCTTGATTCTCAATATAATCCTTAAATACCTTAAATAAACATATCCAGTGATTCAAACTTCCCATAAATGAGATAAAGGTATTTATAACTTAAAGATCAACTATGAACAGCAAAAATATTGTTAATCATTCTAGGAAACCATATGAAATGATTCACAAATGACCCTATAAGTTCAAAGGCGTCTAAAATCTGCCGATCCTGAATCTCTTTGTGATTGTTTATTTCTCTTTAATGCACACTTATCTAGATAGTAGAACCGTAATCTATCCATCAAACATGCCAAAAATTAACCTTAAAACAAACAAAAATGAGAAGTATATATTTCTTTGCATGCCAAAAGTTATATTTGGCACAATCATTCTTTATAAGTTCAATAGTCCAACAAAAGTTATAGCTAAATTCCTTATTTATTCATGTTGTTGTTTCTTCCAAGGTGAACTATTTACAGGTTTATCCTTTTTTTCATGTTTTTGTCCTTAAAGGTACTTGCCAATGAATACTTTTAGTCTTTTCTTACTTTCACACATTTCTTCTTTTGGCACACAATAAAATTTTAAAAAAAGAGCATGACTCATTAAGAGACCAATTGTCCTTTTTTCTTTGGCAGTTGTAACTAACCCAAGACTAAGTAAATTGTGCTAAAAGAAAAATCAAAACTAAATGCATAAGCATATCACAAGAAGTTCTAACTTTAATGCCTTTAGTTTTGAAGCAAGATGAGACATTTCTATGATATACTCCCATAAACTTTATTTTTCTTTATACTTTATGAAAAAAAAAGTTTGATAAAATCATACTTGTTCCAACCTTATCGCTATTAAAAAAGCCTCCTTTTTTTAAAAAGGTAAAAATAAAAATAAAAATTTCTTAAGAAATTTCTTGGCATTGAATACCTTTTGAACATATTGCCCTTAAATGTTTCTAGAACTTTATGCTACATTGTCATTAGACTCGTGCAATTTGAACAATCCCATTTCTGAAAATCATTTTTTTTTATAATCTTTATTGGAACTTTTATCCATAATAAGGCGGTTGTTCAGTCCTTAGTGCACAATCTAGATCTAAGTAGCCAAGAATGATCATTATATTCTTTTTCCATTCTTTAAAATTGGTTCCATTTAATATAGGAACAGACTAATATTGGCAAATATAACATAAAGATATAATATTAAAATCAAAACAAAACAATATACTCACATGAATTCAAATAAACTCATATAATGGTAGGCCCCATCACAAGATACCTAGCACAACATTAATATTTAATCTTTGGATAGAAATATTAACTTGTAAGTGGCACTCTCAATGTAGTAATGAGTATTGATAGTAAATCCTGTCAAACAACAAGTCTATCTTTGGACCGACTTATTGACCACATGGAACCTAATAACAATCACATACTCATGACTACACTATGCATATAATTCGGCTAGATATAGACCTTCCTTTGGGGCCAGTCAACATCCGCATATGTGTAGTAACCAAATATTGATAATAAATCCTGTTAAACAATAAGCCTATCTTTGGACTGGCTTATCATTCACATAGAATCTAACAATCACCACATATTGATTACCACAGGTGTGTGCATGTAATTTGGCCAAATACTTATTTTCCTTTGGGCCAATCAATATTGCAAGAATAACATGCTCACAATCATCCTTATGTTCCAAAATAAATTGATGTAGACAAGATAGGCTACTTTGAGCATGTTGTTTTAGTCAGTTATTTCAAAACCCATAGAATTGCTATCAAAATTCTCTATGTAACAATAATAGATATATACCTATGTTCTTCATACAATTATAATAAAGGAAAAAAGAATGTACTCCATAAAAATATATACATATGTAGTACTCCAAATATCAAGAAGACAAATCATTATTTGTAAATGAATAGATGATTGAATCTTTTAATTCACCTATCACCATGCCAAAAGAAAAGCCAAACAAAGGCGCAACATATGTGCAAACAAAAGTTATTCCACTTTTATTTTAAGTCCAAACAAAAAGCCAAACATTAACAAATCAACTATTTCTCAATGATTCAACCATGGACCGCTCTGATACCACTTGTTAGAAATATTTAGTTATTTATAATCCCAAGATCATCCATGTTAAATCATCAAGAAAATGAATAGACTAATTGCGAAAGTGTACCTGAATCCATAGAAATTAACTAATGTTTGGATCTGTGGTTATTGATCTTCCAAGTTAATACACATCCTTCAGATGGCGGCTCCTTTTCTAATGATAGGATGTCAAAAAAAGGCATACGTATAACTTGGGGACCATAACCTTTTATAACTCTGTAAACCCTAGTTTTAATTCAGCCCATCATAAAATTAGTAACTGGGTAATCATGGTATCTACACATAATAAGCCCATACTTAACAAGATGATTTAGGCCCATTAACTTGTTTTTATCAGATCACTTTAATTTGGGCTAAACTTTATCATAGCACATAGTATACAATTATATACAAGTCCATAGATTTTTACATTTATACTTCTTCATCCTTAATAATGCAATCCTTTCATGCTACCATGCATTGATGCAAGCTTCTCCCTGCCTGCTTTTGTATCTTGGGTGTTTCCTAACAGGCTTAATACCATATTGGTTAAATATTCTAATTCAAATCCATATCACATGGATCTTCGCGGGTTCAAATAGATCTCGAGAATTGTATCTGACAAAGGGATGGAGACAATATGCTAAAGATCATCAGCTAAGGAGCGTAGCATTGTTGTCTTTAAGATGTTTAATAGGTGTTTATTTACCAATAATCTATTCCATTAATATTGCTGATCTTTGGTTTGGTGTAAGATTTGGAGTTATTTCTATTTCATATTTAGGACCAGTCTTACAAATTTCCTCTCTCGTGTGTATAAACTGAACTTTGGAATTTTATCTTTCTCATGTTTAGACTTTATTAAATCCAGGCTATTCATGCCAAATTTTACTCTAATATTTGTCAGGAGCGATATGATCCATGTTTATGCTTGGTAATAAAAGTACAAGCAGTAAGTTTGTTAATAAAGAAGTTAAACATACCATAAATAAGTTTTTTGATGCATAAACATAGATCATAACTTATTATATATTAGACACATAATATCCTATGCAATTAACGTGTAAATATATAACACTTATTATTTCTAAGATTTGTTACCAAAACCCAAATTATTTATCTATTTAATTTCAAACATAATTTTAGTTTAAAAAGGTCTTCTTCAAAACCCATTTAATAAAATTTGTTCAAACAATTATTTAGTTTATGTAGATGACCTACCTTCGTATTTGTGTTCAAATTATATATAGTATAATATATTATAAAGGAACACAACTCTTATCACTAAAGAAATAATATAAAAACTCACACTACCTAATAAATTATGTATGTTGAAACATGAAAATAACATGACTATTAACTATCATATATAAAAGTTCAAAAAATAGCTTTCAAACAAGGTGCCTTCAACTTATTATTTATCAGATTTGTTATCGAAATCCAAATTATTTATCTAATTAATTTTAAACATAATTTTAGTTTAATAAAGGTCACTCTTCAAAACTATTTACTATAATCTATTAAAACAATTGTTTAGTTTACATAGATGAGAGACCTTTGTATTTATGTTAAAATAATATATAATATAATATGTTATAAAGGAACACAACTCTCACCACTAAAGAGATAATATAAAAAACTCACACTACCTGTTAAATTATGTATGTTGAAACGTGAAAATAATATGACTATTAACTATCATATATAAAAGTTCAAAAAATAGCTTTCAAACAATGTGCCTTCAACTTATTATTTATCAGATTTATTACCAAACCCAAATTATTTATCTAATTAATTTCAAACATAATTTTAGTTTAACAAATGTCGCTCTTAAAAACCATTTACTATAATCTATTAAAACAATTGTTTAGTTTATGTAGATGAGAGACTTTCATATTTATGTTAAAATAATGTATAATATAATATATTATAAAGGAACACAACTCTCCCCTCTTAAAGATAATATAAAAAGCTCACATTACCTAATAAATTATGTATGATGAAATGTGAAAATTACATGACTATTAACTATTATATATAAAAGTTTAAAACATAGCTTTCAAACAAGGTGCCTTCAACTTATTATTTCTCATATTTGTTACCAAATCCCAAAATATTTATCTACTTAATTTCAAACATAATTTTAGTTTAACAAAAGTCACTCTTCAAAACCCATTTAATAAAATTTATTCAAACCATTATTTAGTTTATGTAGGTGACCCACCTTCATATTTGTCTTTAAATAATATATAGTATAATATATTATAAAGGAACATAACTCTGACCACTAAAAGATAATATAAAAAACTTACACTACCTAATAAATTATGTATGCTGAAATGTGAAAATAACATGACTATTAACTATCATATATAAAATGGGCCATACTAAAACCCATACTAAGAAAAATGGCCATTCTTTCATGCACTTTAATACCACCAAAAGGCCATCATAAGTAAATGGGCCATACTAAAACCCCATACTAAGCAAAAAGGCAAAACTCCAAATCCATAAACAAAACATAACTACATTCAATTTACTAAACTAACAAACAAAAAATAAAAAACTAAAATTGAATACAATCACAATCTGTCCAACATAGATTGTAATACACCAATAGCATTCATTCTATCTATCTACAAATTTTATCCTTTACATGATAAGATTTTCTCTTATATCTTGTGTTCTCTTTCAGTTTCCTTTCCTTTTCAAAAGTTTGGGACCACCAACAACAAAGTGACAATACACACATAACAAACCTTGATTTCAACTTCTATCATAGTCCACTCCAACTACAATTTGCCCCACAATAGAGCATTATAGGTCAGTTCTTTCTTTTCATGTATATTTTCTTTTTGTTCTCTATGTCCAACTTATAAAATTGTTTTCAAACACATAACTCCCAAATATTTTTGTATTCAAAAGGGTAAAAAAATAGTCTTTGACTTTTCTATGGAGTTCAATTTATAGTTCTTTTTTGGCTTTTTGTACACTCAACTTTATGGTATATAATTTGTGTGACCCTTTCATACTGTTGGTTATGTTTGATGATAATTGATCAATGATTTAGGAATTTATGTTTCCTTTATTTTTTCCCTTTTTCGGATTATAGCATTGCTATTTTCATATATATGGTTTATATTCGTCAATGGGTTCGTTTGGTTTATTTGTATTCAAGATTTTAAATCTATGATTTCAACTTGAATTTTCTTCATTGACCATCAATACCATTTTGGACATGGCTAATATTAAAACATTTAACTTTTTTACAAATATACTACTTATTGATTTTATGCGAGGATAAAATCAATTCCAAATTGTTACACATGTCAATTCAATTTAGAATTATCCTTGGCTATTATAATCATTTCAAACATACATTCATCATCTTTATTTTCCCTCATTACATGTATATAAAATGCATTACATTTTTTCCAAAACATTCCTTACCATCAAAGTGCATTTGCACTATTGCTTAAAAAGTTATTAAATATATAAAAACATTAAAATAAAACAATTCTAATTCTATGCATTTACAGAAAATTACAATGTTCAGATCATTAAAACACACCTGAAATGAAACGGTGATAGGTCCCAATTTGTTGTCAATAATTCTCAACAGGTTTGCAATGTTAAAGCTCACGTCCTCAAATTTCTGCATTACAAATTTTAGAAATATTACATGCTTCAACTTTAGATTACACTTTCATGTTATAAATTTATGTTGTATGAAATTTGTAATACCTTCTTTATTTGAAAATGTTTTAGAATGTAGGAGAACTTCCCTTAAGCTTTATAAATGCCCATGGAGATGATATTCACGACAATGTTTACACAATTGATATAAAGGACAATTGTTTCTGCATTAATTTGAGGATTGGTGCCACAGAGCTTACTTAGGGGAAGGTTTTTCTCAACTAACAACTTTTATGACCTAAAACATAAATATGGTCTCAAGTTACAATATGTTTATCACATAATCTTTTATCTTGATGTCATTGATGAAATGCAATATCACTTGGATTTTTGTGCTTAACCCTGCTAGGCATATGAGATACATACTTCCAACAAGTTTGTATACTTTAGTTTTAAGTAATTACAGGCAAGTTATGAATCAGACTTGGAAGACCTTGTAGATCCTGATTATGAACTATATCTACACCATGCTATGCTAAAAATTATTGATGCTTCATCTACAAGTAAATTTCATCTTTCCATTTAATCATGTACATTATCATTAAAATTTTACTTACTATATATTTGTTTATAACTCAACTCCTTTAATAATCACTAATAGCATCAAGTCCACAAAGTCCACCAAGTAATACACAATAAAGTGCAACATGTAGGTTATCACTTACAAAAAATCTTATAATTTTATTACTCTTAATTTGTATAATATTAAATTGATTCAATTTTTATGCAGCAACATGGAATTCAAGAAATGTTTGACTAATTATGAAGTTACAAGGAGCCAACTGTATATTCTATGTCCCTATTATTCACTCATATCTGATTATTACTTATTTTAAAAGTTAAATGAAATCATATCTTACATTCTCTTCATATGCTACATGTTAATAATAAATATTATATGCTTTTTTTTTTATGTATAGACATTCCCTGCACACTTTTCAAGAGCTCTTCCAATATGGATCAGATGGTTGGTGGAATATTATTATTAACAATGGTCAACATACCAAGAATTCTCTTGCAAGCTTTTAAACTCAAAAGAGAATCAAACAAAATTTGGACAAGGATGGAAAGATTTGTGCAGTGCCAACTCCCTCAAACCAAATGATAAGTACACATTCAAGATTATTGATGGTCCAAATTGCTTGATGGATATGTTCATAAACCCACTTTCATAATTTATCAAGTACTTCTAATTATGTGGTAGACAATGAACAATACTTAAAATTGACCACGATATGTTTAGACAATTATATATGCTATTGACATTTGCCTGGATACATTATATACCAAACTTTTATTCTAAGTATTCAACCTTCAATTTATTTTTCTTCAATTTCTTTTGGAATGGTCTGGATTACATGACTTTCGTAGAAATTGAATTCAACTTATAATTAGTATAAAATTCTGAATCTCATACTTGCCACGAAACAAAAAAATTAATTGGTTATCCTAGAAGTTGGCATGATGCTTATTTTCTCTTCTTCTAGGCCACATCATAAGTATGTTGGTTGATTCTCATATTTGCTTCAAGTGATCACTTTTTTCTTAATGACTCCTGTAGTTTTTTATTTTTCATTTGTTGTTAAGGTTTGAGTAATACTTTGTTGCTTTAGAACTTAACCTCACACGTTCTTCTCTTCCATTTTTAATCTTAATTCTAATTTTGTCTGTTATGTAACTTTAAATAGTTAAAATGCATTTTTTTGGGTTGACAAGGAACATGATGGTTTATAATGTCTTCTTACCTAACTACACATCATTGATGTTCTAGATTGCTCCTGACTTTATACGATGCATTTATGTTTACTATTTAACCTTCAATGACTTTAATATTTCCATTTTATTGTTATTCTAGTCCTTATTATATTTGTTTGGACACAACAATCAACATTGTGTTATTGGGTGCGATTTTTATCCTTTTTATTTACTTTTTAATTGGTTTGGTATAATCAGATTTCATCCAAATTATATTATAAAAATGTGAATGATGTGATAAGTATATGGATCCGTCAAAAACATTATCACTATTATGATTTTTCATGCTACAAATTGAATGTGTGATTACTCACACCACCATTATCAAATTTTATTCAATTCAATTTTTAAAAGTAATATACATATTACTTTATATATATTAAACACATTCATTTCCAAACAAATTATAACTCCTACCACCATGCGTAGCATGGGTACTGATACTAGTATTATTTTATAAAAAGGTTTTGAATGGTGTAATATTGCTTCAAATTTCATCGACATAACTCATCCTAACTCTCTATATATCATATGTCACATTATATTACACTTCAATTGAACCACAGCAGAACTAGTAAACTTTTGAATCATCAATGATTTGATCGGTTCAATGTTGGGTTCAGTTTTCTTAAAATCCACAAAAATCATATTTAAATAAAAAGAAAATTACATAAGAAGGACAAAACCGTACTTCCGATAAAACAAAGGGCTAGTTTCGTCAAACAGGGCACGCGAGGGTTTATGAAGGGCTTTAACAAATCCGGATTCATGTAAAACACAGCCCCCTCCATCTCCTCCCTTCAGCACCATCCATGGCGGTTTCCAGCACCATAAAGCCCCATTCCTTTTTCTAGAATCCGCAACATCATATACATACGAATCCCAATTTCCAGGGCATGAACCAACCTTGAATTTCCACAACCCTATTCGTTCATTCAACACATTGCCCCTCAAATCAATGTTGAAGCTCATTTCATCCTCCTACTCCCGCATCCACCACCGCCTCCCCTCGGCGGCCGTTCCGGCGCTCCGACCCGCCGCCGAGTCCAACTCGCCGCTGCTCAGACTGCTGAGTTCATTCGGCCGGAGGAACGGTAACTCGGGAGGACGGTTATTTTTCTGTTCGGGTTCTGGTTCGGGCGACGGGTCCGATCAGGTGGCTGACTCGGAAGTGAAATCGGCCGAGTCGGCCGTGGACGAGTCACAGTCGAAGGCTGCTTCCGCTATCGTGTCCACGTATCCCAGACCCGAAGATTACCTCACTGTTAGTTTCGGATTTTACTCGTTTTTTTTTTTGGGTCATTGTCTTATTTGAATAAATAAGGTTCTTGTCCTAAAATTTTCAATTAACATCAATTTGATGCTAACAATTTTTTTTAGATGATTAGTCCCAACATTTTTAGTTTGAACATCAATTTAATAAAAGATGTTACCACTGAATTGATGTTGAAATTAAAAATGTCAGGACTGAAGTGATGTAAAAAGTTTTGTTAGGAATAAATTGACGTGAAATTGAAAATGTTAGGAACAAAGAGTTATTTACTCTTTGAATTCCTTGCTTTTGCTTGGTTCAAGTGGATCAATACTTAGTTCCTTTAAGCAAGATTTTAGGTTATAATACTGTGAATGGAAAAATTAAGTGCCAAGAGCTTTACCATGATGTGGTGAGCCAATTAGTTGCTCAATTGTTCAAATTAAGTCTTAATTCCATGTTTTTTTTGGGCTTAATATTGTGTCTAAAGTGAAGTAGCGTGTGGTTATTTGTATCGAATTGGGAATGGATATCGTAATTGGAGCGAAAATGAAATTGTGATGATGGTGCTAGTGACAGAGTGTGTGGGGTGTTATGGATATAGAGAGAGTTTATTCTTTGTTTTGAGTTTAATGTGTGGAATGTAGCCATGCCTGCGATCTCATCATTGTCTGAACGTGACATTTGTTTCATGATTTTGGGATATTTGTGATGCGTTATGCTGTTCCTTCAGCCTGGGGATAAAGCTGAGGGCTATGCCATATGGTTCTGAATGTGTTTGTTGTTTATTTTTATATGTTTTGGAAAATAAAATAATTGGAGCCTTTGAATGGTATGTCTTTTTCTATGTTGCTTTATTATCATCTTCCTTGATGGGGGATATCATAAATATTCTGAATATTTGTGTTTTGTCCTTTCTTTGGATCAGGTTTTGGCATTACCATTGCCACACAGACCGCTTTTTCCAGGATTTTATATGCCAATCTATGTTAAGGTATGGTTGGTTATAAAAATGATGGATGGACTGAAACTTCTTCTCTGTGTCCTCCTCTCTACAAGCTTCTTGTTGAACCATATTAGAAGTGGAAACCCCTGATTAGTGCATGCATGTGTTAATGAATTGATAAAATGTCACTCAAAACTTGAGGGTGTGTTTTCTAATGGGTATTTTACTATGCATCCAGGATCCCAAATTGTTGGCAGCTTTACAAGAAAGTCGAGAAAGGCAAGCCCTTATGCTGGTGCTTTCCTCCTTAAGGATGAGCCCGAGGCTGATCCCAGCATAGTATCTGGTTCTGAAACAGAAAAAAATGTGTATGATTTAAAAGGAAAAGAATTGTTTAATCGACTTCATGAAGTTGGGACTCTTGCTCAAGTATGTGATTTTGTATGCAACTCATTAGTTGCTTTATGCTTTCAATAGAGAACTAGCATAGCTCTAGTAAGCACATTGTATTTTGTCACTAACCCCTTTTTCATTACCAGATTTCTAGTATCCATGGGGATCAGGTGGTCCTGATTGGTCATCGGCGGCTGCGTATAACAGAGATGGTTAGCATACTATTGAACACAAATTACATACAGATTAGTGTTTGATATATCTTTCTGTGCCATCCTCTTTGTATTTATGCTCGAGTTTTGTTCACTGGGATTCTGGATTCCAATTATCATTTGTTTATATTGGCTAAAGTATTCTGATGATCATTTAATGCTGACAACTTGTGTCTTTTCGACAGGTCAGTGAGGATCCTCTTACTGTAAAAGTTGATCATCTCAAGGTTCGTCTGTACGTACAGTTGCTGTAGTTTATATTTTAATCAGTGAAAGGTTTCTCTTGCCTTATTTTTCTAATTTTATGGGGTTTTACTTGGTGCTGCAGGATAAGACGTATAATAAAGATGATGATCATATAAAGGCTACATCTTTTGAGGTTATATCAACCCTAAGGGATGTTCTTAAAACAAGTTCCCTTTGGAGAGATCATGTCCAGACTTACACTAAGGTTTGGACTTTCCTCTATATGAGTTCATTGTGGGAGGGGGAATTAGAGTTGTCCTTTGGTTACGTGCCTATGTTTGTTTGCATTGGTTTATTTGTAGTTTCTCAATTTAAAACTACTAGATTAATGTCTTTGCATTGCAACAAACTCTCCAATGAATTGGTTTCTCACACTGTCTGCTGAACTTTGGAAAATAGTTAATGTCAGTCTTTGTTATCTATCCATACAACAAAGAGGATTTCCTCGTTATCCCTAAAGTAATTCTCTTAAACTTCCCATAATAACTTTTCCAATATTTACTACTTCAAAACAAGGAAAAAAAAAGACTACCCATATTTGCAATAACTTCTTTGATCGGAACTGGCCTTTAAAATGTGCCTCTAGTTTGTTAGCTTTTGATTAGTTGAGGGCAAGAAATAGGAATTAGTACATAAGTAAGAGAGATAGGAGAGTTTAGTTGTTAGGAATTGAGAGTGGAAAAGATTAGGAGAGTTAGAGGGTCTCAAATATCCCTCTCTATCTTTTCATTTCATGTTCTTGGGTCACATTGATCAAGAATCCGTATCAGATAAACTCTTTTATTTAATTTTCCATTGCTATTTCTCTATAATTTGAACCAGTTCTGTCAATTGGTATTTGAGCTCTCGATCAGGAGCCTAGCCATATCTAAAGGAAATGGAGAAGCAAAGAAGGAAGAGGCTTCTATTGCTCACAGCAGACAATGCTGGTGAGCGGATCAGAAGGGTTTTGTAGTATTTTTAGGCTCATAGCATACCAGAAACAGGGATGAAGGAAGTAGCAATAGCCAATAGTAGTGATGAAGGCGTCTTCTTTCATTTGGTACCAACGGTGGCAGACGTTCAACCAGAAAGCAACATGGGAGGAATTTAGGAGGGTGTGCTCAAACACTTCCTCCTAGGCCCATTGTCATCAAGCCTTGATTAAAAAGATGAATCTGAGGAAGAAAGACATGCAGAAGAAAAACAATCTGTTCTTGCTGTGGTTGCTCAATATCAATAAATGGGCCTAAGAAAGATGGGGAAAGGGAGGAAACGGAAGATGGGAGTGGTGGTGATGAATGCTTTGCAGATTCAAGAATGGAATCTTGCGTGAAAGCACACTTCGAAGTCATAGAGAGATACTTGATCAAAATGCTACACCAATTGAAGGAGATAGTGGCGGAGTCGAGAAATTATTATGAGTTAAAGGAGGGTGTTCTGGGTTAAGAAACGCAAGTGGATGGAGCAAAGGGGCAACACATGGGCTTGGAAGGCGGAGAAGGAGCCACCTGTATGCTGCTCTAAGGTCGTTAGTGTTGAAGGCAGTTTTGCTGATAGCACATCTAGCTACAGCGAGGAGAGATGCCAGGTAGAGTTCCTCGAAGGAGGGCGACAGTCAACTGTGGTTGACAACAAGGGTTCCTCTGGGGTTCAAAAGTGGAAGGGACACGTGGCAAAAACGGCAGAGGACGGAACTTGGCGACTCTCGATAATCCAAGCTTGGCAACTGATGGTGTGTCTTTAGAGTTGAGGTGCCAAGAAAGACGGCAGAGGCAACTACAATGACACAACCCTTTGGCAGTGGACAAAGCGGAGGACTGTAGCAGTGGGTCTGCCTGTGGCGGTCAGCGAGGTGTTTTCCACCGCTGAGATGCATGCTAGGACAGCTGTGTCACTTCAGCAACACCAAGGGCGAATTGTGGAGGAAGAGGCTGAAGTACATGTGCAGATGGAGAAGACTGTTGTTACGGCAAAGGTGGCATTAGACTGAGGGAGATCAGCTGCTAATATGATGGGCCTGGCCTAAGCTAGCTAACAGTAGGAAGAAAAACAAGGAGGGGTTTATTTTTCAGATTTAATGGGCCCAGCCTCATTCAGTTGAGTAGTTTAAAAACACGAAGGTGAGTTAGACTCTTATTGGGTTCTCTTTAATGAGCCTTATTCAGCAACAAGAGGACCGTTATAAAGAGGAAAATTTCAGCCTTTTGCATTCTAAAGTATGGGATTCTGGGGGAATTATTTGTAAATATTTGGTAAGAAGCTCTTGTACTCTTACCTTGAGGACGAGGTGGATCTTTATTTTTATTTTATTTTTTTTGGAGGGGGGAGGAGTATTGATAGGAATAGGGCCTTTAAGATGAGCCATTGAGCATCTAATTAGTTAGCTTTTGATTAGTCTATAGGAATTAGTATTTCTGTAGGAGATATAGGAGAGTTCAGTAGTTAGGAGTTGAGTGAGGTAAAGATTAGGAGAGTTAGTGGATCTCTGAATATCCACCTCTATCTTGTAGTTTCATTTTCTTGGATCACATTGATCAAGAATTTGATTTTCCATATTTATTTCTCTATAATTTGAACCAGTTCTATCATTCTCTTACTTCTTTTCTTGCTGATTTTTTCCCCAATTTTTCCCAAGTTGCCTATCTATTTGATAGTCTTGATAATGAAACTTTTTGATATCTTTATATCAACTAATCTAAGTTTCCAAAGTTTTAGGTTGTACTTTGGACAAGTTTCTAGTGGTTGTCTCACAGAATAGTTCCTGGTGGGATTTATGAATTGCGGGGTTGCCTCTACTCATTCATTCTTCCACTCAACATATCACCATATACATCCTACTCTTTTGCTCTTTTGAGTATTATATTAGTTTATGCAAGAACATAATTTACTCTTAAGTTCAAATTCAGTTATCGTGCATGTCTGGATTTTTATTGTCCTTCTATGAAGTGTTCTTTGAAGCAATAATGCTTCATTGCTTGTTTTATCATATGATATTGTGAACCACTAAACCCAAAGGTGTGATAGTTTCCACAAAAATTTGGATTTGTTTAACACAGAGTAGTGGTGTTAGAGATATTGAGGTGATTGGAGTATGCATGAATTCCACCTTTATCTCCGGTCCCTAAAAAGGATACATCTATTAAGGTTAAGGATCTCCGTCTTATTAGTCTAGTGTCCATTGTTTATAAGATTATGGAGGCATTTGGATGGGACTTTTTGGGTGAAAATAACTTTTTCGCAAAAAATAAATAACTTTCGTATGTTTGGATAATTTTTTAAAAATAATTAGAATATAAAAAAAAACTTGTTTTCAGCTTTTTGTAGAAGCTAAAAAGTGTATGGGTTTGTTTGGTTTGAGTTTTCATTTTTCATTTTTCCATTTTGAGTTTTCTAGATTTTGTGAAACACTGAAAATTTTGAAAACTTGGGCCTTTTAGTTTTAGTTTTCAGTTTTCATTTTTTTCCAAGTTTCAGGAATTACTAAAGGAAAAGCTGAAAATTTTGAAATTGCAAATTTCCAATTTTCTAGATTTTGTAATTTGAAAATTTTAGATTTTCCTTTCAGTTATTTCCTTAGTAATTCCTTGGAAACTGAAAATGAAAGTGGAAATTGAAACCAAATAGGCCTACAAATTTTAGTTTTCATTTTCATTTCCAGTTTTCATATTTCCTTCACAAAATCCTAAAATGAAAAATTGAAAATGAAATGAAAACTCAAACCAAAGGGTCCATAGCTCTTGAGAAAATAGTTACCAACTTTTCTAGTTCTGTATAAAATTTAAATTTTGTAATCACAGTTTTAAAAGTTGAAACAAACATACCCATAACAAAAGCGCTTGCCACTAGAGCAATGTTTTTCCTAATAGCATCTATTAAAGCTAGAGTGTTTTCTTTCTAGGTAAGTAGATTATAGTTGCATCCCTCATTGCTAATAAGGTGGTGGAGGATGTTATAACTTAGGGGAAACATGTTTTTTTTTTTTTTTTTTTAAATTAGACTTTGAGATAAAGCTTATGACTGGGTTTGATGGGGATTTTTGGTTAAAGTCATGGATAGAAAAGGGTTTGGGAAGAGATGGAGAAACTGGATTCCATTCCTCTTCTACTTTTGCTACTATTATTAATGCTAAACCTATATCTTGGTTTAAAGATCAAAGAGGTTTGAGATGAGATATTCTATCTCCATTTTTTTTCCTATGGTCAACGTGCTTAGTTGTTTAGTATTGTTAGAAATAAGGAAATATCGATCAATATCTCATTATATCTTTAGAATATTTCATATCATATTTAGATTGATTTATATTTATTTAGGTTGATTATGTCATTATGATGATATTTTATCCTTAACTTATAAATAGGATTACCTTATTGTATTACAATCACAACACAATATATAAAATATATTTTCATATTATTGAGTCTCTATTCTCTCTCTTTCTTCCTTTACCATCTAAAACCCTCAATTTCAACATGGTATCGAGAGAGGTACCATCCACCATGACCCGTGTCCATTGTTCCATCGTAGAGATTCCACTAATTTGGACCTCACTTGTCCTATGTCCCCCACTATATTTTTCTTCTCTTCCACCATTGCTTTGCCTGGCAAGCCCTTCAATTCCTTTTTAGGTTTGACAATGTTCTTGCTTTCCAGAAAATTAACATCAAACCACCATTGTTTCTGCTAGCGGCCATTTTTCTGAGTCTCCACACCTGCACTGCTTCCGGCGAATTTTTCCGTTAACCCTTCCGGTGTCTTGACCTTCCCTCACTTTGTTTTGTGTCACTTCCAACAGTGAGAACCATTGTCCACACCTACCACGCCTTTGGCGACTTTCTGTAACCCTCTGGTAGTGTCTTGACCTTCCCTCGCTCTGTTGTGTGTTACTTCCAATGGTAGAGAACCATTGTCTAGACCTCCATTGCCTCTGGCGGCTTTTCAGGACCGATCTCGTCCAACAAGCCCACCACCGTGCGCGCCTCCTCTTGCGCGGCCCACCCCGCGACCGTGTTGTCGTTCCAACAACCGCGCATTCTCTCTCTTTGCTAGACCAGCTACTTGCTGCCGCTTTCGCCGTGCGAGGCTGCACGTTCGGCTTTTTGTTCGGCTGCCTTGCCCACCGTCGTCTCGCATTGCTGCCCACTTTTCAGATCTGTCCTTAGTTTTGAATCCGTGTACTCCATCAACGTCACCTTTTCTTATTTTCGATTTTGTCCCTTTTTTGTGCCATGGCTCTCTGTGACTTCTCATTTGCTCACAATGCTATCCCAACTTCTTTGGATATCCAATCTTTCAACTATTGAAGGCTTCGATATGTTGTTCTTGCGATCTATTGTTGCATGTACAGGAAATTTCCGCAGCCTTCATTGTGTCTCTTCGAGCGCTGATTGCTATGTGTGTCTCTTCTTTTCCTAGTCGTGCAATTATCCAACAAGTTGTTCAAGCTTATGTTCATTCAGTTGCCTTGTGTTATCTTTGTTGATGGGGAGTGTTAGAAATAAGGAAATATCTATTAATATCTCATTATATCTTTGAATATTTTATATCATATTTTAGATTGATTTATATTTATTTAGGTTGATTATGTCATTATGATTAGATTTTATCCTTAACTTATAAATAGGATTATCTTATTGTATTACAATCACAACACAATATATCAAATATACTTTCATATTATTGAGTCTCTATTCTCTCTTTCCTTCCTCCATCATCTAAAACCCTCAATTTCAACAAGTATCAAAAGCTGTTAATATTGAGTTGGTTAAGGGTTTATCCATTGTTGTGGAGTGGATGATAGTCTCCCATTTTCAGTTTGATGATGACACAGTTTTCTTCTTGGAGCTAGAATGTGTTAACATTTTATCTATTCTAGGTTTATTTGAGGTCATCTCAGGTCTTAAAGTTAATCATGCCAACAGTGGTTTAGCAAGTATAATGTGGATAGTCATATTTAGAATTCTTTTCCTCTTTAGTTGGGTGTCAGGCCCTGCAATGCCTCCCGCTTATTTTCTTTGGGGCGTAATCCTCGTCTATTATCTTGTTTTTGATCATGTGGTGTGTAAGATTTTTAAGAGGTTAGATTATTATAAAGGTTTCTCTTTTAGAAGTGGCATCACTCCTATTCTATTGTACTTATCTAGCATTCTTTTATACTTTCTCTAGCTCTTTCATATTCCTGAACTCATGACGTATTTCCTTGGGTAAGGGGGAGATCACCTTATTAGTTGGAAGGTTTGTTGTAAACCAAAACATAAAGGGGGATTGGGCCTTGGTAATTTGATGTCCAAGAACAATATATTGGAAGCCATGTGATTTTAGTGTTTTCCTCTACATCCTAATTCTTTATGGCATCAAGTCATTCAAACTAAGTATGGTTTTCATCTGAATGGGTGGGACATCAACTCTACAAGTATAGTAATCATAATTGTCCTCAGAAATTCATTTCTCAGGATTTACCTCCTTGTTTTTTTCTCTTGTCCAATTGTCCTTTCATTTGGGTGACAGCTCTCACGTTAAATTCAGGGAAGATGTTTGGGTTGGTACTGCTCCCTTTTTGATACTTTTCCTCAGCTTTTTTGCCTATATTCTTTGCATAATGCTCTGTTTTGTCAGTTTTGTTTTTTCTCCTTAGGACGATCTCTTTTGGAACTTACATTTTATTTGAAACTTGAATGATATAGAGGTTAATGAATTAGAGTCCTTTCTGTCTTTTTTTCCTATTCATCTTTTCAATAACTCTAACACAAGAACTTGGACTCTTGACTCCTTTGGTGTGTTTTCTTGTCAAACTTATTTTTATTTTATTCCCTGGCTTCCTCTCTTAACATAGAAAGATTTCTCCTGGACAAACTCATTTGGAAATCTAAATTTCCCTCAAAGGTCTAAAGTTTTGTTTGAACTATTGTTCTTAGTAGGATTAACAGCAATGACATGCTCCAAGAATGTGGTCCCTCATTGCTTTGGCTCCTAATGTGTATAATGTGTGGTTTAGTTCCAAATTGGGGCTCATCTCTTTCTGCTTTGCCCTATGGTGAGATCTCTTCAGAACAAGGATTTTTTTTTTTTTTAACATCTTTGGAGAATTGTCAGTTTGCTTGATGGAAGTTTTTACTCACTAAGTTCAGAGGTTTTTTGCTCTTCTAAAGAAGCAAAGATTCTGTGGAAGTCCTTGGTTTTTGTGATGCTTTGGTGTATTTTGTTGGAAAGAAATAATAGGTTTTTAATGATTCCGTTTTACCGTTGATTATATCGGTATAGGGACTTTTTTGGCATCTGTTTGGTGCTTGCACATAGTCTGTTCAATAGTGTTCCTATAGTTGATATTCAAAGTGATTTGCATGAGTTGTTACATGGTTTATCCTTATTTAGTTGTTATTTTTGTATCTTTGTGAGGATGTCTTATCCTCTTTTGTACTATTTTCTTCTCTTCTAGATTTTTTTTCTTATTTAAAAAAAAAAGTTATACAGCATGTTGGTGATAAGGACATGGTAGTTATCCTTGCAGTATGATTGAGGTGGTATAATAATTGTTAGCCTTTAAGTTTACTGCCTAGGAAACTCAATGTCTGTTCTTTGCTTAAATATAATTTTCGCCAATTTGGTATGTTTGATAGCATTATGATTTATGAAATACTTAAGTTTGTATTTCACATCGATTAAAATATTGTCAATGTAAGTAAGTCTGTTATGAAATTTGAGCTGCATTTTATTACATTGGTTGGAGTATGATAGGACCCTGGTTATACATGTATATTAAAGAAAGAACCATCAAAAGAATATTGGTGAGAAGAATGTGGGTGGCAATGAAGGGTCCTAACTACCTTGATGAGGTGGAAGAGAGAAAGAGTATATGACAGGGAAAAACCCATATTATAATCATGAATGTTTGAGGGAAGAAATTGTGGGATAGGCCGATAGGCCTTGAGAGAGTAGGGTCCTAATGAGTAACTACCTTGATGAGGTGGAAGGGAGTATAGGAAAGGGAAAATCCCAGGTTCTAACGGATTCAAGGAGTGGGGAAGCACCATCAGTATTGGGTGTTAAGAGTGTAGGAGGGAGGAAAAGTGTGGGATAAGCCTTGGGAGAGTAGAAGCCTCTTGAAGAGCTCCACTGTTGTTGTTTCATTCCTCAAAAAGAGAGATTTTTGTTGGATAAACTAATTTTGAAATATAGAGCTCCCTCCAAAGTTAAAGCTTTTGTTTGGACTCTGCTATTTTGATTGGACATTGGGCCTTAGTAATGGACCTTCCAGTAGTTAGGAGTTAGTAGTATGAGTTAGTATAAATAAAATGGAAATATTAGAGGAAAGGATGTCTAAGAATTGAGTAATTGAGTTTTAGGAGAGTTAGCGGGTCTCTCAAATATCCCTCTCAATTTTGTAATTACTTTTAGGAATAATACTGTTTCTTTGCAGTTTCTTTAGTTTTTCTTTGATAATCTGAACCAGTTCGATCATATTTTTAATAGGATTAACACGAATGGTGTGCTCCAAAGTGTAGGCCTCTGTTAGGACCCCTAATAATATGCATATGCCTAATGTTGAAGATGAGGGTACCTCAAATAATATTGTTTTACCGTATGCTAAGGTTTATAATAGAAGAAATAAAAAAAAAGAAGGTGACACGAGTGAAACATGTGCTCGTGAGGGAGGAGGAAGGTTGTGTAACTAACTTGCCTAGCTGGCAGGTTAGTGAGGGAGGATGGACGCGCGATGATTCTGTTATGGGAAGAGGGTGGTTAATATAGGGAGAGGGCAGAATACTTGAGGGGGTATCGGAGTAGTGAGATAGAATTGAAGGGAGGGAGAGTGCTGGACCTCGAACGTTCAGCTACACACATATGGTTTTGTATTTTTCTTTTCTAATAATAACCCATTCACAACAAGGAGGAGGGCCATATCATACTGGTATTGCTCTTCCCTACGATATTATCTTCATTTCCTGCATTTGTTCTTGTCACTGATACCAGTCTTTACAGCCTCACACTGCTCTGTCTCCAAATATGTGTATTGTGTATGGTTTGGATTCCAAATCTCATTTTTTCTGCATTGCCCTATAGCAATGTTTCTTTGGAACAGGCTTTTTGATATCTGTAAGGAATTGTGTTTGCCCAATGGATTTACATCATTTTCTACTTACTAAATTTAGAGGTTTTGGCTCTCGTAAAGATGCAAAGATCTTGTGCAGCCCTGGATTTATGCTGTGTGCTCTGGTGTTTTTGGTTGAAAAGGAATGTTAGAATCTTTAATGATTCCTTTTCAACCATAGACCTTATTTGGGATAGAATTACTCTTTTGGCTTCTCTTTGGTGCTCTCTTCATCGTGTATTTCATAAAGTGTCGTTATTGACATACAACGGGGTTGGCATGTGATGTTACATGGTTTATCTTTTCCCTTCTCCTTTAATAAATTTCTTTTCTATATATAAAAGAAGATTCTGGCAGTATTACCTTCATATTCTCAAGTTCTTATAATACAACATATTATTCCTTCTATCTTTGTCCATCTGTTACCAGGTATTCTATTAGAGTAAAACAAATAAACATTCAATTACGATACCTTCTCTTGGTCTGTTATTGTATTTTTCTGTTTCTATTTCAATTAGAAGACCCAGAGGCTTCAGTCTTTTGAGTTACTATATAACTGTTAGAAATAAGGAAATATCTATTAATATCTCATTATATCTTGGAATATTTCATATCATATTTTAAATTGATTTATATTTATTTAGGTTGATTATGTCATTATGATTAGATTTTATCTTTAACTTATAAATAGGATTCCCGTATTGTATTACAATCACAACACAATATATAAAATATATTTTCATATTATTGAGTCTCTATTTCTCTTTTTTCTTCCTCTGCCATCTAAATCCCTCAACGTCAACAACAACAATTAGGGAAAATTACATTTTACCCCCTTAAACCATCAGTCATGTGCACTTTAGCCTTTAAACTTAAAAAGGTGTAAATCCGCCTCTGAACTTTCACTGCATTTTAGCCAAAGTAATTGTAATGTAGCCCTGAACTTTCCTGAATGTGCAATTTAATACCCTAAAATTTTTTGAAGTTGTGATACTTTTGTTAATAATTGATGGAAAAGTTAGTGGAAGGGTCAAATTGCACATTCAAAAAAGTTCAAGGGTCGAATTGCACATTTTTAAAGTTTAGGGTGTAAAGTGCACGTGACATATTGTTCAGGGGTAAAGTACAATTTTCCTTAACAATTATTAGGGTCTGTCAGCCTGTTCCTCATAGATACTAGGGAATTAGTTTCTGAAATTATTTCTGAAATAAAATTTCTTTCTAACAATAGCAGGATAGTGAACTATATTCTATTTAGAAACATATAAGAAGCTGAATGGACTGTTATTTCCCATAGAAACTAAATGGATCATGCATCATTATTTTTCCCACTTAAGACATAAGTGAGTTTCCTAAAACAATTATGCGTTAAATGACTATCCTGATTTTTTAAAAAAATTTAATTTAATATTTTGAAATATATAGACATGGATGATGCAGTTAGACATGCTGGATTACTTTATATGATGGTTGTTACATGTAATATTGGATCGCATTTCATTACTTTACCTTTATCATATTATCAATTATCAATGATATGCTGACTCTTTTTCTTAAATTGTGCAGCATATAGGTGATTTCACTTATCCAAAGCTAGCAGATTTTGGAGCTGCAATATCTGGAGCAAACAAATTGCAATGTCAACAAGTTCTTGAAGAGTTAGATGTCAGTACATCTGGGTTAATGACTAAATTCTGACTTGATGCAATCATGCAGTGCAGACTATATTTTCCATTTCTGAAGCTATAATAAGTTTTAATTATTTTTGGGTCAGACTTTTTAGGCAGTGTGATGTTCTTCATTACTATCCATTTAACATATAGAAAGTGAACATATGGAAAATGAAATTTTAATATTTGGGAGTGTCATTTGTTGTTTTGTTGAGTAGGTGTATAAACGATTAAAACTCACACTGGAGTTGGTGAAGAAGAGATGGAAATCAGTAAGATTCAGGTAATAATTTCTTTTTGCTTGCGTTTGTGTTGCACTTGATTTTCATCATTTATTGAAGCTTGTGTTAATTTTTTCAGGAATCAATTGCAAAAGCAATTGAAGAAAAGATCAGCGGTGAGCAGCGCCGTTACTTGTTAAACGAGCAGCTCAAGGCCATAAAGAAGGTACAAAATTCTCATGGTTTGGTTACATCAGTGTGCCTCAAATCTTAGACAAGTTTATATTTCTCTCTTATCAGCCAATATTTTAACATTAAAAAGTTGGTTCATTATGTTTTTGGTTTAGCTTCTATTATGCAATCCTTTTGTGTTAGCTTGGCCTCAAGATACTGTTTGAATTATTCCTTTCTCATATCTATGGGTGGTTAAGCCTTACTAATTGAGTCTAACTGCAACAGCAGATAAGCTCTTGGCCATTGGTTAGCTTAGGTGTGTTCCTACACACCATCCATCTCTGCATTAATGTGTTGAACCAGGGATCATGAGTTTATTCACAACAACTAGTATAGATGATTGACTGTTGCCACTAATGTCTGAATTCAGTCTGTTGTTTGTGTCCAGTTTGTTTCAAGTGGCAAGCCAAGGAATATTTATATAGATGCTTAGAAAATGCTGAGCTCGTCCATTGTATTGTTAACCTCATTATTGAGGAGTCACAGTCTAAATGGCTATATCTTGTCAGTAGTCGTTGTCATGTGGATTAGAAAGTTTGATCTCAACCTAGGGCTTTGATCTTACTGGTGGCATTCCCCTTTATCCTAACATGAGATAAGTTATTTGTATTATGTGTTTTGCTGAATGCTCAAATGTTTGAGTTGGCCTTGATTTATTTTCTTTTGATTTTTTTTTTTTTTTGGGTATTTGCAGGAATTAGGACTTGAGACAGATGACAAAACAGCTCTTACTGGTTTGTTCTGTTCTGTAATACCTGTTTCTAAAACAAGACGATATATTTCTTTTTATAACTCATTTCCTGCCCATAGGATTGATCTAGTATGCATGCATGTTGTTAGGACTGAAATTGAATGACACACTTTATTGCTGAGAACCCTTGGTAATATCTAAGAATCCCTAAGGAATGATACAAGTTTGAACCCCAGAGAGTATAGAGTCTCTGATCTCTCTAAAACTCAATTACAAATGATCAAAGATACTCTAATCCCTATTTTCCTTATTTATAGTCAACTAATCCCTAACTAATCTCTAACTAATGGATCCTAACACTACTCCCCCTAGAGATTCACCTTGTCCTCAAGGTGAGGTACAAAAAATTCAAACCAAAATCCACTAGGATCCAACTGTCTAGAAAATAAAAAGCTGAAACTTAACTTTACACTTGTGGTCAAAACAACATATATAAAGAAATAATTCTTTTCAGCAAGAGCCCAAAATAATTGCCTCGCTAATGTTGAATTCAGCCCATTGCTCCAAACCCAACTTGACACCAAGTCTAGTGTTACTTTTGCTGCTGAATCAATTTGGGCTGGACCCATTAATTTTGGAGAAAAGCCCCATTTTAGACCTGCACCTACCTACAATCATTTGAGCTTGGCCCAAAATGTGCTGAGAGTATGGTCTGTGATCAGACTCCAACTTCTTCCTCCGTTGGATGTGGCCCTAGCCTTGGCCCAATGGGACAACCCCACCACCCATTTGGTCTGCCCAATCTCCTTCTCCTTCACCATCACCGTTGCTTCAGCGTCTCCACCCCTTCCCAAAGCTTCTTCATCCATCGCCGCACCCTCCGCCGAAGTCTTTGTTCAGAGAGACCCCAGGGCGGTTGCGAGGGTCCCTCGTGAAGGTTTCCCTGCCTCGCTTGCCATCGTCTTCTGCTCGTTGTCGCATGTGGCGGAGCGTCCGCGGCTTCTTGCGAGCGCGAACTTCTCCGTCAACGTCTCCATCTCTCGCCACCCACGTGACCCATCTTCTCTCTCCATTGCACAACAATTTTGCTTCGGCCTCAGCTTGATGCCTGCGAGTCGCGACCTCCATGGCCTCCTTCGTCGCGAAGCTTGGCGGAAGACGCCCTCTGCTGTCTGCTGCATCCGCTTGAGGATTCTGTTAACAATCCCTTCAGTTGTCACGCAACCAGCGAGGCCACCATCATCATGGTCGTCGTAGCCTAGAAACTATTGGGTCAGTGTTGCCGCCATTCCTCCTTGATGTTTAAGCGGCCGTGACTATGGCAAATCCTCCTTGCTTGTTTTGTCATTCGCCTTGCCATGACTACAACTCAGCTTTCCTTTGTGGTCTCGTTCGCAGCGATGACGTGTTTCCGCTGTTGTCAAAGGACGATCTACTCTCCTCAAACTCCTTCCGTCGTCGGCCTTCAATGTCCGCGCTCAGATGCACCACCCACTCCTTTGTCTCTTCTTTCCTGGTTCTACCAGAGGTGGTGATCGTTGGATGCTTATAGCGTTGGCTTGCGACATTCAACATGCTCTGTCACTACCTTGGTTGATCGTTTTGCTCCGTCGTTCGTATCTGGCCACCGTTGTGCTTCTTTCCCTCTCGGGGTGAGTCCTCCTCAGAAGTACCATTAAGAATCGTGCAAACGACCTATTTTACACCTCTTTCCTTCTTGGTTTCTTCTTCAATTCTTGATTCAAGAAGTTTCAGATTGGAAACTTCATTTGGATAATTCTTGGCAAAACAGGACTGAAATCTAGCTGGGGTGGGAGAAACGTCACTTCGAAGGTGAACATTGTTGCATTGGGATTGCGCCTTCCATAACTGACACCATTTTACCGCTTGGCTGGATAACCCATTCTCTACCTTGAACAGCCTTTGTGCCTCTTGGTGTTCCAATGGCATCCCAAACTGCCTCATATGATCCACCAGGACCCATTTTTGCCATCAAACACAAGAAACTCCTGATGCTCCCTTGCCTCCATGGAAGCTTTTCCTAGGATGATACAAAGCTTTTGATACCAATGTTAGAGCTGAAACTGAATGACACTCTTTATTGCAGAACCCTTGGTAATATCCAAGAATCCCTAAGGAATGATACAAGTATGATCCCTAGGAGAGTATAGAGTCTCCAATCTCACTAAAACTCAATTACAAATGATCAAAAGACACTCTAACTAATCCCTATTTTCCTTATTTATAGTCAACTAATCCCTAACTAACTAACTTCCCTAACCAGTGTTGCCTGGACACCATGGAAGCTACGGACGGTACGAAAATTTTATAAAAAGTGGGGTATGGGTACGTCAATATATATATATATATATATATATATAAATAAATTTCATATGAAAAAACCAAAAGAGGAAGTGACATTATTACTATTTTCACCCATGTACCAGATCCAATTGTTGAACCTTGTAAAAACATCTGATAAGTGTTTAAATAATTACACAATTTTAGAAGTTGTTCTTGTTTAGAACACACAACAATGACAACAACAACACATTAAAAGAAGAAATGTATACGAAATGGAAAGCACAAATGGTTGCATATAAAAACGAGAGCAATCAAAAGGTATACAAAATGGAAAGCACAAATGGTTGCATATCACCTCTACCTCAGCTCCAAGCCTCCAGGTTCGTTGAGTCCCGGGTTGTTCACGTCGCTGTTGGGTTCAAGACAAAGGTTGCTGCTCGGGATTCGTTCGCATCACTGCAAGGTTGCTGCTCCAGGTCGCAGCAAGGTTGCTACTCCAGGTCGCTGCAAGGCCGCGCGCATCGCTGCTTCGCCGTTCGCGTATCGTTGCCACCATGGTGGGTTGTCGCCGGTGATGAAGAGTGGAGGGAGAGGTGATGCGCACTTGCTAGGAAAAGGGTTGTGTAAAGTGTTAAAGGGGTTGGCAGCAATGTAGGGCCAACATTTAAGAGAAGGAAAAAAAAAAAATCCAAAACGGCTGTATTTTTGGTGAAATAGCCCTATTACGTACCCCATGGGTACCCACTTATCCAGATATCCAATTTTTTTTAGGGTGTTGGTATCCAAACCCATACCCAACCTTGTACTTTTCCAAATTACACATATCCATGCTTAATGTCCCTAACTAATCTCTAACTAATGGATCCTAACATGTGTAGGCAGGGTCATTGTAGGATCAACAAATTTGTGATCAAAGTCTTTATGCCTACCAAAATTTCTGAAGAATGCTTACTTGTTTATTTTTATCTTGTCGTCTTCTTTATGTTTCAATACCATTATCCTTTAAAACTTTTGATAGTACAATGAGTATAGGAATGTTCTTTTTATTGTACTTTTCTTTTTATTCTGGTTGCTCCCTTGTAGTAATCTGCTTGAGTTTGAGTTATATAGCTTCCAGCCATTATTCCATCAAGTATTATGTTAAATGGGTGTAGATTTTAAGAAAATTTGTTGCTACCATCGCATTAATATTACTTTTATTTCAGGTAAATTCAGAGAAAGGATTGAACCAAAGAGAGAAAAATGCCCGCCTCATGTTTTACAAGTTATAGATGAAGAACTCACAAAACTGCAGCTATTGGAGGCTAGTTCTAGTGAATTCAGTGTTACCCGTAATTACTTGGACTGGCTGACTGCACTGCCTTGGGGAGAATACAGGTTTGTGTATATGGAGCTTTGTTCCTATTACTGTTGGCTATGTAATTTAAATTTATTTAAAATTTCAGGAATACCTCATGTGACATCCTTGTTACCATTTATGTGGGACATGTGTTTCATAGCATGGTTATTAAACTCTCAAGTTAACTCTTAAACTCTTATGAGTTTACAATCTCACCACACAAAACCGAGTTTATCTAAACTCTCAAATTTGATAACCTTGTAAGACTAAACGGTTATTAAACTCAAGTTAATTTTTAAAACTCCTGTGAGTTTACAATCTTACACATAAAAACGAGTTTATCTAAACTCTCAAGTTTGATAACCTTATTTTATAGTTTATATTTAGAACTGCTAAAACTAGGGTTGTAGTGTAGTTTTCAGTGGGGTGACAACTGAAGTGCATAAATGTTGTTTTCAGTGGCTTTTGATTGAGCTAAAGGTTTTCTTTTTGTGACTAAGACTAACTAGCCTTTATATTTTAACTAGAACCATTGTGAATCTTAAGTATTTTGATCAGTTATTTCCAAATCCAGTGATGAGAACTTCAATGTTACTGGGGCGCAAAGGATTCTTGATGAAGACCATTATGGATTAACTGATGTGAAGGAAAGGATATTGGAATTCATAGCTGTTGGGAAATTAAGAGGGACTTCTCAAGGTAATCATTTTTCATTTTGTAATGTGTTGTGAAGATTGATCTGGGTGTCTAGTGTTAGCCAAAATACCAAATGCTATATTTCTGAATAGCAATCTGGGTGTTCAATTTCTGCCAGATACTGCATTGATATCATTCTTAAAAACTAGATTTGTGCAAAAGAAACCATTTGAACCAAACCAAAACTGTGTAACTAAACCAACTTTATAAAAAACAAAAATACCTGTTTTATCTTAAATGTTTTAAGTCTTGAACCAGATATTTCAAATATGGTTCAGTAAACTGAACCTATAATAAGTGCAGTGCACCATAGATCACCAAACCATACTTTAGAAGCATAATCTTTCACTTGCAGAATGAACAGTCTTCCACCTGAAAAATATGAAGCGCAAAGCAAATGGCTTTTGGCATGTCTAATCCATATGCCACCAACTCACAGGTTGAAGTTTAGAAGTACAAACTTTCTTCTCGATCTACACAACATTTCTTTTCTAGGGGAAAAAAGCACAAATGCACAATCTCTATTTCAAGATTTCTTAAGATCTGTCGTTGCCTGTTGTTGGGAAAGGGGTTGTTCAGGTGCATCAAGAAAGGGAGCATAGCTTCTCTAGATGGATGCATTGTGGATTGTTGAGGTCAATTGAGAGAAATGGTGGAAGTGAAGAAACTGGTCTGCTTGAACCGGTTCAGAAACTGGTTCACTTGATTTAGAACCAGTTTTTGAACTGATTCACAATTGGTTTGCTCTGAATTTTGAACCTAAAATCTGGTTTGATTGTGGTTCAATTTGGTTATTCTTATGAACCAAACCATGACCCCCCCTGTTAAAACAGATGAGATGCTTTCATCAAGTAGTCTTAAATCATCGATGTATGATTCCATATATAGATTATTTTATAATTTATATATAAAAAAAAGGATACGTAGATTCTTTATGGCAGGGCATGATGCGTAACTTTGTGGAGTGTGCTATTAGTTATGTTTTCAGACACTAATTTTCTTGAGTAGTAAAATTTAGAAGATTAAATTTGATTGACTGTGTCAATCTTTGAAATATGATGGCCCATTTGTTTAAAGCATAGCTTTGAAACTTGGACCGAACCTCATCGAACCAGGAGCTGCTAACCGGAGAGGTGACTGGTTAGTACAATCGGAACTGAAAAAGGACCTTTATAACTCGATTGATTCGGTGGTTTCAACAAGAACCGGTGACTCGAGCTGCCGGTTGATCTCCAGGAAGAAAAAAGAAAAATGGTGTGTTGTCAATGTTGCAATTCAAGGAAGGGGTTATGCGTCGCTGGTTTACCCTTAAAGTCACCATCAGAGGGAGACATACGCATGATTGAGCAAGTGAGAGGGATAGGTGAGAGAGAAGCTAGTTGAGGGAGGAAGAAAGCACTGAAGTCGAAGAAGGGAGGCTGTGTGGCGTGCGGCTGCAGTGTGGTTGTGTGTGAGCAAGAGAGAGAGGGGTTGTAAAATTAGGGTTTCAAGACTTTTTAAGTGCCAGATTTCTCCTTAAATGGGCTTGTGGAACTTACAGCCCAATTTCATTTTAAGTTCTCAAGCTTTTTGTTGGGCAAATTCATAGTGGGTTCAGGACCCAAAAAATAAATATAGTGGATAAATTATTTGTATCTTGATTTTTTATTGACTAAGATTAATTTTTTTTTTATCATTTAAATGTACTAATTATTCATTGGTTATATATTTTTATGTATATTTCTTATGCATATAATTTTTAAAATATATCAAATAGTTAATTATTTATATTATGTTATTGTAGTTATTTGGATTTCAATATATTTTTAATATTTATTTAATTATGTTGTTTCAGCCGGTTGAACAAGTGACCTACTGACCTAGTACTTTGATCGAGTCAATCACCGAGTAGAGTTTTAAAACTATGAGTTAAAGGCCCTATGGTGCTCATCATCTTAGCATGTTCAAAAGTCTGACATGGTTCCTGATCTTTCTCATATATGCAGGGAAAATAATCTGTCTTTCTGGTCCACCAGGAGTGGGCAAAACAAGCATTGGCCGTTCAATTGCGCGTGCCTTGAACCGTAAGTTCTTCCGGTTCTCTGTAGGAGGATTAGCTGATGTGGCTGAAATCAAGGTAGCTTAATTCTCTGCCTCCTTCTTAAGGTTGAAGTATATGCCAGTTCTACAGCAACAAGTGAAGTTGTGTTCTGTATCATTAACATATTATCTTACAGGGTCATCGTCGAACCTATATTGGTGCTATGCCAGGGAAGATGGTACAATGCCTTAAGAATGTGGGAACAGCCAACCCTCTTGTTTTGATTGATGAGATTGACAAGGTAATACATTGATGGATGGCTCAATTTATTTGTACGAAGTAATGCTGTTTTCAAACTTCCTGTTCTATTCTCCGTTAGTATGTTGCTTTCCAATTATAGTTTTATTTTCTAAATGTTCTATAAAAGGGTGGTTTTTGTATTCATATTTGTTTTATTCAATTGGCAGTTGGGCAGAGGACATGCTGGTGATCCGGCAAGTGCCTTGTTAGAGCTTCTGGATCCAGAGCAGAACGCCAATTTTCTGGACCACTATCTTGATGTTCCCATTGATCTATCAAAGGTAAATATTTGATAGCTGACTTGTGAGGTTATAGAAAAGTTAGCATTTTTTGTGCATGCTTTCTGTATTATACGTTCCTTTCCACGTTTAGGTGTCTTAGATTATGTGTCTAGTGTTAGTCTTTGGGTAGTTAGACAAGTCCTGAATGATGTACTATTTTTATTTAGTATTCTGAAAACAAATTTGGCATATTGTGAATGTGATAACCACAATGACTCATGCATTGGAAACCTCTCTGCAGGTTCTCTTTGTTTGCACTGCAAATGTTGTGGAAATGATACCCACTCCTCTGTTGGATAGGATGGAGGTTGTTGCTATCGCTGGGTATATTACTGATGAGAAAATGCACATTGCAAGAGATTATCTGGAGAAGAGTACACGTGAAGCATGTGGAATAAAGCCTGAACAAGTATATATCATTCACACCCAACTTCTTGTCCTTTTTTCTGCAAACAACGGGATATTCAAAGACCTAATTTGGATTTATTGCACACATGATAATGCCAGCTTTTATAGCCTTCTCAGTTTGACTGACTGAATATTAACTACAAAAATGAACATGCCTCAGGTGGAAGTTACGGATGCTGCTCTGCTTGCCTTAATAGAAAATTATTGCCGAGAAGCAGGTGTTAGGAACCTGCAAAAGCACATAGAGAAAATTTATCGAAAGGTCTGTTAATTTTCCCCCTAAGTGAATACCTTGAACTTTGCCAATGTTGGGCTTTATTGCAAAGATTTATGTAGCCATTTTCAAGTCTGAGTAAAATTTGAGGATTGTGGTTGTCAATTTACAGCCAACGTACTATTTTGTCAAATATTTATGGTATGGCTTAGTTGTATTTGTGACATGGAATAGACATGTGGTAGTGTTTATACTAGGTTGTTGTCCGTAAACAACGTGTTGAATGGCTCAACTCAAGTACAGTGTCAAATGAACAATAGCCAGTATATAGACAACTCTTCCTAGTAAGACAAGGCCTAGTTGTTGCCGTCATCAAATACTACCTTAGCGTATAGTTACTCTGAAGTATGTTTTTTCGTTTTTGTGAGACTGCATCAGTTCACTATGTCTGAATTTTCATATAGGCTTCAGTTACATGCGACCTAAAATCTTCTGATTGTGGTATGGCAGATAGCACTCCAGCTTGTGAGGAAAGGGGAAACAGATGCTACTGTTGCTAATGTTCAATCTGTTGAGCCTAAAGATGGCAAATCAGATTTTGATGATACAGTCCAACAAGAGAATAATACCATGTTACTAGATAGTAGTAACCCTGATCAAATGAGTGAAACCTCTAAAGAAGTTGATCAGGTGCAAACAGATCTACCAGCTGATCAATCTCAATTTCCTGACAATCGATCTACAAATACGGAGGTAGTCTAACTCTCTGGGAGCACAAACATAATTCTCTCTCTCTTTTTTTTCCTTCTTTTGCAGTTTGATTTGCTGAGCAAAAAATTAATCAGAGAACTACCAAGTGTCAGTGAGTGAAAACTCAAGTCCTTTTTCAGAACATTACTTTCATGTTATGGTTGTTCCACGAGCACTCGTCTTTGACTAGTACACATTGTTGTGGCTTGGTACATTAGTTTTATACTGGCCAAAAAAACATGATGGAACAGACTTCGTTCGGCAACCTGAATTTTGTCTGTGATCCAACAACAATCAGTGCACAAAATTCGTAGTTTGATGTGATAGCTTGTCTCTATGAAACCTGAGAAATTTATTGGTCCAACAGCCACTTGTTCACTCATTTGATGTACATGGATCTTGATTTTGGCAGGTTGTGAACGGAAGTGAGGAAGATAACGAAATTGAAACCAAGACGGTTGAGAAAGTCTTGATTGACAAATCAAATTTAGCTGACTATGTTGGCAAGCCTGTCTTCCATGCTGAACGCATCTATGATCAAACACCTGTAGGTGTCGTTATGGGCCTTGCCTGGACTGCAATGGGTGGTTCAACGCTTTATATAGAGACCACAGTTGTTGAGGAAGGGGAGGGAAAAGGGGCTCTGAATCTCACTGGTCAATTAGGGGATGTGATGAAGAAAGTGCTCAGATAGCTCACACTGTTGCTAGAGCAATACTACTAGAGAAAGAACCAGAGAATCATTTCTTTGCAAATTCAAAGTTACACCTCCATGTTCCTGCTGGGGCTACACCAAAGGACGGACCTAGTGCTGGTTGCACGATGACCACTTCACTGTTGTCCCTTGCTATGAAGAAGCCTGTGAAGAAGGATCTAGCAATGACTGGGGAAGTCACACTTACTGGGAAGATTCTTCCCATTGGCGGGGTATGTGTGAAATGCCATCTTGTGGAATATTACTGTTTATATTCTTGAGATGCAGTCATGCAGAAACTATATATCCTTTTCATGTTACAGAATATTTTTCAAAAGCTTTCTTTCTAGTTTACTAAGGAAAGGATAGGTATTGTCCATAAGTTGGCTACCCACCTGCTTTCAGTATCTATTCTCCAACTAACTGCAATAAGCGTAATGTTTGTTTCAGCTTTTTAACATAATCTACTTACATCAGCTTTCGCTTAAAAGCTAAAAGCCGCTTTTGAGTAGAAGTTGATATAAGTATCATTTTTGTGTCCAATAGAAACTGAAACAAACACCCTAAATAAATGAAAACACATTCCTCCAGGAAAACTTGCCTGCCCAATATTTTGTTCTTTGAATTCTTTATTACATTATCTGTATTTGAGATTGCCATTCATGCAATGCTGTGAAACTCGCAGGTTAAGGAGAAAACCATTGCTGCCAGGAGGGGTGAAGTTAAGACCATTGTATTCCCTTCCGCTAACAGGAGGGACTTTGACGAGCTGGCTCCTAATGTTAAAGAAGGTCTTGATGTTCATTTTGTTGATGACTATATGCAGATCCTTGATTTGGCTTTTGGTGAAGACAAGTCTCAGCATATAGAGAAGTGAGTCACTAATGCACTGTAGGGTCTTGAGTTCAATTTCGATTCTTTGTTGAGCTGGGAACCAGCCTGAATTTTGTACTATATTGATTTAGCACCAATGGTTCTTGGACTTATTATTCATCTGTTGGGCACAAGGCTAATTATCATTTTCTTTTACAGATTGGTGTGTCCAAGTGTAATAATATGTATATTTATATTTGAGGGGATGTTCGTTTTGAATTATCCTGTTTTTGTCAAGGTGGTGTGTGTTCATACCCAACGGAGAATATTCTAATATTTGCGATTATACAAATAAATTGAGTCTCATTTCTCTATATTTATCTTTTGGAAATGAATATGAATTTAATTTATATGTATTGCTAGTATAAAAGACATTTACATATATACAAAGGTGTGTTTGGTATGTTGGATTAGTCATATTAATATAAATTTATATTATACATTATGTTCTTATCTAATTTGGTATAAACAAAGTATTGATAAATTTATTAATTATATTTTCTTTATATGTTAAAATGTTGTATGACTTAATATAGTATTGAGAGACTAGATTAGGTTTGATTAGATTTTAACGTATTAGATCACTTTTATTTTTTAACATTTTATTAAAATAAACTAATTGTTAAATAAAAATAATAGGTAAAAAGTTGTAAATAAAAATAATACTTAATAAAATTATTTCTCAATAAATAAATACTGTTAAAAAGTAAAACATGATATCAAGTTGGCTATATATAATAACAATAAAAATAATTATAATTAATAAATAAAATAAAATAATAAATACTTAATAACAAATAAATATTTAAAAGTTTATAAAACATAAAATATAATATCTTATATAATATTACATCAAATATTGTATAATATTAAAAACTTATTAGGTCTTATACTATTAGACTTTATTTTATTAGGTTTCCTAAATGAGTCCTAAAAATGTTTGATTTAACCACCCATTATCTTGAAAATCATAAAAATATAAGCTTATGATTGGATCTTGATGGCAGTGTAAGTACATCAAAATTAATGAATATTATGTTAGTAGGGAATTAATAAGACAAGTAATGTATACAGTGAAACATTAAATTAGGTATTATTCAAAGTATAATGGGAGGATGAGGATTATTAAAATTGTTTTGGTTTTTATTTTTTCAATTAAATAGTTTATGAGATTATTTGATTACCTTTATCTTTGAACATTTGTATAATTTATAAGATGAATTTATTATTTTATTATTTTTTATTAACTATATTTGAATGGATAAGCAAGAATCCTAATTTTTCAAACAAAGTCTAAATACTGAAATGATATATTTATAACAATATCAGAAATACATCAACAACACAGAAAATAAAACTAAAACTGGATTATTTTTATCTTTATGCATTGACTCTTATCATATATTTAAAAGTGAGTCATTTATTTTATTCTTAGTCTTAATATTTTATAAAGTATGGTTAAATATCTTTTTGGTCCCAAAAATAATTAAAGTTTGGTTTTGGTCCTTGAAAAATAATTTTTTTGATTTTGGTCCAAACATTTTGAATTCTATTTGATTATGGTCCTTGTTGTTAGTATGTTTTAGTTAAATATTGAGTTGAAAAACAAAAAATCACTCATCCCATCCTGTATGATAGCTAGTAATCTTACATGTTATATAATAGTTATGAGTCAAAATCTTAGTATAAAATGAGTTATTAGATGGGCAAAATGAGTTATTAGATTCGTCTAATATCTTATCAAGTAAAAATTTTGACACATAAAACTATGATATGTCACATAAGATTATAACTCCATGTAGGATTAAATAAGTCTTTTGTTAGTCAATTTAATATTTAATATAGATTGATTAACAGTAGAGACTAAAACCAAGATGTTTTGAAAATATTTAGAGTGAAACCAAAAGAAAATATTTTTCATGAATCAAAATCAAAATCCAAATCCGGTTATTTTTAAAGGACTTGAAACATATTTAAGCCTGTTTTATAATTTTATAAATTGTTTTAGTAAATGAACTAATGCATATCAAATATAAATAATTTTATTATTTAATATCAAATACAATTTTATTATCTTAAATTTGATTTTAAGAAACAAAATATATTTTTACTGTTTTTACTTTATGAAAACAAACATACTTTTATTATCCAAATACATTTCCTGAATTTTGAAAATCTAAAAATTCTGCCAAAAAAATGAAAAAAAAATAGAAACCAGATATATTTTCACAATTCAAACACACTATTTTTATTATTTTTTTTATTACTTAAAGGTACTACATAGTTCTTAAAAAGTATCAAAATTTGTGGACTTCTTATGAACCACATGGTGAATAAAATCACGGGCATGAAGTGGGGTGTCTCTATGAATTGCAAAAATTGTAATATGGGACATAAACATAAATTTAAAACTCACTTAAACACATAATTAACCATTGATTTATCCCTTTACAATAGACTGATTACAATTAAAAATAAAACACAAAATCCATAAAATAAAAGCACATCACAAAATCCCTCATCTCATACATTTTCATTTTACACATCTGGCTCCAAAAGAACTCATCGAACTCATCGGTGTGAGTTCTTCCTCTTCAGTGTGTCTTCCGCTTGGCCACTCCCTCTGTTCCTCGGCTGATCCCTCTGTTCTTCAGCCAATCCCTCTGTTCCTTGGTGAATGGTCCAAAACACTTGCCAACTTAAAGAGCAAATACCTCAGCAAGTGATGTCTCTTAAACTCCTCAACAAGTGAAGCACTGAATAAGAAGATCTCCAAGGGCCTTGCATCCTTCCTTTTGAACACCATGCATCATTTTTGTCCTTCTAAAGCAGCAAGCTCAAGAGAAGCTTGTGTTTGGTGAAGGCTTTTCATGTCACCCAGAGGATCTAGCCACCATCTTCAGAAACGGGTTGTCGGTGTTGCTCTTGATCACGCTTCTGCTCCAAATTGGCCCCAGATCTGTGAAGAGCGGGGGCAAGTGACAAAATAATGGAGCATTCATTCAACAATGTTAAAATATTATCATAATTAAATTAAAGTAAATCATTAATATGAAGTTTGTTAACAGAGTTAACAAATTCCATAAAAAATTCTAGTACTTATACTAAGATGTGGGTTTAAGTGAAATTTTCATATACTGAATACTAAAAAATGTTAAGGAATACGTATCATTTTATATACTATGACCTACTTTCAATCTCTGATATTAATTAAATTTTTATATAGTTGAGATTTCAAAATGTGTCAAAAACTGGCCAGGTTTGGATATGTTTTACATCAAAGCCAACTTGGCGCATATATGTACCAGGTGAGTATCATCCCCCTCTCACTAACTTCCACGTAAGTCCACTCAGATCCAATATTTTAGTGTTTCAAGTAATAATTAGAAAATATTTTATGATATGTTAAGAGTTTATTTGATTTGAGTTTTTAATTTTTATTTTAAATTTTTTAATTTTTTAAAATATATGAAGAAAAAATTAAAAATTTTAAAAACTGAATTCTTAAAATTAAAATTTTAAATATAAAAATTAAAAAAAAATTCAAATCAAAGAAACCCTTAATATATTTGCTTTTAAACACTTTTGAAAACCTAGATTGAAAAAAAAAACACACTTTTTCGTAAAAATAGGGAGTAACAAATAAGTGAAATAACAGTGACCGATGACTTTGAAGACCATGGTGAGGTTCATAACATTGATGTCACCCTTTGACAACAAGCAGGGGGATACCTCAACGTCAACGCTCTCAGAAAATGGGAGCATGGTTTTCGTGTGGTGTTTACTCTTGTGGGAGTGTATGCGCGTCCCTTACCTCACCTTGTAGTTGCGCGGGATTATCTTCGTCGGCTTTTTGAAATTCTTCTTCTATAATCGATAAAAGGTGGTCCATGGAATCGAACCATTTTTTGTATTTATATCATCAATTAATCATGCTATTATTGACACTATGGTCCAGGACCTAACAAGACTTCTTTCGGGGCCCAGGGGTTCCCTGATAAGGCCACTGAACTCTCTGAGGAATCATGGTAGAAATGCTGGCCTTAATAATAGGAAAATAGAACCCGCTCCCTTAAGGACCCACCCAAGAGAAGTGAAGGGACAAGCTGACATGAGGAATGCCTAACAAGTAAGGGACCAATGCTAACATAGAGTATCAAAACATGGAAGGATTCCATCTCTATCATCACTGAAAACAATAGAGTATAAAAGGGCATGTCAGCTTAACCCTAAAGTCAAGTCCAAGGAATATAAGGAGGAGAGGAAATCCTCTCAAGGTATGCTATTCATTTCAATATTCCACATATCACTCACCCCTAAAATTTACTTGAGCATTTGAGTCCTTGTAGGTACCCCTCGTTCATGGAGCTTAGAGCCTGGAGGAGGAAGATCATTGCTGCATTCGTACTCCCTAAACCAAGCATACTCAACACCATATCGCAATTGTTACTATACGAGTGAAGTGATCTTTGAAGTAATCATAATAATATGAACTAAATTTGATGTAGAGAAAAATTCTTAAATCATATTAGAAAAGTTTTATTTCACATTATTTAATATTTAACATACCAACTATTATATCAAAGATATAAAAAAAGAAAATAATATTAGTGACTCAGAATTTTTTTTAGAAAATAAATGTTAGAATAATATAGCATGATCGACAACCTTTAGATGAGTAGACAGGTTCCACCATCATATTTAATCTAATTACTATCATATATAGTCTATATAAAATTCTTGTTATATTATTTTGAATGTGTAGTATTATTCTAAAAAAAATAGACAATGATTACTTACAAAATTAGTGTGTTGAGTGATAAATAATACAGGTCGAAAATTAATGTTTTCTGGCTTTAAGAGCATAGAAAAACTTATCATTTGATCAGCTAATGCTAGTTCGGCCAAATCAGAAATGTCAGCTCAAAAACAGTAGTGTGTTTAGGTTAAATCAATTTACAAATGTTCCAATATTAAAAAGTATAATACACTTATTTTGCATAAAATACATATTTGTAAAAATTCAAGGGGTTGTATTGTATATTGTTAAAGTTTAGGTGGTAAAATTTACATGATCTATATATTAAAAAAGTAAAGTAAAATTTTCATATTATATAATCCATTTAAACTATTTTTTAGAGCTTTACATTTTTCACTTGAGCGTTGAATAAAATTAATGATATCATAGGTCTTAATATTTGAGTTTAATATTACCTCAAAAGTTGGTTGATATATAGCAGAGTTGCCCAAGTAATTACAACCTCTACGTAGGGCATATTTATACGGCACGCTAGTAGCGTTTGGTAGACAATGAATATAGAGATGTTTGGGACAAATATATTTGAAAAAGAGGATAAAAATAAAAATTCTAAAATTTTTCGTCTTATGACAATTTTTATGTCAATTTTCTTATTTCAAAAATTGAGAAATACTAGACATGTCTCTGAAACATAAATTTATTTTTTATAAAGAGTATTTTTTAAACATTTTATATTTTATCTTTACACTTTTTATTTTCAATTTTTCATTAATTTATAATTTAATCTTCTTTATTTTTTTCAATTATTATCATATCCTACACACCATTACCAAATACAATTTTATCTCTATGTCCAATATCATTTCCTCATCTCCATCGCTATTGTCTCACTATCTCCATCATTTCTCTCTGGGAATTGATACCAAATGCCTAACACGATCAAGACTAGACTTTTCAAGCATGAAGTTGACGGCAAGACTGGTATTCTGTGAGTGGCCTAACATTAAAATAAAGTAGATTTGCTTAGCATGAGAATAGAAAAATAAAACAAATAGAATTTATAATACTATCTCGTGATCTAATTAAAAAAAAGTGTGGGAAAAATTTATTCCAACATATATAATATATAATACATTACTTATTCAACCTTGTTTAATTACTCATCTCTAAAACATTACCAAGAAATATATGGTTTAAATAATTTAATGATTGAACATATATTTATTTATTTTTTCATCTATTTTGTATTTTAACTTTTCATATATATCTTTTTCATATAATTAAGACTAACCCTCAAATATCATTACGCTTTAGAAATTTTCTTAAATATTTAATTTAAACCAATAGCTAAGTTATAGATTTAAGGATTAATCAATCCTTGTACTCTACATTCAAAAGAAAGAATTTTTTGTTAAAAGTAAATACTATTTGTGTTCAATAGAAGTTCTTAAAAAAAATATGAAGAAATTGAAAGGCTTTTATATGATCTTTCATAAGTTATCTTTGTTTACTATTATTTTATAAATAATTTAATTTCTTTCAAATCTTAAATGTTTCAATAACTAAACAAAAGGATAAAACTGATTAATTAGCATATATTTCCTTTTTTTATTATTTTATCCAAATGTTTACTTTAATTTCTTCACTTTGTTTTTGCTTTTTGCACCTAAATATTCTTTTAGGTGTATGCACAATTGCATATGAAGAGTGACGAATCCAGAAAATTTTAGTAATAGGGACAAAAATAATATATAATATAATAAAGAGTTTTACATAATTTTTTTATTTTAATTTGAGATCAACGTTAATTAAATAATGAGAGCAATATATATATATATATCAAGAATTTCTAACAAAAGTTTCAAATTTCAATGGGGGTATATGCCCCCACCAGTTGGTAAATAGATGCGCCCTGCACATGAACTTGTAACTTATTAGTTCTGTTCAGAAGTCTGAATTGTTTCATAACTTACCCTCCAGCAACATAATTTGTAGTTCTCGATCCCATTTAATAGAGTGGTGGGAGTGAACCATGGCATTTTTATGGCACTATACCATGCAAAAGCGATTGGGTGAGTTTGGTATTGGTAGTATCCATTTTTGGGAAAGGGGCGAATAAAAATGAACAATGGTACGTGGACCACATTGGGTTGGGGCACGTGAATTGTGAGTCTGCCACGTGGCACCCTTACAGTCCTTTATTTATTTTTGGTATTGTCCAGTCCTTTGTTCTATCTGTAGAAAAAATGGAGGGTTAAATGGTGGTTCGGATTGTTAAGTGGCCTACTAAATTCTTATTAGATTTTGCCCTCACGCAATGTGCTCTTGAATTTGTCAAACTCATCCTCTATTACAATAGTCTATAGGCACTAAATAGTACAGATGTAAAAAACTATGATGATGGATTGAATTCAACTGGCATCTATGATCTATTCAAGTTTTCAATATTTTATTAAAATATCTAGAAGTTTAATTAATCTTGTCAGGGTACTCATTTTTTTAAAAAAAAATTGGATACATATGCCTTCAATATACCATAATAATATATAATAGAAGATTTATTTAATGTTATCGGTTTCATTGTCAATATAGTGTTTATTGAACAAGTCGGCTAAACAAATATATTTTTAAATTTTTTTAAAAAAATCGTACTATTGTGTCACAATTTGTAGATGATTATTATTTATTTACGAATTTGTATAAACATTATAAACTAAGTAGAGTGGTCCATTATATGCTGTAATATGATCATGAATTTGTGGATTGAAATCTTCTGTTCCCAAGTTATATCACATCAATATTTATTAATATATAAAAAATAAGAATAAAAATATATTTATAAATTTATAAATTATCATATATATAATACTCATATACCACTTATCAATAAATGATTAGAACAATAGAAAAGAAGATACTATTTGAAAAGAATATTTTCATCCACATTTGTGCGGTGGTCAATTTAAGAATAGTTTAACTTATGTATTAATATTAATACTATTAATAAGTTTTATTTAATTAATCACACTTAAATATAACAATAGCTTGCCCACTTTTGAATTTCGATTGTAAAAAAAAACGTTTCCAGGGCGTCTGGGCGTATGTGTCATCTAGCTAGGTTAGTACCTCTGATTTTTTAAACAATGGTCTTTAGACGAGTACATGATTAACACCTAGCCTTTCCCAAAAACAAAATAATAATAATAATAATAATAAAAACACACACACACATACACGCACACAAGAAAGCATTTGCAGAGGCTGGGACCATTCTTATAGTCCTTTTCTAATTACAAAAATAACCAAATTCTTTACCCAGGATTGAACATAGCATCTAGAAGGTACGAACTGGCAAAAGGGCTGATGTGGTCAAATACTTCAACGCAAGACTAGTAATCAGGGCATTCATGATAGTAAGAAACTGAATTGAAATTAATTAATTATAAATATAATACGGAATATTAAAGCTGTAACCAGAAGAATGCTCCGTTATTTTGAGGGAAGAAGATGCTGCATACATATACGGCAGTGGCCTAGCCTTAAAGCCATGATGTGTGGAGAAAAACTGCGAATTCTCCTATGCCACTATATGTTGCTCAGATTGTAAATTTTGAGAGGAGAGAGAGAGAGAGATAGAGATGGGAATACAGAGACGGAATTGTGGAAATGATCTCATTCTCTAAATATAACTATACATTAAATGGAGAAGTCACTTTTCTTAAGAGACAAACTACCAATCATACATGGAAAAAAGAGTCATGGTCCAAAGTAGGGGAATAAAAACGGAATCCTGGAAAAAAATTAATAATTTTTATGGAGTAAATATTTTTTGCTATTATTCAATTACATATTGTTATTTTACTATTTTTGCACCAAAAAGTTAGATGTTTATATTTGTAAAACTTTAAAATAATAAATAATTCAGTCATCAAACACTTTTGTTGTTATATCAATACTTAGTTAAATGTTTGTATAATTTTTTTATTCTAATTAACTATGCATATAATAAATTAAATTCATAACAATAAGCAAATATACCAATTTTCACTCTTTAATCTTGTTTCCCATTTCATGTATTCCTTCTTTGTTTCTATCAAAAGGTTTTTTCTTCAACTAAGTTAAACAGCGATCGATATATAGTAAAGGTAATCTGTTTCTCCCCCGCACACTTAAAAATGTAAAATGAAGACCTATTGTCCAGTTTATCTAATAACAATTGTCAAAATCCAGATCATTTAAGAATTTCAGTTTCACTGTGTGATATCATCTTTTAATGTTGAAGGTATATGATAGAAATTCTTAAATGCAAGAATTGATATTGAAAGTCGCTTTTATATCTTCCCAAAAAAAAAAAAAATCGCTTTTACGTCATTGAAATATGGTATGATAAGTAAAATATTGATCACGTTACGCATCTTTGTTTCAATATAATCATAATATGAAAATTAGTTTTGCAAAATTAATGCGAAAGTTATAACTTATTTTTGCCTAAACCACCCGTATAAAAGTGTATTAATCGCTAGTGATTTGATTTAAATTGGGCCAATCCATTTATGAGTTAAACTTTCTAACCTTCGTTTCTTTATTTAAAAAAAAACTATATATATTTTTTTCATTCATAAGACTCAAACTTTAAGAGGACAAATAAACACAGATTAGTATGGTAGGAGGTTACCTGAAACTTAGAGTAAACACAATGTGGCCTTTCCTTCTTTTCATCTCGCCTTTGTAGTAATTGGGATGGGAGGTGGTGTACCCAAGCACTCCACCAAGAGTATCAGTAGCGGTTCGAGGTTTAGATATGTGTATGGGTTGAAAGCATACCTATATATGTTTAGGAATACGCTTTAAAAAGGAAGCCAAACTGCTCGTTACCACTATCCTGAATCTGGGCTATTATCTTGGGTATGTGCACCCTGATGAGATGAGCTTGGAACTTGGGAGGTACGTTCATAGTGTTTGGTCAAGCCACAAGGGGTTCTGACTTTGGGCTATTATCTTGGGCTTAGTCAATGTTTATTGGGCCTCAGCTTGGGCTCATATTCTAGGCTTAAATGATCCAAAATTGGGCCATACATTAGGCTCATTATTGGGTCATAACAGTGCCCCCAACTCGTATCTGATTATATTTGATTGGATATCGAATTCCAGTCGCGACGTTAGGTTCCAAAATGAGCACAAATTACTCGAATTCAATCCTTCCTTGTACCCTTTAAGATGCGCTTTCTTGTCGGATTCCACGTGAAGGACTTCCTGTTTCTTTGTTGAGTTTGTAGGGGAGCATATAAGATACGAGGATGCGTGCCACCTTCCCTTCAGGGTTCGAGGCTACTTTGATGCCTTTCTCTGGGTTGCGTCAAATGTCACATCACCTTTTGCATTTGCGACACGTGTGCAATGGTGCGATTTTCGAAACGTTGTAATGAATGGCGATGGGGGAATTGACAAGAGTGCCCCAATGAACGGATGAAAAGTCATGACTGCCCTGCTTGTGTCGCTTAACTCCCATGTTTCTTCTTCTTCTTCTTCATTATTTAAACCATATTTGCTCTTCATCTTCATTTTTCTTCCTTTTTTTGCGAATTGGTTCTCTACTAGTCTAAAAGTGCCTTCTCATTCAAGTATTGGAAAGTTCATATTTGTCTCCATTCCAAGTAAGTTCATTCTCTATGGTTTATTTTTTGCTTTTCTTTTTGTTGTTTCTCTTTTTCTCCTTTTGTTTTCTTGCATTTTCTTGTCTTGGTAATGCCACGGTGAGGCTTTTTAATTAGCCCTTGATGGTGTTGTGCACCATCTTATGCGTGATGGCGTTATAGTGGCCTCCATGTTTGTTGTGGATGACACACATTTTTCACACCGTTTCGGCCTTTTAAGTGGTGGTTTTGGCCTTAACCACCATTAGCGTTTTGCATTTAGGTTGAGGGAACCACTGTAGGATTGCCATATTTCTTTCTTGCTTTCTTTTCCCATTTAAATGAGTTCTGAACTAAGGTCTATGGTGGTTTCTAGAGTTTGGGATGAGGTCCGTCTTGCCGGTTTGTACAGACCAAGATTAAACATGCCGACTGGTCCACTTCATAAATGGACTAGCCTTTTGCCTAGTCCATATCCGCCTCGCCTAAGCCCACAAGTCCGTGGACTAGTCCGCATAGTGTTCACATTTTTGGCCCTACAACACCAAGTCACGGACCGAACGGACATGTTTTTTTTTCCTTACATTTTTTTTCACTTTTTTACTCACAGAGACTCATCACCTATCACCTTCATTGGTCTCACACCTTCTCCATTTCACTATAGTGGTTGGCTAAGAATCATTTGAGATCTCCTTCTTTGCTTAGTGCTTGTTTCAAAAGTATCCAGAAATAAAACAAGCTGAAAAGATCAAAAGAATTTGGTAATGGAAAAGTTTATAATTTTGTCAAAGAACATATATGATTGGATGATTTGGCAACATAGAATTTGATTTGATGACTCTGATTTTTTTTTAATGTTATCAATGGAATGAAATTAATTAAAAGGAATAATCATGACTCCATATCATTCTTACCTGACCAGGATTCCATTTTAAACAAGAAGTCAAAATCAAAATAATGAAAATGAACTATCAAATCTAGTGATGCGTTTGCGCTACATTGGTGAGCCTAAGTTGTGGTATAAAAACAAAATGAACAAATAAAATAAAGGAAAAAAAAAACTCAGCCATTGGTTGTATCCGCGGAGGTCTCCTGGAGGTAGCCTGGCACAACCGTGAGATCCCTGGCCGCGCTTGGCAACAACGGAGACGTGGAGGTCACGGAGCTTGGGGCGGAGTGGCTTGGTGGCGAGAGACGAGAGTGAGAAAGTAAGATCTGAGTGGCGGAGCTTGGCGAGGCTACGAGGCCATGAGTGGCGGCGCGAGGCCGCTTGAGTGAGGGAGAGGGAGTTGGACCACTGGAGTTGAGAGATGGCTTGAGTTAGCAGAGGGTTGGACCGCTGGAGAAGGTGGTGGCCGGGCAGAGTGGGTGAGTTGGGAGAGAGAGATGCGCGCTTCACTTATGAAGAAGAGAGAGGACTGAGATTGAAGATTTGGAGGCAACCCCCAACCCTAGTGTCTTCCACTACTACATAGCTTATGAAGATTGGGCCACTAAAGTCCCTTGGGCTTGGGCTTAATAGCCTCAACGTTTCACAATCACTCACAACCTAGTAGTGAAGAAATGGTCTGTGGACTCACTGACTAGAGACTGGACATCCGGACTAGAGCATTTTATGCGGGTTAGGCGGGTTGGTCGAATCCGGGCCAGGCCGTTTAGCCTACGAGCTAGGAGGAGCAGAATCACAAAAGTCCACGAGTTGACATGTTAAAAATTTTCTAGTCCATTTTCATGCAGGTTGCTAGTTAAACGGGTTAGTTCACGGTCGTAGAGCCAGCTTAGTGGTTTCCCTTCATAGGTTATGGGAAAGTGTGAAATTGTAAAGCTCCCAAAGTTTCTCGACGACTCTTGCTGGAGACTATCTTCAACATTTCTCTAAAGAAGTCTTAAAGACCCTTTCTTTAGTGGACGACAAGTATCTTTCCACATTCCGACGTCATAATCAGGTCTCTAGATTAGGAGGACGAGTCCAAGTATTCCTTAAAAGCTAAGGTTTGACAAGAGGGTGTGCAATCGGCCAAGAAATGACAACTTCCAATACATGTAGATGTATGACATCCTCTTTGAGAAACTAGGAGTTTGAATTCCATTTTCTGATTTTGAAATCACGATACTCCAAGAAATCAATGCTGCCCCCTCAGCTGCATGCTAATAGCTAGGCGATGATCCGAGATTTCGAGATTGTATGTGAATTTCTTAAGATCCCCCACTTCCCAGGTTTTTCTCTATTTATTCGTTTTTACCAAACCATCAAGTGGTTTCTGGATTTCTTTCCTGGGTCATGTTAACAAAAAGGTTTTTGAGGCTTATGAGGAATCACTCTATCATTTCAAGGAGTTCTACTTAAAGGTGCAAAGGATTCCACTCCATCAACCATTCTTTGTTGGCTGGGATCAGGGCTCCAAGTTTCCATAATTGTAGACTCTTGCCTACCGATCCCAAAAATAACCGAGGATTTGCTTAACCCTACTAAGTGATCCATCATGAAATAGCTCCCATTAATGTTAAAATTTTATTATAGTGGGAGTTAGAGACTTCATATTTTGTTATGTCCCTATTGTTGATTTATAGGTCTAAAATGCTTTCGCTATAACTTACTTTTATGCTCAAATAAGCGTTTGATTGTAACTATTTGAGTTTGTGATATTAGAGAGGAGATATACCCTTCCCCTAAGAAGATGGATCAAATGGCTCAGAGCACCAAAAAAGTCAAGACTCGGGATGATGTTGTGGAGGAGGGAGCTTGTTTGATGACGGTAGAGCACTCGGGGGGTGTATCGGTGGAGCAAGACGGTGAGGTGATAAAGGAGGAAGACATGACAGATGTGAAGGGCGAAAAGAATGTGGAAGGGAGATTTCCAATGGGGACGAAGGCTCCTTTGATTTCTTACGGACGGTTATGAACTTAACCGCTACTGAAAAGCACAAACTCATCTTGGATTTCATTCGTGAACGAACATTAGAGAGCCTTTTAGAGGTTGAGATGAACGATAAGCTGGATCTAAGTACTCTTTTTTACCTATGCTGTCACAACCCAACTTGGATCATGACCGGCACATGTGAATTTCTATCCCCAAGTAAACCTCATGATCACTGCACCGTACTATATGCATATTTTATTCATAAAATAAATTTCAAATCGTAAATCAAATCTCGTATTAAACCCATAATAAATTTGAATAACTCTTTTTCCATAAGTAAAATTTGAAACTAATTGTAAAATAAATCATACTGAGTTGCTCATTTGTAAAATAACCCATGAATGCTAAATCATTAATTACAAATTAAAATATACTATCATGGTATGCTAAATACAAAAACTATTCCTATAGTCCGGACCCTACTCGCAATGACGCTGGAGTACTTTTGAGAATAACAAAAAGGTACTTTACTTCAAAGTGAAACTCACCAATTGATACCTCTCCTGCGGAGAGAAGGCGATGGGAAAGACCTATAACCACTACTATACCTAATGGAGAAAAGAGAGGGGTGAGTTTCATCTAAAACTTAAGTGAATTCTCACTTATACCCCCTTCATGGGACCATAGCAACGGGACGTATGAAATCATGACAACAATAATAATAAAAACATGATGATAATGATAATAATAATAATAATGAAAATAATAATAATAGCTGCACTAATTTCCTTATTCCTATAGTCCCTCATGGATAAGCTGTTGGCACCTAACTAGGTCCCATTTTCTGAAATTGCCACCATGACTGGTTCATAATGTTGCCTCCATGGCTGTTTACTGCCTATTGCCTCCATGACTATTTATAAATCTCATCATACATAACTCAACTAACATAAATAAAATTAACAATATTGAAGGGTGGGTGCTCCGTCCCTTGCGAACGTGAGACCCTAAATTTGTAGTACTCTCAACAATACTGAAGGGTGGGTGCTGCTCCCTCGCGAATGCGAGCCCTTAAATTCATAGTACTCTCAACAATACTGAAGGGTGAGCGCTCCGTCTCTCACAAACACGAGTCCTAATACTGAAGGGTGGGTGCTCGTCCCTCGTAAATGCGAACCCCTAAATCATTGATACTCTGAGAGTTCTAGACTCATACAATTCTAACAATCTGACTTTAGCATAACTTGGCTATGAAATCATGCCCAAGGGATCACCCGCTTGTAGGCATTTCAATTTCAAGCCCATGGAGTATGTATTTGGCAGTTGCTATGAATCATTTTGAATTCCATACTTCTTTGTACCATATGCTAAAGTTCTAAGTTCAAAACTTAAACTAGTGTATCTTTTTATATACTTGAAATCTCCAACATCAGAGTTCAAAACACTAGGGTTCATAATTATAAAATTTGGAAATTATATAACATATTTATTCGTAAAGCTGGGTCATACTCTTGTTTCACATTTCTCTAACGTATATAAATATTTTAACTAATATTAAAAAACATAGCTTGAAATCTAAATCTTGAAAACATAATTGTGTCATAAATCCATAAGAACATATTTTTCGAATTGACATCTTGCTAAATTATACATTTTATAACAAATCTCTTCATAAACATATAAAATATTTTCATAACATGCATCAGTCCAATTTATGGTCCCATGGTTTTCTTAAAACACATAATTCATACTCTTTGAAAATCATAATCTTATAACTTGATAAAACCAATAATAATTTGTAATCTCTTTAAAATTTCTCTAAAATCATGCAACAATGCTACAATATGAGCAAAATAACTCTAATGACCAAAATAAGGGTCACAGGATTGAATCCACTCACCTGGAGGGGTGGAATGTGAGGGAACAACTCCGGCAAAGTTCTGGGGGAGGGATGGTGCCAATGTCTGCCATTTCAACCATTAAGCTCATGAATACTCTATGGGCATCTCTAGATTACTCTAACACCATGCTAATAACATTCGAGGAGCCCCCACTTGACAACAATGTGAGAAATAACAATACCCATAACATAAGGGTGGAAAAACATGGAAGAACTGCGTAAACCAACAACAATCACTTACCTTGGACCTTAAAGGAAGAGGGTTTCATGTGGGATTGAGAGAGAAGGGTTGGGAGAGGGTTTGAAGATGAAGGGTTTCAAATTGGGGGTGGGAAGCTCGAGTTTGGAGGGTTTTAAGGCCTCTTTAAGTGAAACTGCATCGTTTTTAGTACCATTCATGCTCTATTGACACCGCTATAGTGCTAGCCGTTTCCGTGCCCTTCCTGATATAGCGGTCCCTAGACCATCAAACTCCCTCAAAACACATACTGTGACCGCTATAGTGGTGACAGGAAACTAGTAAACCCTAGTTCAGCACTTTTGGGTCATTCTAGCATTTGGGTTATCTCAATACTCATTTATTTATATTTCTTAATGTCCTCATTTATTTTACTCTCCATTAACTTTAAAATATAAATGTAAATAAGGAAACACCCCCCATTTGGATTCAAATAAAATATCACAAAAATTAAAATCCTAACCAATCAAAATCCAAATTTGGGTTTTAGTTCAACTCCAAAAATCTTCAAAATTTTCCAAACGTTTAAAGGTTTCATAAAATTTGTTAAAAATCACTCTTTAACTTATTTTCCTCTTGGAAACAATTACCGGACTTTTGATCCCAAGAATGTGGTTCTATCATATAGCCATCTAAGGAGGTGTATGATTCAAACTTAGTAAAATTCAGGACTTGGCAACTTGGGTAGGTCCGGGACCCTGAGGCTATACAGAACTTGTTTATTGACATGTGTACACCGGATATTACATATGCCCAGTGGTTGAAATCGAATTGGATGAATATGAGGGATGTTGTAGGCCATGGAAGAATGCCCTGATTGTGAAGATGATGGGAAAATGAGTGGGCTTTGGTTTTTTGGAATCCAGACGCCTGCATGGAACCCCAGGGACCTGAAAATGACAGATTTCAGTGATGATTACTATATGGTACAATTCACTAAGGAGAAAGACTACTCCCATGTGTTATTCGAAGATCCGTGGAGAGTAGTGGATCACTATTTGATTGTCCAAAAATGGAGGCTTATGTTTGGCCTTCGCACTAATGAAATTCGTAAATTGGCTGTGTGGATTAGAATCCCTCATTTTCCAATGGAACTTTGCAACCACAAATTCCTTTGGCGCTTAGGATCTAAGTTGGGCACTACACTAAAAGTGGACCATTATACGTCCATACATTACATTCCAGGGGAAAGTTCATGAGGATTTGTGTAGAGGTTGACCTCCAACGGTAGTTGGTTCCTAAGGTCCAGGTGCTCAGAGGAGTTGTTGGTTGTGTATGAGGGTCTCTATTTGATTTGCTTAAAGTGTGGAAGATACTTGCAGCTAATGTTGATTGTTCCTCATGCTATGTCCCAATAGAATCCATCCCTATGGCTTTAGACATAGGGGATGGCCAAAGGCAGGGCACACTCTATGGAGGTGAAGGTGGAGGCGAGAGAATTTGTTAACCAGGGAGACTGGAGTTGTGAAGGAATTTGGTGATCCCAAGCTTGTTGTGGATTTTTCTGAGAGGAGAAGCTTCCTAAAATTGGGGGACAAGATATGATGGTATCTCAGGAGTTAACCAGAATCTCTGGGAGGACGGTTTGTAGGCCTCGAATTTTGGGCCTTGGATGTTGGTTCAAAGGGCAAACAAAAGGAAGAATAAACCTGGGGCTCAAATAAAGGAGTAGTTAGAGATTAATAAGCTACTAGTTTCGAGACACCAATCCCAAGGAGTTCAGGCCCAATGATAGAGGATCACATTTTCAGGTTTTAGAAAATGATACACAATCATTGGGAGAGTCCCGCACATGAAGCTGTGGTGCACAAATCCCAAGTAGGTCCTGCCAGTGCAAAGGAAGTGGATTTGTCTCCTGGTGGCTTGAAAAAGGAGCTTTGAGCAAGCCCACTAATGTGAAGACGCCATATCAATAAGGGCCCAAACTCCACCACAAAGGAAAACAGGTGGCCCAGGACAAAACTAAAAAAATCTGGAATAAGTAAGGATGAGAGTTAGCGAGTGCTGTATAATCAAGGGGGCCAACAAGTCTTAGGAGATGTTTTTGAATAAAGGGATTCCCATGCAAACTATGACGTCGGAGAGAAAAACTTCGGTATAAGGAGTTCAAGTTCTTCAGGTACCTCCTGAATTTGTCTTTAAAGGAGCAACAAGAGTCTTTCCAACGTCCAAAGGAAATTATAGATTCGCATATAATGGATAATTCGTCGGAGCTAGAAAAATTAGCTCGGCATAAAACGGTCTTGGCGTAGGGTAGTTTGAAGCCTCCAGATCCTGGAAGCTGAGAGTGATGGATAAAGGCGTGCACGAGGATGGTGGAGGTGACCCGAGGCCCAGTGGTGGCCATAGCGAAGGGTTGATTGATCAAGGGAGGCTTTTTCCCTAGTATCTGGGGCCTGGAGGGCATCTCGCTAAGACTATTCTTTATGATGAATATTATCAACTTGGAACTGTAAAGGCACTAGTGCCCATAGCTTCCCTAGTTTAATTCGAGACTTGTGGTCTAAGTATGATGCTCGGTTGATGGTATTGCTCGAGACTCATGTTAGTGGTGAGAAGGCTCGTGGTATTATCCAAAATATGGGGTTTGATGGCTAGGCAATTAGTGAAACTTAGGGTCATGCAGGGGGCATTTGGTGTTTGTGGGACTCCCTTTCTGTCTCGTTCAAGTATAGTCATTTTCCAGAAGGTGGTGCATCTAAGGGTTCAAGGGAAGAATAAGGAGCCTTGGTTTCTAATGGCGATTTATGGGAGCCCTCAGCCAGTGTTGAGATGACACCTGTGGGAGGCTCTTCGTTAAATGTCTTATTCCATGCAAGAGCCTTGGTGTATGATAGGGGATTTTAATGCCATTTTGTTAGCCGATGAGAAAACTAGGGGTCTTTGTCTTCTAGAGATGGTGGTTGTCGAGAGTTTTAGGAGTGTGTTCAGGAGACTTGCTTAGTGGATATGGGGTTCAATGGGCCCCGTTTACTTGGTTCAGAGGACAGCTTTGAGAGCACATTGACAGAGGGCTTTGTAATATGCTTTGGAGAATTTGGTTCTAAGTTTAAGTCCGATCATGTTTCTCTTTTTGTCTAGTTTCAGCCCTAGGAACTACCTAACAATAGACGGAGACCATTTTGGTTTGTTGCTGGCTTACCCATGAAGATTTTTCAAATGTTATTAAATGTTGTTGGTAAGAGGATGCCTTTTGGTCGATCAACGTATCCCATTACACTGCGAAACACGGTGTGTGGAATCGAGAGGTGTTTGGGCACATCGAACAGAGAAAAGGAGATTGCTTAATAGGCTGGATGGCATAGAAAGAAGTCTCTGGGTGGTATAATCCTCACCTCGAGAAAACTCCAGAAAGAGGTTTGGGCTGAGTACGAGCAGGTTTTGTTTCAGGAGGAGCTCTTATGGTCCTAAAAATCTAGATGTAATTGGCCTCAGTGGGGGGAGGGGACAAGAATACTTGGTTCTTTCATAATGCCATGGTGGTTAGGAGGAAAAGAAGTAGAGTTGGGGCACTTCAAAGTGACGCGGGAGATTAGGTGGTTGACCAGTCTTTGTTGTAGTATATGGCGATTGAATTCTACTGGAACTTATATCGAGCCCAAGAAGACTCCATTCCCTTTATCATTGGTGGCTTCGTCCTTCTACTACTCGAAGGTGAGAAGGATATGTTGCAGGGCCCGTGTTTGATCTGAGATTTGTAAAGCCCTTTTTGATATGGGGGTCTGAAGCTCTCTGGGTGACGAGATTCAAGCCGTTGTGTATCAAAGTCAGTGGGACTTTGTAGGCCCTTTTCTTTGCAAATTGGTGAAAGATGTGAACTGGGTCAAAATCAAGGAGATTAACCGAACCTTGATTACACTTATCCCTAAAGTTGACGCCTCGACCCACATGAAGCACTTTCAGTCAATCAGCCTATGTAATGTCTCCTACAAGGTGATTACAAAGCTTATTGATAATAGATTGAGGAATGTGATGAATAAACTAGTTACACCCATGCAATGCAGTTTTCTCAGGTTGTCATAGCTCAAACAACATCATAGTGGTTCAAGAGGTTATCTACTCCACACATTAGAGAAAGGTGATATAGGGTGGATGACTATGAAGATTGATATGGAAAAAGCCTATCATAGGGTTAGTTGGGACTTTATGGCCGAGACCTTGACTGACATTGGCCTCCTTGAGAATCTGTAATGTTATTTGGCAATGCATGTTGTCCCAGCATGAAGATACTTTGGAATGGGGAAGCAATGACCCCTTTTCTCCGTCTCATGGAATTCATCAAGGTGATCTACTGTCACTCTATCTATTTGTTCTTTGCATTGAAAAGCTATCTCATCTTATCAATATGGAAGTGGATACAAGGGCTTGGAAATTGATCAGACTTGGTAAAGGTGGGTCACAATTATCCCATTTTCTGTTGATGATGATCTTATCCTTTTTGTTGAAGCTTCTTCGGAACAAGTGGAGACTATCAAGGAAATGTTGGATATTTTTTGTAGGAGCTCGGGACAAAAGGTAAGTGTGGAAAAATCAAGAGTGTTCTTATCAAAGAATGTGCATAATAGTCGACGCAGAGATCAGCTAGACCTTGGGTTTTTCTAGGATGGCTGACTTGGGAAAATACTTGGGGGTCCTGTGTTGCACGACCGAGTTAAATCCCAAAATTTTCAGTTCATTCTTGATAAAGCCATGCATAGATTCTCAACCTGGAAAGTATGAAACCCTAGTGTCTTCGGTCCTCGAGGCACTCCTAAGTTACGTCATGCAAATAATGTACCTACCATCCCCGTCCGTCTACAACTTGATAAATGTTGCCGCAAATTCCTCTGGAGTTCCACTGATGAAAGAAGGAAAATGAGCCTGGTCAAGTGGAATACGGTGTGCCAGCCTAAAAGGCAAGGGGCTTGGGGATTAGGCATTCTAACCTGGTTAATTCAGCAATGATGAAGGTTGGGTGGAGTGCGATACAAAATAGGAATGCTCTATGGGTGAAGGTTCATAGGAAGAAGTATGGTTGCGGGGATGATATTATACCTCGTATCCATAGGCGACAAAAAGTGTTTGACCTTTGGAAAGGTTATCGAAACTTTGGAATTCCCTTCAACAAAATATCTTGTGTAGGATTGGTAATGGTAGATTAGTTAATTTCTGAAAGATAAATGAATCTCGGGTTTGGAGACTCTGATAGAGGCCCAGGATAGCCCTCCTAGTTTGTGTGAGGCTTCCTGAGCAGTTGTATTCTTCCTAATGTAAATTGGGATGTGACTACCCTTCGTAACATCCTGCCTTAGGATATAGTAAATAGGATCATGGGATGTCTTCTCATTGACCTTGTGGAGAGGATGTGATATGTTGGAATTCCACAGGAATAGTTTTCCTTTCAGTGCCTACGAATTTATTGTAAGGGGCTAACCAAATTGATGACAAGAATATTTTTCGAAGATTTGGAAGTGGGGGGATCCCATGGTGCATTTGTCTTCTTTTGTGGAAGGTTTCTCATGATGCATTGATGACAAACTCCTTTCGTTTCTAAGGACATATATCAAGTCAAACTAACTGTGTTATCTATGGCCATCACGTGGAAACTACCCTCCATGCTTTGTGTGATTGTCAACGCTAACCTCAGTTGGAAAAACCTGATTGATAGAAGGACCTAGATGGAGTTCTTTGGAGCAAAGTTCGTGGATGAGTGGCTAGACATGTTCCTTGATGCTAGATTGCGTGAGGCACCTTACCATAACTTGGGCGGTTTTGTTTCCTATTGTGCTCGACACTATTTGGCATTATTGGAACCTCTTGGTATTTGAGGGGCATCATTTAGCTCATAACCAAGTCCATAGCATTATTCTTTATAGAACTGAGGAAATCCTGTCAAGTTTCAGGATGGAATCTAAGGTGGCTCTTAGTCATCAAGGAGGTTGTTGGTTGAACTGGCCCTTCCACCCACTGGTTGGCTGAAGTTAAATTTAGATGGCTCTATTAGGAACTAGGGATCCCAGGGTGCGTGTGATAGAATCCTTAGAAATGACATGGGTCGGCATGTGAGGTCTTTCTCTTGCAACCTTGGTTGTTGCTTAATTCTGCATGCTGAACTTTAAGGCATACTACATGGTTTGCAGAATAGCTAGAGAAATGGGTGTTTGTTGGACTCTAGTGTTGTGGTACACTTAATCTCTATGGGTTATAATAGGTTGCATGAGGCCTATTTCGTTATTCAGAATATTAATCTTGAAGCTAGTTACTTCGCGAAGATCACATGGAAGCATGTCTTTCGGAAGCTAATACATGTGCTGATGCCTTGGCAGGATTAGGCCACACCCTCCCTCTTGGGAAACATGTTTTTTATTCCATGTCTTCTTGTCTATATGTTAATTTGTACTCAATTTGTTGGTGCTTGGTACACTAGGGGTGTAGTTATCTAATCCTTTTTCTTTTGGGTCCTTGGATCCCCACTTTCATTAAAAAAAAAAAATTAGACACTTATGATCTTCTCAAATTGTTTTGGCAGAATATGTTAAGCTAATTTTGTGAGGCTCTATTATAAATAGAGATATAACTATACACTTATGTGTTTCTCTTTATTTGTACTTTTGTTGTTAGAGAGAATCGTGGTAAATTTTAAACTTAGTGAGTATGCTGTTATAGAATTATTATTGATCCCACTATTAGTTATTGTACCATTAGAGTATTTTTAAATTTTGTAATCTCTAATGAGAATATTTATGATATTTTGATGTGTTGGATTAGTGGGAGGAGTGTTCACCAACATTATGTTGTTTTTTCGAGATTAATTTAACATGTTATAGTAAACTCGTTCTTAGGATTCTACATAACTTATTGTTGTTAATCCCTTTACCAAAGGTTGGACATTAAAGGTAATTGTTGATTATATAACCCATATGAGTATATTGAGGTCTCTTTGGCATTTTGGGTTAGTAGGAGCTAGTTTTGTAGATTATTATGACCTCATATTGCTATTGATGCCATTATATATAAGTCTGTGTAGCTTAATTATTGATAAATTTTGTATAATGGCATATTGTTGAGACATATTGGACTCAATCTCAATTTGTTATTATTCTATGATATTTTGTTGAATCTTAAGAGCATCTTAGCCGAATGCTTATGTTGTCATATTTTTGTTGATGTTGTTGATGTTGTCATTGCTATTGTTATTGCTATTATTATTTATTGTTATTGGTGTTGTACACACTCTTATGTTAATATGACACGTTATGGAGACATTGGACCTGGTCTCATTTTGTTTTTGTGCTGAGATTTGTTGGATCTCATTTGGTATTGTGGGTTGATGCTGGGCTATTTGATTGGGAAATGCATTTTGATCACTTGTTAGTGTATAATTTTGTTGAGTATTCCCATTTACCCATGAACCACATTTTGTTGAGTCATTGTGAAATGAGTATCTTGGGTGTAATGTCAGGACTCCTTGGAGTATGATTTTATGCATTGTTGAAAATGTTTGTTATCCCATTCTAGATCATTTGGTTGGAAGTGCTAGTTTGTTTTTGACATCTTGTTACTCTTACATATTGTCAATTAGTTTGGGCATTATTCTAAAGTGTTTTCATTTATGTTGTCCAAATGAGAGATTGTTGGAATAATTTTTTGGACTAATATAAATCATTGTTAAATTTAATTTAGACCCAAATTAATTGGATTCAAATAATTAGAGTCTATTGTTTAAGCTTAATGATTTGTGATCACTGTTATTATTAGGCTAATTATTGTTAAGCACTATCTATGGTAGATATGCCTATGGGTCCTTGTGTATGGGCTTTGCTATAATGGGTGGTTTGGTTCAGGACTTTACTAATATAAGAAGAGGCCCTCCTCCTAGCCATATATATAGGGTGTTGGTTGCCCCCATTGATACCATGACACAAAATACCTAATATTGAATAGGAGGAGTAAATCTCCTAAGACCCTTTTATTGGAATGCTCTCTAACTTCTTGTGATTTTATCTATCCGGTATGGCTAAGGAATAAAGATTAATATTTATCCTTTACCATTCTAGGTAACTCTAACCTAATTCTCTAATTATTATTATACATGCTAGATTCTGGATTAAATTGGGCTTTGAGATACAGGAATTTAATATGTTATTTATATCATATGATATATAAAATTACTTCATTCCTGCCACAACAATGGCATTAAAGTTTTGGTTCAAGAGGGAAGAAAGTTATCATTCTAGGAAGAAAAGAGGGTGACGCCACTAGTGACATCATTGCCATGTCATTACGGGTGACAAATTAGCAATATTTTTTTCTGAGGTATATTTTTAAAATTTCTATTGTGGGTTTTATGGATCTCTAAATAGGAAGGAGTATTTTAGTATTATGGCGAGTGTGATGAAATTTGAGGTTTCGCTCTTTGACAAAAAGAGCAATTTCACTATGTGGCAATGCACAATAAAAGATCTTCTAGTGCAACAAGGTTTAGATATAGCTTTAGATTAAGAAAAACATGCAGAGATAAATGATAGTAAGTGGAAGTCAATTCACAGGAAAGATATAAGTGCCATTAGGTTGGCTATTGCTCCTACATTCATGTACACAATGTTGAATGAGACAACATCGAAGAGATATGGAAAAAAAATGGAGATTTATGCAGTAAAATCATTAACCAATCGTCTATGCTTGAAGATAGATTTGTACACACTGAGAATGGGAAAACGAGGTAATCTACATGATCATATTAATGAGTTTAATTGACTAGTTTGTCAATTGTTGAATACAGGAGAGAAGTTAAGTGATGAAGAGCAAGCGATTGCTTTATTAGCTTCTTACCTCGATCTTATAGATCATTTGGTAAGGTCCTTGTTAATTGGGAAAAGTACAATCAAGCTAGATTATATGACTACTATCCTATGAGAGCATAAAATAATGGATAGGGATGTTCATTTGAGTGATGATGGAATATTATTAGCTTTGGAGAGTTCTAGAGGAAAGACCAACTCTGGATGGAGAGGTGGACAAGGAGGAAAATATATGGAAAGAGACTACTAGTGTAGAATTTCTTTTTATTATATCATCCAATTAAATTTTCTCATGCATACTTTTTGAAATAATGGGGAAGAATCAAATATATTTTATTAATATGATAATATATAATTGAATGAAGGTGTGAAATTAGTGTATAAAAATTAAAATACCTAGAAAAACATATATGTTTCCATGATCCGAACTTTTTATATACTCATATTTTAAACCCATATGAAAAAACAAATAACTCTTAAAGATAAGACTATAGAGATAATGAAATTCCTGCTTCAAAAGTTCAAGTTTCCAATGTGTATGGCCCATTTTTTTAAAATAATAATAATAATTCTGATGTGGCTTGAAGAGTTCTCGCATGATTGAAGCAATTTCATCCACTCGTTTATGCCTACAGTGCACTACTCCTTGATGCCTTGAACAACATTGAGGACATATCACGTTATGGGGTCATTAACTCACTCTAGTTGATAAACTCAAGCCAACTTGTGCAGCTATACCTTTGGCAACCGAGTACCTACTGCAAAGTAAATGTCATATATATCTCGTCCACCATAGTTCACGGCGCACAACATGCAACTGGCATTGCAAATTTCCTTCTGCATCAACCTCTGCAAATATCTTGAAGAAAACAAAAACAAAAAATCTTGAAACTTAGAATAATAATAGAGACATGTCACATTCATATAATTCTTTTTCAAGTGCACATTCACATAATTGCTCATATGATAAAATAAAATGATATTATCTAAATAAAAATAAACAAAAATGATATTTTCTTTTGGAAGGACAAAATTCGAATCAACTTATTAATGGCTCGTAGCGTAATCATATTGTTTCCGACAAATTGTGTTATTCCCAAATCTGAACCTTCTAGTCCACTGTGGGTCCGAAAGCGAGACTCTAATTTTCATCAATGACCATGCGCCATTTACCAAGTTCACGGAACTGATAAAGTGCCGTAAATTAATCAAGGAGTTTTTTTTTTTTTTTAAATTATACTCATCTTTCTAAGTCTTGTAAATATAACTCACATCCTCTCTTTTATTTATTACTACACTTTACTTGTCAAATTTTAAGGATTTATATTATAATTTCACTTTTCATTCACATAACACTCATAATAAACTTAAAGTAATAATATTTTTATGATATTAACTATTTTTAATTAATAAAATTATAAAAATACCCTTAAACTTAATAAAGGGGTACATGTATTTTTTATAATTTTATTAATTAAAAATAGTTAATATTACAAAAAATATCATTTTGTTAAGTTTATTAATAATATTCTATGAATGAAGTGAAACCTAATATAAATACTTAAAATTTAACAAATAGAGGATTGAGTGCCAACAAATAAATGTGAATTATATTTCCATAAATTTCAGAAGATGAATGTAATTTACTCTTTTTTTCATTCTTTCTTTGAAAATTGGAACAATATCTTATTTTGGTTCAGAACAACCACTCCCTTCATTTCTCAATTATAATCATTTAAGATTCTAGTTCAGATATTAAAAAATACATAAATGCTATTAATTTTAGAAAACAAAAAATTTAAATTAGTAAATTATATACTTCATTTATTTTTTTTCTTTGTTTTTCAACTACCAATGAAGGATAAAATTGATATAAAATAATTAATTTTCTATTGAAATGTTAAATGACAATTAATATGGAATAATTTTTTAAAAGTGACTATAATTAAGGAATGAAGGGAGTACTAATTAGCTCATTTTTAATTTAAACATTCTTAATTAATATCTTGGTTAAGTACCTATAAAACCGAAGTTTAATAGTTCTGAACATGTGAATTGTTAAACGTAACATAATATCATTAGTATCGTATTTGTATTAGACAGCTTGGAAGGTGGGGGTTGCTGGGGATTTTTAGGGGTAAATTGGGGATGAGGAAGGTGGAGGTGTTAGGGATTTTTAGGAGTAATTTAGAAATTTGGAAAAATTATTTTGATAAATATTAGTATTATTTCTTTAAGGAAAGTATGTTTAATTTTAAAATCTAAAAAAAATAAGTTTAATATCAACTAATTTCAAGAGAGATTAATATAATTTATCCTTTATATGTTTTATAAAAAAAATTGAGAAATTGAAAATAAAATTCTTTTATCAAATAAACGAGGATTGTTTGTTAATATGAACTCTTTTGGGAATTGACGGATGAACTCTTTTGGGGATTTTCAGAGGCTCTATTCATAATTTGATTGTATGTGAGAGGATGGCATCAGCCAATCACTCAAATGAGAAAAGGATTACTGTATTAAATAAACGATTTTTTTTATGTGTCCAAAAAAATATTCATTAATGAATCAAATATAGTTATTTTTGTATTGAAAAATTTCAAGATAATAGGCTTATTGAATTGGACCCTTAACTTATTATATAGTGAAAATTCCTTATGATGATTTTGTTTACACTCGATTCGTTTCACTCCATCGGTCTAACCATTAAAATCATATACACTAAAAAAAAAAAAGCAAATTATGGTAATAGTATAAAATTGTATAACTAGATAAAATTATTCCATTAAAATAAACATATTCTCATAAATATAATTAATTATATTAAGCATAATATTAGTTAAAAGTAATACTTCCTTGCTACTATAAATAGACAATATTTTAGAGTTAATCTACATTTTATTCCTTGAAAATTTATGTTTTAATACCTTAAATTTTTAAGAATTAATTGCATATACTTGAGTCTCAAAAGATTTGTTATAATATTAAATTTTTAGAGGATTAACCTATATATGGATACAATTAAACTTTTGAAAATTAAAGTGTTATAATAAAAAAATTTTAAAAATTAATTTATAAAATTAATCTTTTAAATATTAAAGTGTTAAAACTTTAAGGATCAAGTATAATTTTGTTCAATATATAAAAACTTCAAAATATTGACAGATAAAATCAACCGAACGAAATATTTAATTCCTTCGCCTCTTTGACGGAGGCAGCAGTGTCCATAAATTTATTTTAATGCAACACAGTCACACACACCCAGGTGTTGGCAGCGACCGGGTCGTGTCGGTGACCAGCACCAGGCCACCGAGGATCAGCGGTTGAAGACAAACAAGAGACTGGAATTTCGAATCCAGTGGACGAAGAGGAGACATGCTAAAGTGACATGCAAAGGGTAAAATACCTTCCCTGACCGCGAGTTCCTATTGGTCCACGTGTTCACACGTCGTTATATTGGCCATGATGGTGATGGGTTGCTGTTTCTTGGGGGCGGGGGCCTTTGTATCTGCCCTTTTCAGAGTTTGCTTTGATAACTGTCTCGTCATTTGATTCATCTCTTCCGAATGAGGGTCCATTCATTTTCCATTCTCACAAAGTACGTACGTTAACTATTCAACGCAGCTCCAACGCGCTCCCCCTAACCCACATCTACGTGTTTCACCCTTGTGATTCGGATTTTATGTTGTCTTTTTATTCCTCCTGTATTATTATTAATTTATTTATTTCTGCTGAAAATAATATTTGATTGAGCATTGAAATAAAAGTTTGAAAAAATAAAGAGTATGTTGAAATTTAAGCTTTTTTTAACACTGAAAAGGATAAGTTAAGCTAAATAAATATTTAATACCTAAAAAGTATATATATATATATATATATATATATATATGAATTAAGCTCCGCTAATCACAAAGAAAAATGTTACATGCTAAATATTTCTATTCACTGAAGAAGGTATTTAAAGTACGGATTGATTTACTAAATTTTTAGCATAAAATGGTTTTATATTTTTATTTAATTATATATTATTATATATAAACCTTTTGAGATAATTGTGTGAAAATTAAATATTTTCATGTACTAATGTAATAATATATAATTTAATATATGTGTAAAGTATTTTTATATTAATAGTGTATTAGAATTAAAACTTTTAAAATAATAAAGTAACACAATTCTACAAGATTTTTGAAAAAAAAATTACAATTTCTATGTTTGAACTAGGGTGTTTGTGATTCGGTTTAGTTTGATTTTAAGATAAAAACTAACTGATCTAATCAATAAATTTTGTTTTAGTTTGGTTTGGTTTGATTTTATTATTTTTAAAGAATTAAACCAAACCAATTTAAATCAATTTGGATTGGTTTATTTTTGTTTAGATTAAAAATTTTTATAAAATATAAAAAGGTAACCATAAACAATGTTAAATTATACTAAAAAAATTCCTATAAAACTATATTATTATAAATAATTAATGTTCATTTTAATCTCTTATTTTATATTCGTGAGTTATTTTGGTTATTGACTTTTAAAATGAGTTAAATTAACCCTAACATTATAAAATGTGAGTTATGTTAGTCCTTCAATTAACTTTTATTTAATATTTTATCAACTAAATAATGATAGGTAACTTTAAGTAATATGTTGACATACCATATGTCTTTTGAAGTAGAATGAACTTTAAAATAACTCATTTTGGTGTCTAATATTGAACAAAATGAATCATTTTATGATTTAGAATGGAAATTTAAAGAGTTAATGTTCATTTTAGTCATTTACTTTACACTTATGAGTCATTTTAGTCCTTGACTTTTAAAATGAGTCAAATCAATTTTTTATATTGCAAAATGTGAGTCATATTAGTCCCTCAATCCACTCTTATTTAATATTCTATCAATTAAATGATGACATGTAACATTAAGTGATACCTTTACATACTATATGTCATTGAAGTAAATAAAGTTTAAAATGACTTATTTTGATGTATAAAATTACATAAAATGAGTCATTTAAATATTCATTTAAAATCATAAGATGATTCACTTTGTACAATTTTAGATATTAAAATAAGTTATTTTAAACTTTATTCTACTTCAAATGACACATGATATGATAAGGTATTACTTAATGTTACACATCATTTAATTGATAAAATGTTAAATAAAAGTGGAATGAGGACTAATATAACTCACATTTTTCAATGTCAAGGACTAATTTGATTCATTTTAAAAGTTCAGATATTAAAACGACTCATGAGTGAAAAGTTATGGATTAAAATAAGCATTAATTCAAATTTAAATGACTTATTTTGTATACTTTTAAACACTAAAATGAGTTATTTTAAACTCTATTATACTTCAAATGACATAAGGTATGTCAAGGTATCATTTAAGATTACCTATCATTATTTAATTGATGAAATATTAAATAAAAGTGAGTTAAGAGACTAAAATGGCTCACGTTTTGCAATGTCAAGGACTAAATTGACTCATTTTAAAAGTTAGGACTAAAATGACTATTAGTGAAAGTTAGATGATTGAAATGAGTATTAACTCTTTTATAAAATCTAAGCTAATTTTTTAAAGTCATGCTATTATGTAATACTACTATAAGATTTGAACAAAAATCATGTTAACTAAATCAAAATAATTAATGTCTAATTAAAATCTAAAATATTGTGTTAAAATATGATATAAATTTAAATATGGATAGAAATTTTTTTATAAGTAACACATCTAATATATATATATATATATATATATATATATATATATATATATATATATATATATATTAATGTAATATGTTACTAGTTTGGTTTGATTTTATTTGGTTTAGAAAATAAGAACCAAGAACTGATTAGTTTGGTTCAATTTTCATAAATTAAGAATCAATTCAAATTGATTTACTTCAGTTTTGATCGATTTTCATTTTTTTTTTTTATCAATTTTCAGTTGTAATTCGGTTTGAATCGATTTTGAACACCCATAATTTCAACGAATGTAATTTTTTTCTTTTGCAACATAACCCTTGAGTTTTAAAATGATGCAAAATATCACATAAAACTTAATACATTATGCTAACACATCAAATTTAATCATTAATAATAGTAGCATATAGACATATGCACATTCCCTTTGAAGTGGTACAACCTAATTCAACCACCTCTTTGTGGTGAAGGATAATTTGATCCTACATGTCTTTCAAACCATTACATGGTCCTTCATTTATAACCATTAGACATTATTTCAATGGATTAGATTTGAAGATCAAATAATTTTATAAAATTATAAAAAAATATTTAAATTGAAAATAATAATTTGAAAGTTACTAAATTAACCTTCTCTCAATTTTTATTCTTTATTTACAAAATTAATTCTATTTTAAATTTTAATTTAATTTTTCTTCCAATGCCTTGTCTTCTTCCTACCCCTTCATCTCATCACTCTTCCACCATCCCCTATCTCCAGTGCATCCACGCTTAGCAAAATGTGTAATGCAGGACAACCACCATCATTGTTAAAACCTAATGTTGCATAAAACTACAAAAGAATGAATATCATCAACTCACCATTACCAACATTACTATTTGGGGCTAATGAATATTAACAAGAAATTTTTTTTCATTCTAAAAAATAGAAGAACCTAAGATAGAGCTCCTTGCAAACAAAATGATCCAATCTCAAACACAAAACTTGTTATTCAAATTTCATTCATACCATTCACATGAGTTCCATAACAAAGTTTCAAGTTTTGTAATAAAATATGTCATGTGATATTGAAGCTCAATAGATTTTTATTTTTTATTTTTTTAAAAAAGACTTTAAGATTTCTCAATTGGATCACTACCACCATAAAAGGGATGGGGAAAGGCCTATCGAGTATGTGAAACTGGTCAAGGAAGAAACCTAGGTTCTAGGGCTTTGTGTTAGGTTTTGCCAAAAAGGGGATGGTGGTGGAAAGGGTAAAGATGGGTTGTGTGCAACACATGTCTAGAAGCTCGATTTATGGTGGTGATGCGATAACATTTATAACAAAAAAATGGGGGAGAGCGGATGATGAGATGAATTAGTGGTGGCAATTAGGCTGGTAGAGGGTGGTGATGGTGGTGATTTATGGTGGGGAAGGCAGTGGTGGTGGTGGTGGTGAGAAAAGATGGTGAAGGAAAACAGGTGAATGTTGAGGAAGAAAATAAAAATTAAAAGATGGTTAATTTAGTAATTTTAAGATGAAAAAGTGAGTATCATGTAATAGTCCAACTCTTGTGAGGACCAAATTATCCTTTACCCCTCTTTGCACATTCTTTCGTTCAAATCATTGTGATTGTCGACCATAACCCCATCATTTTTGTGGCAAATTATAAAGTGAATCTCATATGTTTAGGTCTATCATGGACCCCTTATTATTAGCCACTACATGAATATCATTTTTGTTGGATGGTTTGATCCAATGATCAATAAATAGGAGATCCATGATAGACCCAAACATATGAGGTCCACCATTTTTATTGTTTTTTGTTGTATGAATGTGTACTTTAACCTAGTATGGTGGAGAATTCAATGGCGATCCATGTCGAGTTTTTGGACCATGATGGTCCTTGTATTTCAACCACTAAAATTAAAAGTAAACCTTTTTAATATAATAAGAAAAAGTGTATAACAATTTTATTTCATATTTTAATATTTCTAAAACATGATTTGCCTTTAGCCCTCCTTCCTTTGCTGCGAATGGGATGAAAGAGAGCAAGAGGAAATTGAGCTAGCACTTCATTCATATTATTGAATAAATGTTATCATATTAACATTATTATCTATTGACATTTGAGAAAGTTACATGATTTTCTTTGTTTTGGTCTAGAGAGAGTTACACGAATAAAAAATGGTAAATTTTATCTTAGGCACATCATTGCTCTAATGAAGTGAATTACGAGAAAAAACTGATTTAATTTTGATGTGCTTCATTTTCTCGCGATGGCTTCACCATAGCAACATTAGTGTGGATAGTGGTAATTACGTAGGGGTGATTGGGGTTTTGCAAAGCACATACATGGACAAATAAACCCATTGATGAATTTCGAACAAAAAAAAATACCATTAATGAATGTAAAAATGAGCAGGTGGTTTTCCTCCTTAGATTAGAGGAAATCTACGAAGAAGAAATAAAAAGGAGAACGGAGTTAGAGAGAGAGAGAGAGATGGGAGGTGAGGAAGAGGGTAAGAAAGGAAAAGTCAAGAGAAAAGATAACTTTAATAATTTTTTTATTATGACATTGCAAAGACCATCACAAAGGACCATCACATCAAACACCATATTAGAAACCTCCTAAGTATGGTAGTGGAACATCGTGGCCAAAGAAAGTGTCAAGCTATGGAAGTTATAAAGGTATTCGAGGTTAGTTCGGTTCGATTTTTAGGTAATTTGGTTCAGTTTGGTTTGGTTATTTTTTAAGAATCAACCAAAGCAAACTAATTTAAATCAGTTTGGATTGTTCGGTTTCACCTTTTATTAAAAATTTTATAAAGCATAAAAAAGTAGCTATAAACAACATCAAATTAGACTAATTATTATAAAGCTATATAATTGTAAAATCTAAGCTAATTTTTTAAAAGTTATGCTAACATGTAATATTATTAACTAATAGGGTAAATTACATTTACCTCCTCCATAGTTATCCAGCCTAGACTAACCTTTCCTATATTATCCAGTTTTAGGTTGAGTTACCAAAAATGCTCTCATCTTTCTCCTTTTACTTTCCTTCCCCCTTCCTCTAATTATCACACACAAAAAGCCATGAGTTATTGAATTAGGTCTTTTTTATTTCATGTACTTGAGTTGATAATTGATATTCATGTTGACTAAGACTCCACTTAAATGTCACCAACATTAGCAGAAACTGCACAAGGCTAGAAACATAATGTTCATTTTGTTGGGATCAAGGGTTTCAAAGTGATTTGAGCACAAAACAGGGTACCATCAATTTCTTTCTAGTTTTGTAACTTGCCATTGGTCTGTCTTACTTTTGGGCTAATAGAAAATTGGGATTTTCTCAAGAAATTTTTTGTTATGGATAGTGGGAGAAAGTGAAGAGAAATAGGAAGGGTTGTTTTCTTTAGTTTAGTTTTTCTTTTGAGTTGAGGCCCATTAGAGTGTTATTTATTGGGGAAGAAGAATTAGTATGGATATATCCAAAAGGTGGCATCTTCCCATAAGTAATGGAGAGTAGAGGGTCAATGGTTTTCTTGGTGAATTTTGGATTGAGGAAGAGGAAGAGAAGGGTGTGAATGAGAAAGGGTGAGGATGAGGATAAAGGTATTTTAAGTAACAAATATGCAAAATTGATAAAATAGGGGAGGTGAGTGTAAGTTAGATAACTAGAGAACATGTGAGTTAAATTTTAAAAAACCTCAAGGGAGGTGAGTGTAATTTATCCTGACTAATAAGCTAAAAAAATAATAAAAGCTTTGGACAAAAATCATGGTGATAGGTGGACATAGGGAGTGCTCTTTCTTTGCTACCCCACCTCTTCTTTGCCTACCTCAACTTTGTTGGATGCCCTTATTGCCCACAATGTTGCTGTTCCGATTAAGGACATTGAAATCACCTTTGTGGCCATTTGGAATCCTTCACAAGGATCTGCAAAGTTATAAAACATCCATATGAGCCTTTTACTAATTGTTTAGACTTCTATTCAAATCCTTCCAAGTCCAAATAAACTTTGCATAATCTCAATCTTTCACAGCTTCCACCATTCCACGACCTTTTCTCGCAATCAACTATTCATAGATTGGCAAATTCAAATGCAAAATCTTTTCAAATCACTTCACTCAAACTTTTAGCACTTTATGCTTTCATGGCTATCCTTGTTTGACCCTAATTTTGTGTTCATCACCATAGCATAGTTCTCTATTGGTTCCCTAGTTAGTTTGCTTTTCCCACATGTTGATTCTGCTACCATTTTGTTTTTTAAAGATTTTTAGTGTCTAAGTTGTATTTTTGTATAGTGATGAATTTGCAGAGTCTGAGAAATATGGTGGCATTGGGGGTTTTGTTTCCTAAAAAATTAAAAAGAAATTAAGGACATTTTGGTAAATCTAAGGGTAGACCAATGTTGGTCCCTAACATGGGGTGGTGTAATATCTGAGCATAGATACCCAAAAAGGACCTTGAGTGACCTTCAATGTTGCCTTTAGGACCACATTCTAGTTCCCATATATGGTAGATGGAAATCAGAATGTAACTTTTGAAATATAGCTTTGTTTTTATGCTATCAATCATGGCCTCTGTCTAGTATTTTACAAATATTTCAAGCTATAGATATTTGATTGAAGTAATTTTTGTGGCATTAGAAACTCATGCAATTTTCTACAAATGCTATTTCTAGCCCCAAGACCAAATTCCAATCCTATTGAGAGATATGAGCGATCTAAGTTGGAGTGCGTGTGTGCACAATAGACAGAGCATGGGCGCGTGATTTTGTGCCAAGAAGCACGATTGCCTAGCCCAAAACCCGTTTCTAGCATTTTATGCGTTTTAACCCTCCAAAATATAAATAGACATGTTACAACACCCCAAACACTTTTGGATGAACCCTAGCCGCGCCCAAGAGTCCTCCTAGCTTTGTACACAAATTTCCATGCATTGCCAAGCATTTTAAGCGATTTCAATCGATTTCCATCAATAAAATCCTTCCTGTAAGTGTGTTTTTCACATTCCTAACAGTAGTTTTCTCTTTTCTATGTAACATCCGTCACACCATAAGGCTATGCTTAATCCATAACCTTATAATGAGCAGTTGTTACTTGTTATCTCTACTTGACCTTTAATGGAGTATATACATGTTACATATGAGCCTGCTTTTCTAGACAAATATAAAATGCTTTCTCTCTGAAATATTAAATTTGAACATAAATAATATATCAAAAATACATAATTGTATTATCCAACAACAAAACAACATATATAATTCTTCAAAGCCTTACCCTGGTTCGCAGGAACCCTCTAGTCTAGTAGGTACTACTCAACATTCACTAAAAAGAAAATAAGAAGGCTAACTAAATTTTCTATCATCGATTTATTAGAACTCTGACAGTGATGCTAGTACCACTTGAGAAGTTCCACAAAATAATCACCATTATAGCAATCTATGTAAAAATATAATAAGCAGGAATGAGAATCAAAGATTCCTAGTAGGAAAAATGCTAGTCTACTACACAGTGATATCTGACATGATATTAAAATAATTAAAGTATCTTCAATTTCTTCTGAAATATCTAGCTTGCTTATTCACTTTTTGGGTTAACATAGTATTATGAGTACACTTATGCTTGAGAATAAAAAGATCATAGGATTCATAAGATAGTTGCTCAGTATTCTAGTTGTGTACATAATAATTGGTTTGTTTGTTTCATTACTTCTTTGACATAATCTTATTATGAACTTTAGGTTTGAGAATAGAACTCATAGGATTCCTGATATACTTCTTATTGATGTATTTCTGGTGATGTAACACCTCGTGTTACATCTTGATATAGTTCACTTGTTGTAGTACCTCATACTACAACTTGATATAGATCACGTGAATCCATGAGTTTATAATTAAGCAAGTGATATGTAGTTAGTATCATTATTTTCTTCTGATTTAACTTGGTTAGACAATTTTAACCTTAATGGTAGAACTCATAGAACTCTTTATACTTCTCTGCGATCATACTATCAATGATGTAACGTCATGTTACAACCTGATATAGTTCACTAGATGAAGTACGTCTACTACATCTCATTTGAATAGCCTCGCTATTCTTTCTAGGACATCCCTTTTCTCAAAATGATGTAACGCCATTGCGATTACAACTTGATATAGTTCCAAGGGCGTAGCATGTCTACTACTACCCATGAATCCATGAGCTTACCATTAAGCAATTAATATTACATAAGATGTATTTCTTCAATTTCTTTCTTCATAAAGATCTATAATATTTGTGTAGGAAATCTTATAATTCTCAAGTAAAATCTCTTCTTAATAGTTCTATATCTCATACTCTTGCCTTGAGATTTCCTTGAAATCTCCTTAACTCTTATGAGATTTTTTGTTAGTCTCCTGAATTACTATGAGACTTTTCTTGAAAATCTCTGAATTCTTATGAGATTTTTCTATTCAAAATTCTTGAAGTCTTATGAGATATTCTTAAAAAATCTCTTGAATTCTTGTGAGATATTCTGTTCAAAATCTCTTAACTTCTTATGAAACTTTTCTTAAATTTTTATGAGATTTATCGCTAAAATCTACTAAAACTTTTATGAGATTTTGCTGGAAGAATAGTTACGAGATTTTTGCAAAGTCTAGTAAACTTTTACGAGATTTTTCTTAAAGAAAATAGTTCAACATTTACGAGATTTTTCATAAAATCTACTAAACTTTTTATAAGAATTTTCTATAAAAATCTTTAGTTGTTACGATATTTTCCTGAAAATGCTAATCTTTTATGAGATTTCTTTACAGGAGAAACTTATAGGACTTCTCACTTTATGATTCTTAAAACTTTCAGAAAATTACACCAAGTTTCTCACTTAGATTTCAAGCTTTTCTTCTATAGATCAAAATCTCATTCTTTTTCATGAAACTTTATCATTATACTTCAAAATACCAATCTTTTAGATTTTATAAAATTATTTCTTATTATGTTCTTGTAAAATCTCTAGGTACCTCATTCTTTTTAAAGAACTAAAAATCTCTTTATTTACATATTTAAATTTCTTACATCAATTCAATCAATACATGAGATTTTCATGCATAGTACCTTTTACATCTCTCAAGTTCATATACATATATACCTCTTGAAAATAATTTTCAGATTTCACCACATAATTTCAAGCATATATCAAGAGTTTATTTAGCAAAAATAGCCAAACAATCACAGGCAATAGACATAGAATTTTTCCTACCTTTTTTCAAGCATTTTGCTAAGCTTTTCTCTAGCTTTTTCTTCTCTAATTCAAGCCTCAAACCCACTTTTCCAGCACCTTTTTATGTTGCTGTTTGGACATTTTTGAAGTGGAAAAACAAGGTTTTGGCAAGACTATGATGTAGAGGAAGTATTCTTGAACTAGTTTAGGTGTTTATCTAAGCATAACCTTCAATAATTTGAAGGTTTCATGGAGGTTTAAGAAAAAAAATGAAGAAGATGGAGTAAGAAGAAAGGAATGTGGTTGCTCCAGGAAAGAGAAAAATGCCATTTTTTTTTTTTTTCCTTTATATAGGAAAACTGACTTGGTGACCAAGTAATAGGTATGCCTATTGTCAAATCGATTTGCCTTGTTTTTGTATTAGAAATATTTATATTTATTTAATTTTCATAAGCAAAAATTATCTAAGATATGATAATATCAATTATTTTTATCCGACTTAATGTTTTGGTGTACCTGGTTAATACCACTTCATGTATCGATTATTACCATTTTGATATCTGATTAACATAAAAGAAACTTCATCGGGTTAAGATATTTATTTACACTTATCCTTATTTTATCTATGTCATTATACCAATTATAGGTTTTCATTCTATATCTCCCATTAAAATATTATTATATTAATTTTTTAATAATATTAAATTAATTTTCATTTTTTTTCCAAACTTCTCATATTATTCTGATCATAACTATATCTGCGAAATTTTTAAAATCCCTATAGATTATTCACAATTAATCATTTTATCACAATAATACAAAAAATCGGTCATTACACCCTATATTTCCAAATCAATTCTAATAATGTTTCAATGAAATTTTGGTAGTTGGCAACACCGTTTCAAGTCAAAATCACGTTAGGAATGGTTAGGCACTTCTGAACAAACGGTGAGTAGGTTTAAGCTTATGACCATATTTTTAATCATTATAAATATTTTCCTCTTATATTGTACACACTTCTATGAAATTTCAAAACGATTTATGCCATGTGCATGTTTTCACAAATTATGCCAATTCCTGAAAGTTGTTGTTTTTCCAGTTAACATGAAAACCTTATTTTATAAAGCTCATGAGACTATATTTGATACTTTGCATATTATAGAACTTCTTTTTTCTACTTTATGAAATTATGAGACATTAATTTAATGTTTACAGCATAATTATTGGTTATCATGTTTTCAGACTATCAATTTCCAATTATAACTTTAGAACTCAAGCTATGTGTTATTGAAAGTATTGAACTAAGTATGATTCATAACAACTAGATAAATATTCTATGGACTTATGAAATCACTAAGTCTACAAATTGGTGATCCCTTGGGCATGACTTTAGAATTCCAGTTATGCTTCATAGCCAGATTGATAGAAGTACATGAATTAAGAGCTTTCAGATTTATTTAGTTTAATTGCAAGTTAGTTTTTATAATAATTAATGAGAAAAGAAAGTGAGTTAATGGCTTAGAATTATTAACCTTGGTACCAAATGGTCCTTAGGACTAGCTCAACCCTAGTCATAGTTATGGAACCTAGTGAGGTGTTCGATTTATGGGACTTAGTTAGATGCCCTTTAGTTACAATTATTAGTTTAGTACAATTTAATTTATTTTAATTCAGTTTTCCTGTTTCTCCATTAGTTACTATTTACAAATTCAGTTTAAATGATTTTTCCAGGACAACTATATGTATATAATATTAAATATTTTTGCTACTTTCATGTATATATTATGTATTGTTGTTGTTGTCGCATGTGGGCAGTGAGTGGAGACTCACTCAAGTTTTGATGAATTCACCCCTCCTTTTCCTTACTTTACAGTTATAGATCTAATTATCATTCACTCAGCTTCAGTAGCTTTGTAGTTGTTTCATTGGTGAACTTCACTTTGTAGTGAAGTTTATATTAGGATCATGGTAGAATAGAGCGCTCCAATAGTTATGTAGGTAAGATCCTGAACATGCATGGTGTCATGATTATTCATTTTGACTTATAGCTATTTTATTAATTATGTTTAGCTAAGACCCAGATTAATATTATTCAATTTTATGTTCAGGATTTATGTTTTGGAAATAATTTAGGATTATGATTTTCAGTTGAAATTGGATCATTTGGAACTAATTTATAATAATAATTTTATGTTTAAATTAAGCTTTGGAACAAAAATATATTTCATTATACATTTTAGCCAGTCACGTTACCATAGTCTTCCGTGGGGACCTAGTCCTCACATGCCAGTTACATTCCCAAGATGAGTTATGACAAAATGGTATTAAAGCCATAGGTTTCCTTGCATGTTACTTGTAATACCTGGTATACACGTGAGGATAGTTCTATACGGCCTCAGGGTTTTGACCTACCCGAGTCCTGAACTTCCTGTTCTGACCTACACCTCCTTAGAGGGCTATATGTTAGAGTGACATTCTTGGGATCAAAAGTCCCTGTAATTATTCCTAGGGAAAATAAGTTGAAGAGGATTTTTAATGAATTTTATGATACTTTTAAATGTTTCATTTTGAACCCTCAAATTTAGAAAATCTTGAAAATTTTCGATTTGAACTAAAACCCAAAATTTGGATTTTGAATGGTTGGGGTTTTGATTTTTTTTTATATTTTATTTGAATCCAAATGGGGATATTTTCTTATTTACATTTATGTTTTAAAGTTAATGGGAAGTAAAAATGTAAATAAGTGAGATTATCTGGAAGCTATGTGACAGGAATTATGCAAAAGTTGAGTTTTGCTATCACCACTATAGCGGTCACCAGAGGACGTTTTATGTGTTGTAGTGGTCTAGGATCGCTATGGCAGTCATAAGTGCAGAGTGACGGGCGAGGACATGGTTGGACGCTATAGCGGTCCCTTGGAGAGTGAACAGTGCCAGAAACTATGCCGTTTCATTTTTTGCCCTTTTTTAAAACCCCAAATCGGGCTCCCTCATTCTGAAGGGAAAAACCCTCCCTTCTCCATTTTTCATCCCCTTCTCTCAAATTCTCTCCAATGTAGCTCCTCCAAGTCATCAAGGTATGTTTATGTTGATAGATTTTGGTCCCTTTTCTTCCATTCCTTCATAATCTTGGTTTGGGTGTTGTTATTTCTCTCATTGTTGTTAAGTGTGGGTGCTCCCCAATGTTGTTAGAGTTAGATTAGGGCTATTTAGAGAGTATTAGAGTTTAATCTAGAGTTATGGTTGCTCTATGGCAGTTGTTGGTGCCATTCCAAGCTCTCCACGTCAAGTTGGTAGTGCCCATATACTCCCCTTCAAACGGTGAGTGGGTTCAAACTCATGACCTTATTTTCAGTCATTATAAGTATGTTTTATGCAGGATGAATGATAAACATGAAATTTGAGATAAAGATATGGATAGAGATATGATACAAATGTGGTTTTGCAAACATGTCTAGTTTGAAAGAGTTATGAATCTCTTGATTTTAGCATGAAAATGTATTTTGGAAAACCATGGGACCATAATTGATAGATTGCATGTGATGGAAATATTTTATGTGCACCTCTAATAGAATTATTGTAAGAATATATGATTTAACAAGTTGCCATTTCATTGAACATATTTCAAGAGTTTATGATACCTTCAAGCTTCAAGAATTGAGATTTCAAATTATGATTATAGAGTATTAGTTAAGATATTTTGGCAAGAAAGTCAAATAGAGATGTTATTATAATATTAGAGATTTTATGATTTTGAACCTTTTTGTTTTAAAGTATAATATTAGAGTTATTAAGTATGAAAAGATGTTGGCTGAGAAAAGAGATTTTAGAAATTCAGCTTTTACCATACTCAGAAGTATGAAATTCAATATGATTTGTAGCAACTGCCAAATATATATTCTGTGGATTTGAAATCAGAATGCCTACAAGCAAGTGATCCCTTGGGCATGATTTCATAGTCACAGTTATGCTAAAGTAAGATTGTTAGAGTTATATAAGTCCAAAGCTTTTAGAGTTTCAAAAGTTTTTAGATTTAAATGATTTTATGTGTATTAGAGATATTATGATTTCAAGAATAGAATAACTATACGATAGAGTTTTAAACCAGAAAAGAGTCTAGAGTAGAGTTTTGGAGAAATGATTAATTTATAATCTAGAGACTAGATGGTAGCTAAAGAAATAAACAGCGAGTTAACGCTGGAAAAAATCGTTAACCTTGGTATCAAGTTGTCCTGAGAGGACAATCTCATAAAGCAGAGAATGAAACCTAGTTAGGTGTCCAATTTGGATCCTAGAGAGATCCCAGAGATTAGAGAAATTGTTATATCATGATTGACATGTATAACCAAAGAATTTATATTATGTTATGCAAGGCATAACCAAGGTCCCTGTTTCTCTATTAGAGTACTATTATTTATGTTTTCAGAGAATAGTTATGTTTTTTGAAAATATTTATGTTTTAAGATAATATTTGATTTAAGAGCCATTATGTGTATGAAAAATGATTTCCTATTGGAGTAAAAATCTAGATATGTTTTTCTATGAATTTATAAATATAGGGATATCTTTTCTTTATAATTATGCATATGAATATCAAATGATTTATGACTTGTTGCATGTATATTGCACTATATATATTATCTTTGGTTATCCCATGTGGGTGATGGGTGAGAGCTCACTCATTAGTCGTTGACTCACCCCTCTCCATTCTCCTCATAGTAGGTACAAATGTTGTTCAGCCTCAAGTTTTGAAGATTGTTCTTAATGGTGAGTCTTACTTTGGAGTAAGGCTTAGTTTAGAGTTTTGTTAGAGTAGATGTGCACATAGGATCCAAGCCATGCATAGATTTTTAGATTTTGTATTTAATTTCAATATTTGAACAATCATGTATATGTTTTCAGTTTATAAGTATAAATTGAAATTATAGAGTTTGATTAAAGATACGTGTAAGCTAGAGATGAAATTATGATTCTGTTTGTAAGTTAAGTTGATTTTAAGAGTATGATTAATATGTTATCAAAGCTTCATATATCAAGTATTTCAATTATATAATTTCAGATATAAAGTTTAAATAGAGATTTAGATGAAACCATGATTTCAAAATAAAAATTATTTTATTTTATGCATATAGAGAGACTTACGAGGCTTATTAGAATGAGATTCCTTATTGCCCACATCCCCCTTGAGTTGTGACATTACCGGAGCAAGTATCTACAAATAGCATGAACTTTATGTAAAGGGAAGTGCATTTATTTGTATTAATATAGTGTTAGTTGAGGCCTTTAGGAATGGTACAGTAGAGAATTGAATGTCTCGTTGATATTCGGGTCTAGGTGCCACGTTCTTTTCTCATATGAATTATGCCACTTGCTAACCAAAACAGTCTTCATCATTACCATAAACGCTAATAAGTACCATTCACGTCTGACGCACAGAGCGGGCAATAGTGAGCCTAACAAAAACAATCGATGAGTATATTAGGACTAAAATAGGCTAACAGTGGGCATTGTCAAGCAAGATCAGCGTCAGTAGGGGTCAGTAGCGATTATAGTCGGTCGAGGCCACCTTCTCAGTGTCCTCTCCAATGCGTTCCATCGCCACCCAACCTTAAAGTATGGGATAATATCTTCTTTCAGCATAAGTACATCAAGACGCACCAACATCGAACCCAGGGGTAACGATAAGTATGAGTTAATTAAGATATTTATCCTTCATGATATACAGACACCTTATGACCCAGATATCCTTCACGATAGATCTAAGTAAAGTAGAGGCAGTTTGAGAGGTGGTAGAAGCTGGTGATCCTTGTGTCATGAAGATTAGAGATGACCTTTAAGAATGCTAGGGGCTTTACTTTTATAGATGAGTTTTATACATGATTTTCTTGTGTGATTATATGTTATGTGATGCGTTAGGAATTCACATGATTGGTATGAGACAAAAGGCTGATTAAGATGAGTTGTGAGCAAGTAACGATAAAAGAATTACCACGTAGTGAGGAGTAACGAATATAGAAAGATAATAATGAATGATAATTTAGAGAGCCAACCTGAATTACATGTGTAAGACTCATAAACAAGAAAAGTGAAAATGAAGTAGTCAAATAGACCCAGCTATAAGACTCTTACCTTATTTGAGAACCATTGTTGTTATATGCTTGCTAGTTTATGCTAGTTTGTGATGTCTTGTTTTTGAACATTTTCTTATGGAGGTTGTGAAATGCATACTTGATGTCTTCGTGCATTATGATTACCAAATATTGGGACTTGTGATTAGAATATATTTAAGATGTTCTCATGAATAATTAGTGATTATTGGATTCAAATGTCATATGAATGTGTTAATGTCTCTATTAAGGCTATATAAATCCGAAGAACGTGCTAGTAACTAGTTATAGCATGATGGGACTTAGATGGTTAGTGAGGATTAGTCAAATAGTTAATTATATCCAAATATTAATCACTCATAAAAGAAGTTCAACTCGGCTGAATTTAGTAAAAAGTGAAATAATTGTTTAGTAAAAAAAAACGTTAGTAAGCATGATAAGACTTAACTAGATGTTATATCAGTTAAAAACTATAACAGTTTTACGATTAAAGTGTAAATTAATAACTAATGTATGAGAATAGTTTAGTACGATAGGAACGGTCCCTATATTATTAAAAGTAGAATATTTTTTAGCTAGTATTATTATAAATAGGAAGCAAAACAAAGATAATAGTTTAAGTAGAATATAAAAAAAAAAAAAGGTATGTGTAATTATTTATTATATATGATAGAGTTAAGTTTATCGTCAAGACTTAGTTATACAATTAGACATATGAGGCCTTACATAAATTATCTATTAATAGCAGTTACAATAATTGTTAAAATTAAGCTATAACTAATAATGTAGGAGTAGAGTCTAGTGAAAAAAAATGTAGCCCAATATAGTGAGTATCATTTAATTTCCACTAGCTTAAAACAATAATAATAATGATGATAATAATAATAATGATGATTTATTTGGAATGAAAGAACCCAGCTTGACACCAGAAATTGTTAAACCGTTAATAACGCCTTCAATTAAAATATTAGATCATTTATTAGTAGGATAGAAGCAAGCCTTGTATTAGAATACAGTAAATTAAAATAGAATAGCTTCCCAATTTGAATTAGTAACCGTGTTATAATGAAAAGTAGCATGTTCACCTTGTATGAATTTGAAAAGAATCTTTGCTGGATACGCACGAGTATTAGAGTGATATGAAATTTTTGGAACATGAATGTTTTACAAGAATTATTGACTAGAAGTTTATAAAATTTTCATAATAGCAAATTTTAATTGTTTTTTATTCTTGTTAGAACTATTTGCCATGAACATGTATGATAATTTAAGTTAGGAGATAGTAGGGATATGGACTCATGAATCATAACACATGTATCATCAGCATGTTAAATAATTATGTGATAAGTTAACCAGAGCTTAGTCTCTTGAAGGTGTGATGAGAGTCGTTTTAAGTAACTTACTAGGTGTTAAAATTAATTATATGTAATCCATGGCTAAAGATAGCATGAAGGTGTGTGATCCAGCGAAGATTCATAGATGTTTTCTTTCAAAATATCTAAGGCATGGTCTATGTATAAACACTTATATGGAGTCTATTTTTAAGTTGTTTATGTAGGTATAAAAGTGCATGAGAAAGGGGGTTGAATTATGCTTTGCTTCTTTTTGCATATGAAATATTTAATAAAATACTATCAAGCATTAAGCTTGAAGTGCAGCGAAAATGAGATTAGTTGTTTAGAAAGTAGATCTCTAAAGTATACAATATGTAACAGAACCATTAAACCGATATATAGCAGTTTAATTAGCGTAGCAGAAAAAGTAAAAGAGATCAAGGAGAAGAAGATATGACACAAAATTTTTTATATTAGTTTGGCCAAAATTGCCTACATCCAATACTCAACACACGTTGAGGTTCCACTAAACATCTTTCTCAAACTAGAGAAAGAACAAGGATAGTCTTTACATTAGCCTTCCCAAGCTCTCACGTGTGACTAGTAGACAACCTCTACTGTCACAACCTGAGTAGTTATTCACTAGTCTCTCCAAGTTAACTAAATTTCCTAAGCTAGCTAAACTTGAGTAATCTTATACTAGCCTCTCCAAGCTAAACCTGATAAGTAGACAACCCCTATTGTCATGTTGAAAGTAGTTATTCACCAGCCTCTCCAAGTTGAACCTTGAGTAGTCTTGTACTAGCATCTCCAAGCTAAACTTGTGACAATTAGACAACTCCTACTGTCACGTTGAAAGTAGTTATTCACCAGTCTTTCCAAGCTTAACCGAGTAGTCTTGTACCAGTCTCTCCAAGCTAAACCCATGACAAGTAGACAACCCTTACTGTCACATTGAAAGTAGTTATTCACCAGCCTCTCAAAGCTAAACCAGTAGTCTTTTACAAGCCTCTCTAAGCTGAAACCGTGACCAGGAAGAACACCTTACTTTTGCATTGCAAGTAGTTTTACATTAGCTTCTCCAAGTTATCTCACACTGATCATTACTGGATCAAGGATAGAAAGGTTTGTGTTTGGATTACCACTCAAACTAACTTACACTCAAGTTTCCTTAAAATATACATGATTAACTGGGATAACTTGAATGACTTCTTTCTATCATTTCTTCCTAGGAAGAACATATATCTATTCAAGAACATAGAAAAGAAGATTTTTGCAAGTAAGAAAATTGATTACATGATATGATGAACCTTACAGGATGTGAGGAGAGATATTCAGAGTTTCCACTCTTGTGTAGCGTTAATCTTTAGTTCACTTGAGTACAACATCTCTATTTATAGATGGTTTTCCTTATGACCGTTGCCCTTGATCAGATCTCCAAGTGATAAGTTTTGATTATCCATTTGTGTTTTGGAAAAGCCGTCTAGAAGAGTAGCCTATTTGTCAAGTTGTTGCAGGTTATAGGATTGAGGTTTCTAATGTTACTTCAGAAACTACTCTTACTTTCTAAATGTGATTTTTTAACTCTTTCTTCTAGAAGTCGAGGTTGTTGACCAAGTTGGCAAAAGAGATGACTTGCCAGTTAAAATTAGGTTTGACTTTACATTTCAATTTCAAAATTTTGAATTTCCCTCATTTTCAATGACCTTCAAGGCTCATAGTGAAGTGAGCTTTCTGAAGTGTTGTATCAATTCCTTGATGAATCTTTCAGTCTTTGATCTTCAATCCAAGCTTTATGATGATGAAAGATTTGTGATCATGATGATTGAAGGTTGTGTAACACGTCGTTCTAGAGTTTGCTTGATATCTTCATTTTGAGCATGCTTTCTGATGTCTAGTGCTACTTTCTGAAGTCTTGTTTAGCTTCTTGCCCTTGTTTTGATTTTCTTTTATCCGTAAGGCATGTATGCATACTTTGAATGATATAATATTCACTTCTATTAAGTTCAATATCTTTATATAAGATAAATAATATTTGCACATGCAAAGTGAAATTATTTCCTTAAGTCCATGTTATGCAATCTGAAATACCTGGATGCTATGTCAAGAAACTCAAGGTAGACATTAGCCATTTTTCAAAGTGTTTTCTTTAAATTGGTTTTGTTATCATTCAAAACATATTGCCTTAAAGCTTTCTGAAGAGTTCTGAGCTAACATTTACAATGAAATGATGTTATTCAAAAAGTTAAAAAAAGAAAGATAGAGAGAAGGGGGAGGAGAGAGAGAAATGGGTTTAAGTCAATATTTAAGTTCTTCTCAATTAGCCAAGGAAAATTTACAACCGCGAATTGACAAAGTCATGAGAACCTAGTCAATAGAATTGAGATTGTTATGCATGCTCTTATGTTTTAAGTCTTGAAATATTTACTTAAAAAACTAGCTTGTGTGTTTGCTTCCCTAATATGATTTTAGGTTGGACATGTTTCTTTTTGCATGATTAATTATAGACAATCAAGAGCTTAAATATATTTCTATTGGCTGAAAGATATGGACACATGTGAAGTAAAGTGATATTGTGGTACAAGTTGTTTGTGTTTTAGTATTTGCTGAAATGTGTGTAGTTATGGTATGAAGGGTGCGTTAATATGAATTTGGGGACCAAATTCATTTTAAGGGAGTAGTATGCATTATCTCGAGCATGGATATCACAAAAATGAGCTTGAGTGACCTTCAATGTTGCCCTTAGGACCACATTCCCATATATGCTAGGTTGAAACCGAAATGTAACTTTTGAAATATAGCTTTATTTTTATGCCATCAAACATGAACTCAGTCTAGTATTTTGCAAATATCTTGAGCCACAGATATCTGATTGATGTGCTTTTGTGGTGTTAGAAAGGTAACACTTGTGACGCTTAGTAACGAGGGTGGAGAATGATTGCCGGTGCAAAAGGCATGGACAGGAGAGCCTTGATAGACTTTTAAGCGGAAAGACACATGAATGAATCGATTACACACCCAATGAGAGGATCTTAGACTGTGTAGGTATGAGGACTATACAATTGAGGATGGCTTATATGAATTAATTGGTACTACCTATGCTAACAAGATGCATGTTCTTTTCAGTAGCCCATCACTAAAGAACTCCATGGTTAAGCGTGCTTGACTTGGAGCAATTTTAAGATGGGTGACCTCTTGGGAAGTTTTCCTAGGGAGCATGTGAGTTAGGATAAAACATGTTGAAAAGACCCATGTTAGTTTGTAAGGACATTGTCAACCCATGAAGCAGGATGTCATGTTAAAAACAAAATTCTCTATAAGTGTTATTTCTAGCCCTAAGTCCAAATTCCAATCTTATTGAGAAATACGAGCAATCTAAGATGAGAGTGCATTTGCACACAATAGGTAGGTCGACGCGCATTTCCGTGAGTAGATGGGTAATCTTTGTGCATGGACACACAATTTGTCCAACCTAGAACCCGTCTGCTAATTTTTATGTGTTTTAACCTTCTCTCACTATAAATAGACATGTTATAACACCCCAAATACTTTTGGATGAACCCAGCCGCCCAAGAGTTCTTGTAGCTCTATACACGAATTTCCATGTATTCCCAAGCTGTTTTAAGTGATTTCAATCAATTTCCATCGATTAAATCATTCTGTAAGTGTATTCTTTGCATTTCTAACCATGTTCTTAAGTTTAGTTATTATTGGGACTCCCACAATTTAGTTATCTTGTCCCTATACTTCCAAATAAATTCTAATAGTGTTCTAGTGAATCTTAGGTAATTGAAAATGTCGTTTCAAGTTCTCAAGATCACGTAGGCAGTGGTTATGCACTCCTGGTAAGAATGATGAGTGAGTTTAAGCTCATAACCATATTTTTTGTCATTATAAATATTTTCTTCTATATTGTGCACACTTTTATGAAATTTTAGAATAATTTATGCAATGTACATATTTTTATGAATAATGCCAATTCTAGAGGCGTTATTTTACAGTAAACATAAAAACCTTATTTTAGAAAGCTCATGGACCATATTTAATACCTTACATGCTATAGAATTCTTTTTCTAGTTTAAGAAATTATGAGACCTTTTAATGTTTGCAGGAGAATTATTGATTATCATGTTTCCAGACTATGGATTTCCTATTATAATTTTACAACTCCATCTATATGTTATTGAAAGTGTTGAACTAAGTATGATTCACAACAATAGTTATATATATACTCTGTGAACTTTTGAAATCACTATGCCTACAAGCTGATGATTTCTTGAGCATGATTCCAAAATTCCAATTATGCTTGACAACTAAATTGTTAGAATTATATAAATTCAAAACTTTCAGATTTATTCAATTTAATTGCAAGTTAGCTTTGATAGTAATTAATGAGAAATATAACAGTAAGTTAATGGCTGCAAGATTGTTAACCTTGGCACCATGTGATTCGTTAGAGGACTAGCTCAATCACAGTTATAATTATGGAACCCGTGAGGTGTTTGCTTTATGGGACTTAGTTAGGCGCATTTCAATTGTAGTTATCAATTCAGTGTATTTTAATTTATTTCAGTTCAATTTCCCTATTTTTCCAATAGTTATTGTATACAAATTCAGTTAATGTATATAAATATTAAATGTTTTTGCTAGTTGCATGTATATATTATTTATTGTTGTTACTGCCCATGTGGATTGTGAGCGGAGATCTATCGAGTTTTGATGAACTTATCCCTCCTTTTCCTCTCCCTTATAGTTATGGCTATAGATCCAGTTATCATTCAGATTCAACCTTAGTAGCTTTATAGCTATTCTAGTGGTGAGCTTCACTTTGTAGTAAAGTTTAGATTAAGATCATGGTCGAATAGAGTGCTCTAGTAGTTATGCAAGCAGAATCCAGATATGCATGGCTCATTGATTATTTATTTTGACTTACAACTATTTTGTTAATCATGTTTGGTCAAGGCCAAAATTAATATTATTCAGTTTCATGTTAAGGATTTATGTTTTGATAATAATTTAGGATTATTATTTTCAGTTGGATTTGGATAATTTGAAATTGATTTATAATAATCATTTTATGCTTAAATTAAGCTTTGAAATATAAATATATTTCATTAGTCATTTTAACCAGTCACCTTATCAGGCAAATCCACGTAGAGATTACCAAATTTATATTTAAAAACTAATAATTTGTTTATCATCATAAAAGAAATTGATCATCATCGCATCAAAAAATAAAATCAACTATGACAATAGAGCAACATTACCCACAGATTGTTTGAAAATAGAGCAACAAGCAAGGAATATACCACATTTGTTTTAAAATACAACAAGAAAAAGCCAAGATGCTTCATTTGAGAAAGAACCAACATAAAGCCATAGACGAGTGATCAGCATCATGAAGGTAAGGTGTTGAGTGGTTGGTGTTCGTGGTGGTTCTACGATGTGAGCTATTGGGTTGATTGTCGTGGCATACTGCAAGCATATTTGCATTCATGATCTTTCTGTTGATGTGGTGTGCTTGCCCTCATAGTGGAGTGGAGTGGTTGCTACTTTCATGATCTCTTTGTTGTGGTGGAGTGTTGCCTTTCATGTTTATTGTTGAGGTTTTTTAGACAAGGGATGGGATCTGCAGTAAGCAACTAAGCTCATGTCATGGATGAAGTTAGTGGTGTTTTCTCTATGCAACGACTAAAGCAATGCTTTGCAAAGATAAGAGAATAGATTAGGGTTAGGTGATTGGATTGTAGGCCATAAAGTTTTTTTTAAGCTGGGTTGCAAGGTAAGTCATATATTTAAGATTTTTTTCAATTTTTAAAGTTATATTAACACATGTAAAATGTCTAGAAAAAACAATTTATATGTATATAGTATATTTAACTTGAGGGCATTTTATTATTTTCATGTGCATGGGTCCCCACGAGACAAGGAGGGTGATCCTCGCCCTCGTCCCCAAATTTGTCTCAGGAAGATTTTGTCCCCATCCCTATCCCGCGAGGCAAAAATCCCAATCTTGGAGCCCGAATGGGGTAGTAGCCACGGGGATCCTTATCTTGTAGGGAATTTTGTCACCCTTAGTTGAGATTGATAAGTTCATACCCATTCTTTTTACTTACTCGAGAAGACACAAGGAAAACAAAGAGAAATCCAAAAGAAGGTTTTGGAGAGAACAATATGTGTCAGTCTTAATAAGCAACCAAACATTGTCTTGGAGTAAGGTCTCTTCAATATAAAATAACATGATGGACTAATTCTTCCTATTATAGCAAATTCATACATAAGAACATATAACAACATCCACAATAAGCAAGACTTAATAATATAAGCCCAATAACAATAGTGTTATAGACTAGCTAGATTTATAGGCTAGCAACTCAGCCCACAATGGGGAACTTGGCCTAAGGGTCCCATAGGCTACGTGCATCACAAGGAATCCTCCTAAGGATCCTTTGCAAATTTGCCTTAATCTCCATGGATTGAGCTAATTTACACTAGATTTTCTACAATCTGTTAAATGACATAAATCTAGGATAAATCTTTCCCTTGTGATCACTGATGTAGTGAGTATTTGCTATTACCTAATTATTAACATAATCTTTTTATTCAAGGAAACAAGGGACAATCTTCTCTATATTCATCTCTCCCATAACCTCAATGTATAAGGGGCTCAATACTCCCACATATGATCTAGAACACTTTTCATTGCAATCAAATTCCATGTAATATCCCAAATATGAAATTTATTGGTATGTGAACTATAATAATAATAATTATTATTATTCGATATAAATTATGCTACTATTATTATTATTATTATTATTATTATTATTATTATTATTATTATTATTATTATTATATATAAGTAACAAGAACGTGTTGTTGCGCATTACTACTATGATTATTATATATATAATAATGAAAACACATTGGAGCACATTGGAGCAAGAATTGTGCGTGACAGGATGCGAATCCTTCAATTTTTATTTTATACTTTTAGTATATATTTAGCATATCATAGTACTCTTAAACAATCTTCTAAGAACCCTAATTGCCTAAAGATTTTTCCTAGAGAGAAAACATGATCCTTCTCAATTTTCTCCGATTAATCTCTTCCAGGAAGTGATCTTCATGGAATTTAGCCAGTTCTCCCTTTTTATCTAGATTGTGAGTTTGGGTACTGCCAGGCATGGTTTTCTCACAACATTCTTCCTCCCTATCATCTCAAACTCAGTTGGGTGATAGAATCAAATTGTTTATATTTTTATTATATTGTTTGGCAGTTACCAGTGTTATCCTCCTCCCAAGGTCAAGTTATTAGTAAAGTGCACTCTCTACCAACGGTGAGTGGTAGTTGCTTATGGTTATAATTTAGCCATTAACAATATTTTATAAATTAATTATTATCGTTATTATCATGAAAATCATATTTTAGAAAACTCATGGGACCATTGTTTGTTGCATGATTGTCAGAATGTGTCACCAGTTTAAGTTATGTTATATTTCAAGAATATATGATTTTATATGGCATGATATGAATCTTTTCATTAGAAAATAGGTTGACAATTATCATGATTTCATGGTTAAAAGTATTATTTAATTATCAAATATGAACAACATGCAAAACATCATAGAATAATTTATATGAATATTAGGAAAATATTATTATTATCTATTTAGCACAATATGACCCAATTAGCTATATAAAACAATTAAGAAGATAAAATAGTTCATAACTATTTGATAGTTACCATATGAATAGCAATTAGAATAGTAAGAACAAAATTAATGTTGTGTAAATTTTAATTATACATATAGAGCCTTAATATTAGAACTTAGTTAAATAACTATTACAGTGCCCAATTAAAATATGAAATAGTAATGTTTAGCATGATAAGATTTAGACAATTGATGAAAAGTTGTTAATAGCTAAGTTATACAAATAGATTAATATATATACTTATTAGAATAACAAGAATGTCTAAGTAATAGTTAAAAATTTTATTTAATAATTATTCATCACATAACTTAGTTAATTAATAGAAATTAATTAATAGCTTATGCACTCTCTACGATTAAATTATGCATTAATTGTTAAAGCATAAGAAGTGTTTAGTATAACAAGATTAGCCTCAATTCATGGATATTTGTTAACTATTATCAGTTTTAAAATTAATTTATTTATATAGTATGAGAGAACCCAACACTCTCTTGGCAATAAATAAATAGGTGAATGATAATTAATATATAAATAATAATTAATGGTTTACAATTAAATTGTTATTATTATCATCATTAGTATTGCTATTATTATTACAAGTGGATTATTAGACAGCATGGCATGATAAGTTTCTATGATGCAATTCTTAATATCTAAATTGTTATTTCATTAGTAGCAAGTAGAATACAAGGAATAAGTTGTAGTGTTTGAATTTATTGTTGATTCAGTTAATTTATGTATGTTGAGATTAGGATAGTAGAATTACAACATGTCTTGGAAAAGTCGTTAACCTTGGTACACCTAGCTGCCAAGGAGGTGGTGTGCCAAGCGGCCATTAAGGTAGTCTTATGAGATATTAACCTTGATATGCGTAGCTACCAAGGAGAGGTATATAACCAGCTATGGAGGCAATCCTATAAGACTTTAACCTTGGCATACCTAGATGCCATGGAGGTGGTATGTCAAGCGGCCATAGGCAGGCTTTTCAAAGACCAAAGAAGTTCGGGACCTAGTGAGGTGCCAAAGAGAAAGAGTTATTTACAAACAACTATTATCATTCTTATGTATATTTATGTTCATCATGTTTAGAGTACTATTATTTATGATTCAGATATGTCACAGGATATGGTCCCTAGAGAACAAACCCATAAGTAAATGTTTATAATGCAAGTGAATGCTTATAGAATATGAATTCAATTTTAAGTTGATTTCCTTTAAGTTGGATTTTATTTAGTTAAAACAGGGATTGAGTTAAATGTCTATAAATTTCACTACTATATAATTATTTGAATGTCCATGTTGTATTTATTATTATTATGTAATTCCTTGTTGTCCCATTTGAGTTGTGGGTGACTATCTACTCATTGAGTTTTGATGAACTCCCCTATCTTTTTCCTCCCTACAAATACATTACAGGTTTAGTTGTACTACAGGATCCTCTTTAGTAGTGTTGCAACTTCTTTTGGTGAGCTTCGCTTCAGAGTAAGGCTTACTATAGGTTCATGTTAGTTTAGCAGTGCTCCAGTAATTGTGTACGTAGGATCCTGGACATGTATAGTTTTTATGATTATATATATAACCTCTAGTTACTTTATTAATTATGTTTAGCTTCGCCAAATTATGGCATTATATAGTTTTATATTCATGATTTAAGTTTTGGAACATTTTCAGAATTATGGAATTTAGCAAAATTTGAGATATTTGGAATATATTCTTATTATTTATGCATATTAGTCAGTCACATTACCAGAGACTTTCATGGGGACCCAATCCCTCACGTGCCGGTCACATTCCCTAGGTGGGTCATGACACTCCACCTCTTTCAAATACTGACTTGAGCATCAGAATGTCTTTTGTAGGTACCCATCACTCACATAGACTCTTGGAGGTGACCAAACCTTGCCGAATTCTTTGTAAGAACATTGGCACCCACCATAAGGCCCAGGCTTTCCCTACCAGAACCGCCATGTCTACCATTACATGCAACCACTCTCATGCCTTGACCAACCAAGGCAACAATGAAACCTAATCCCACACCCTTGGATGAACTCCTTGTTGTCATTTGCTACTTGATGGAACAAAATGGCTAGATCTTGGTTGAGAACCAAAAAATCGATGCTGAGAACAAGTTGGATTTGTGGGAAACACAATTACTTGCCAAGGAGGTATCGCTCTCACTAGTTGTAGAGAAAGAGCTTGTTGTCTTATCATCCTCTTAGGAACCTCTATAGTTTGTAGTTTCAATTGTTGCAGCTTTTGTTTGTTTTTCTATTATAAAAAAATAAAGTTTGTTAAAAATCAAATTAGAAGTATATGAATATAAAAAATGGTTCAAAAAATTAGAGCACATTTGGTTTGCGAAAATATTTCCTATTTTCATTTTTGGTTTTCATTTTTGAAAAGCATTTTCATTTTAGATTTTCAAAATCAAGAAATGCATTTAGTTTATAAAAGCAATTCTATTTCAGAAAATAAAAACAATGAAAATATATTTGGTTTGTCTGATTTCAAAATATATTTTCAAAATTAAATTTAAGATAATAATATTATATTTGTTATTGAAATAATAAAACATACACACACACACACACACACACATATATATATATATATTCAATTTAAATTGTCTGCTAAACAAATTTATAAAAATACCTGCATAAAATATTAAGACTAAGAATAAAATAAATTGCTCACTTTTAAGTTATTTTTATTATAATTATTATTATGTTGTGATTTGTACATGGATAAATATTTAAACACTATAGTATTATTTTATTGCTTATTTAAAAAATTGCTAGAAATTTTTATTGTAAAGTGATAAATAATAAATCATAAATATTACATGTGTGAGATATAATATTAATTAAATACTATAAAGCAAACTTTCACTATAAAAATATATGTATAATATATTTGATTTTTCAGTAAATCACTGTCTTTGTTATACTTCACATATTAATTTGTCAAAAAAAATACAAAGGAAAGAGAAAGGCATCACATCGCCAAAGGATGCAAAAAGAGACAATCTTCAATCATCTAAATTCTCACAACTCATCGAAGTAATCAAGTTGAGAGATGAGTAATCAAGTTGCAATCCCAATACTGCATAACTGGAAGCAATGAGAGAGGAGCATCCCTCTGCTTTAGGCTTCAACTCCCTACTCTTGCTATCTTCCTTAACACAACTGGAAAGTGTACTTTCTAAATGGGAGAATGGTAGGAGGGTTATTGTTAATGTTAAGCCGCCCAACAACAACATACCTATTCTTCTCACTACTTGTCATAATGGTTCCATCCACCACTTTCTTAAAAGTTTTAGATTTCTTTTTCTTTGGAGTTGTTTTGTGACTTTGTCTAGGCTTTGGGTTAGTAAACGCATGATGACCAACTAGCACTTGTGCCCTTTTCCCAATCCAACATCATTTTATGAATAAGATTCATCTTGAACAAAAAGTCTACAAGCTCAAAAGAGTCAAGACCACGATCAAGAGAGAGCAAAGTTGAAAGCAAGACCAACAAACACTACAAAAAGGAAAGGGTTTGGTAGAGCTAGCTACAAGTGAAAGGCATAAAATGGAAGAAGAAGAAGAATAATGTTGTTTTCTTTTGGCTGGGTTTAAACACAGTGCGTGAGTGTTCATTTCCTATATGAACAAAATGGCACCGCCTTTCCATCTAAAACGTTTTCAAAACCATGAAGAAATATTGAAAGCATGGATTTGACGTTTTTAGTTTTGTATATCTTTTAGAAATATTTTCATTGAAAATATTTTCCTAAAGCGTCACGAACGTATTGTCATAATTTTTTTCATTTTTAGTGAAAGTGAAAATGAAAATACATAAACCAAACATCTTCTTACTTTTTGTAACTGAGGCTTCACCATAAGATGCGATTGTTGTTGTCATTAGTTGAGAAGTTTGCTTTGCCTCAAGAAGGGGAACATGCTTAAACTTGAGGAGCTACGTGTTATTTGACTGAGGCGCCAACCTCTTATGCACTTGGCCTGCCATTCTTCAAATTCATGCAAGGTTATGGGGAGATCATGAATCTTTGGAGCCTAAACTCATAGGAATGAGCTCCCAAAGCTTCTAACCAACACACTAACTCGTTGTTATACATATAGCATCTTCCAAAAGATTCAAAAGGAGATGGGATTCCTTGTACCAGTAAAATTATTAGCGCATGATAAGGGTTATAAGGCTTTGAAGAAATTTGTTGTTCCTATAAGTGGGCAAAACCCCATTCAACCGATCTCTCACCACAAGGATGCTCCTCCATTATTGAGAAGTGTGCTCTAAGTCTCCTTCTTAGATGTACATTGGCTAATGACACATTTCCTATCTTGATATGGAAACTATTGGGGAAGGGTCCTTACATCATTTGGCTAAGGAAATCAATGACCTCTAAGACCAAGCAGGTAAAGGTTAGAATAAGCACATAACATTTTCCATAGATAGAAAAGTTTGGAGCTTATGCAATGGAGACTTTGACAAACAAATCAAGGAAGTATTTGCAAGACCAAAGTTGCAAGCACTATAGTTGGCCAAAAATAGTCTTCACATTGTGCCCTCTTTATTGACAAGTGATAACCTCGTTAAGGGTTTTAAACAACAAATAGAAAATGATCCCTCCAAAATTCAATAATCAATTACTAAAAGGCGCATTAATGTAATAATAAACTCTCCTATGATGGCCACTAAGCTTATGTAGAAGAAGAATTTGAATAGTCAATATAGAAAGGCTTTGTGCTCCATTTCATTGACTAGACCTTTCCCTTTGTTGTAGTAGTTGATGAAGATGGAGTAAGTAGTGGTCTTCTTTGTAAGCTTGAATCCAAGATCATTCAAAATGACATTGTGCAAAGAAGGAAGTTCATCACTGTTAATCACAACGTGGGCGTTATCATGCCAATTAGGAAAAAGAAGGCATTCATAGCCTTGTTCTAGAAACCTAGCAATCCATGGAAGAGCTTGAACTTCATAGGCATTTTTTTCCACGTAATCATGATGGTGTCATAGATGCCCCACATCTTCCTTTGGTCTCTTTTCTATACCATAATGCACTTTATCCACTCAATGTAAGGAGAGGTTGGTCTCGACCTACCATGGATTTCAAATGGACAATCAACAATGGTGTTACCATTCTGCAATAAGGGACATTTGGATGTCTTAAGCGCCATGAAAGATTCCATAAGTGGTGTTCAAGTTAGTAAAGGTAAAATGGTAAACCTCATTAGCTGAAGAATTTATTATTAATAAATAAAAGATGGTATAGCAACTAAAACATTTCCTGAATGGCTAACGGGGAATGAAATTACCATGATAGATTGATTCTGCAATGATGGGTTCTTTTGTTAGCAATGGCCAGTTTAATGCGTATTAATTATATTATCTTAGCCATTCATTACTACCTCAGCTAATATAATGCAATAGGGGCAGTATGTTGGCACCAAAATTATTTTAAGAAATAATTAAGTCCAATTATTATTTCCTATGTACTTTATATTAGCTAAGGAAAGGAAGATCAAGAATACTTAGTCGATTGAAAGCCATTAGTTGTGAGAGAACTTCATTCGAAGACTACATGGGCATATTGTCAAGGTCAAATGTGGCATTCTTTTGGGCAGGAAACTATTTCAAATAGGAGATGGTTGCCATGATAATGTACATGGGGAAGCTCTATAAATACCCCAAGACCCACTATTTATAGAGGTCCTTGATCAAATCAACACCTTACATATTTTCCTTGTAACTTTTAGTTTTAGCCTTGGTTTCCCTTTTAACTTGAGGATGCTACTTAGGAACTTTTGTTAGTTACTTTGTAGTTGGAAATGCCTATTGTAAACTTTTCTCAAGTGTATCAATAAAATTGTCTAATAACATACCTTTTGCCTTTCCTATGTTTTAATTACTTCTTACTACATTAAAGTGACCTTGGCCAAAGGTTTACCACTAAGCACTTTGACATTCACATTCAAAGAGTTGACTTCTTTATTTGAAGCAATCATTTGATCTAGTGATCGACATTGAACCTTTTATTCTAAGGCCAATCAATTTAAGAGATTTGGCATGCACATTGACATCCATCTAGCCGAAAATTAGCCTGACAAAACCTTAGAAGACTAGGCTTTGGTTTGGGAATCAACAACCATAAGTTCCATAAAAATATATTAGAATAGTGCAAAACAATATATTGCAAAATAGTATAGAGTGTTGTCAAGACAATAAAATGCCAATAATAATAACATACATCTTTTTCACTAATCCAACATACCAAAGTAACATAAACATTTCCATTAGATACCATAATTTTCAAAATACTCTAATGGTATAATAACTAATAGTGGGATTATCAATAACTCCATAAATAGTGCTCAATGTAAGTTAAAAGCTCACGCTATTCTCTTTAACAATAAAAGTATAAAATTGATTAAAAAAAAAAAACACACACACACACACAAAAGTGTAGAGTCATCTAAATCATGTTTATCATAGAGCATGCAAAATTTGCTTCACACATTCTACGTACACAATTTAAGGAGCCCATAAGTTTCTACTTGACACTTTACAACAAATATTTCCTCTCTATTGTTGCAACTGCTCTACGTCAAGCCACCTTGCACCATCCTTGGTCACATGCCACCGCATCAAAGGTGACAAAACAATCATAGTCTATGTTTTTTCTAGCTTGAGAAGATAGGGTTTCAAGTTGAGAAATCCAAGCCATGTCTACCTTCTTCTTCCTCTTCCTTTGGCCTTCTAAGGTATTCCTATGGTTTGTTCTCCCTTTGTTCATGGGTTGGTTAAATGTTGCTTTGGGTATTGGACTTAACCTCTTAGTGTTAGGAACTTAGGGTTTGAATTTGGATTTTTCTTATTGGGGATTAATTAGGGTTAATCATGGGTTCCAAATGTCAATTGATGATGTGTGTTGCTTTAAATACTCTAGAGAGGCATTCTAGGCTTGGAACATCATCTTCTTGGATTTGTACCATGTGTTGGCATGTATCTAAGGTTATTTGTCCATATTTTTATGTATAAATATGTATTTTACTAGCTATGAAATATGCATTTATTCAAAATGTTGATCAAGTGAGACTTGGCTAGTTAATGATGTTGGGACTTATATAGCAAATTATGAGTTTTGGAAGTCAATGCATTGGATATATGTTTGATATATTATTTTGAATTATGTTTCTTGATTGGATTGGAACTTTGTTTTGGAAAATGTTGTATTTATGTGAACATGCTTTCAAGAATAAATTTGAAAGAAATTATGAACTATGTTTTGAAAATGGTTTTGGGGAGAAACTTAGGCAAATGTATAGCTAACTTAGTGGACATTAGCTTCGATGCACTTTGTAGATGCCCTAACTAGTAGGGAATGTTATTGGCCTAGGTGCGTAGGTCAACAAGTTTGGCTTGTGGATGTTGTGGGGTTTGAGTTGTTAGTGCTGCCTAGTGGTATAAATATGATTATACTAGGATTTGTGTTGTTAATGCCACCCAGTTGTATACTATGATGAGGTTTGTGTTGTTGGTGTAGCTCAATCATGGATTATGGATTTGATTCCACCCTTTTATGGATCCTGTGATAAATGTGAATTTCATTATGTGGACATATTGTAGCATATATGTTTAAAGCATTATAAATTTTTTTGCAATTTTTCTTTTACTTGTCTCATGCATGCTATAGGTGCATTTATCTTTTAGTGAGTTGTATGACTAACCTCTCATGGTTTTCTTTTTCTTTTTCGACACAAGTGTGGATCCTAGCACTACTCCTTCATCACCCATAACAACACCCTTATTGAGTAGTGCTTAACAATAATAAGCCTAATAACAATAGTAATCATGAATTCTAGACTTAAATAAGATGTTATAATTATTTTGACATTCATATAATTTGAGTGCAAAATTAGAATGTTATTAATTTATGCTAGCCCACACAAAATTTCCAACACAACTACCAGAGCAAGTCAATCTTAAGTTTCTGTGATTAACCCTCCATTATATACTTATCTTGGATCAACTTGTCTCCAATCAGACAACATACACAAATAAAGCATGATAAACATCCAAATCCCCACCACCAGAGGTTGAAACATAAAAAGAAGAAATCCCCACTCTAACCATCATCAAAAGAGATCATTGAACAAGCTGATCCAAGAGCAATCATCTTATGCGGCCTGACATGCCAACAATCGTCAAAATCAAAAAGCATTCCACGACGAACTATCTCAAACTACTCAAACATTGTTGCTATCAAGAAAATTCACCAGAACAAGTAGCACTCAAATCATCTTGTCATGAGAAGGCGAAGAACAAAACAAACACATAAAACAAGAAAAAAGTAAAGGAGGAGGAAAGGGGCCATCAAAAACCACCATGGAGGAGAGGATTATCTTTATTGGGGTTGGCTTCCTCTTTCAAGAAAGATGAGCTATTTCCTGTTAGGTAGGGGGTGAAGAAATGGCACTACTAGGGTCTTGTGAGCTACTTCATTGGCATGGAAAAATCCATAGACCCAGTAAGACATGGATAACTTTTTATGCAAAGGATGGTCCATAGTCTTCTTAGTCCAAACTAGGTTATGTTTTACAATCTTCATAGTCTATACACCACCATGGTTAATGATTAAACTTGATGTGTTATTAGCACAATGTGATAAGTTTAAGAGGTGGTTGGTAAGATATTTTGTTTTGAGTAACTACATGGTGAGGGGCCGTTGGATATGGTCTAAGACCACTTGCCCCAATCCTTCCTCCTCGGGTGAGAGCCTAAAAAAAAAAAAGATATTTTAGATAATGATAAAATTGAAGGCACGTTTCACATGAAGTATAATTAAAGGAGGTTTAATAAATTTTAAACTTTTTTCTTCCACTAAAAATATATTTTCCGCAAGTTTTGAATTATTTTTTATAAAATGAACAAGCACAATAAATTACCAAGTCAATCCAATCAAATATCTGTCAAGTTACATTTGTTCATATATATTAAAGAATTTATTCTTATACTCCACACAAATTTAATTTAATTTTTTAAGTCTAATATGAATGCTATATTTCTCATTTTATTAAAAATTTAATTTACTTTTAATATATTATCAATATAAATATTTATATTAAATAACTACATATCATTATATGTATAATGTTTGAAATAATAATAGTTAGAATAAAATATTTCTAATAATATGATAATGTATAATTGAATAACTATATCAAATTTATATATTCAAATCTATCTTTTATTCTATTTTATAATCCCAACAATAATATTTTTAAGAGTTTAATTTTTATGCATTGATTGTAAAATATTTTTATATTATCATCTAATTATATACTACTACATCAGTAAAAATAGTTGAGCTTTACACCAACTATTTGAAAGGTCATCTAAATAGATGATTTGATTAGATGGCAGTATCAAACTGTTTTACAATGTCAATGCATATAAATTAATTTTTTTAATTTGAAACATTCTTTTTGAAAATAAATATCAAATTATTTGAATAGTCAAACATTAATATAGGAACATTTTTTTTATATCACATAATATCAACTTAAAAGAACCAAAACTAAGTTCAGAATTAGAAACAAAGCATGTAAAAAAAGCAACCGTTTCACCAGCAAATATAAGTTTAATGTTGATATTCTAATCCTTTTATTTATATGATCCTGTAAATAATAAAGGTAGAAACTAACTATATATATATATGCAGCAATATGTAAATAAATTTTAAATTATCAATAGATCAATATCAAAATCAAATCTAAAATTTATTCTCACATGAATGATAATTTAATACTGAGCAAGTTTTCAAAAGATGACCAAACATTAATTAGGCAGTTTATATGCGTTGAAGATGCGCGTGGAGAAAGGCCGAAAGTGGGCGTTTAGGCGTTGCCACAAGCGAGGAGGAGACAGTTGTCGATCAAGAATTGAAGCTGGCCATTAAATAAGAGAGAAAGAGAGAAATGCGTTTTGTCTGTGATGGCTCTTAATCACCGTCCGTTGCATGGGTGAAAATCCCGAATCCGAATCAATCCGACGGTGCCGATCCCAACGTGTGCAAACTCTAAAGCTAGCGAAACATTCACCTTATCCGTACCATCCATAAAAGAAAAATAGATCCCCCAAAAAAAAAAGAGAAAATAAATCCCATCAATCCCTTCACTCATTCACTCGCTTTCTTAAAATTTTAAAACTCCTCCTTTATATTCACAAGAATCATTTCATCAATTTCAACCCCCATAACATAAACCACAAGAAAAAGAAACCACCCCGTCTCTCTTAACTCTCTCTTCGCTGCCCCGCATGCGTTTTTCCGAAACCCAAAGCTTTTACCTGTTTCTTCTTTCTTTTTATCCTTAGTTTCTTCGCAGAGCAGAACCCATCCTAGCAGAAATGTCGTCGCCGGGGTTCACGGGCACTGGACCCTCGGATTTCTTCTCCGGCGGAGCTTCAGAATTTCCCGGCGGATCCATGGCGGCGGCACCACCACCAAACAACATCACGACCGCCCCAACCACCACCACCACCCAACTCCACCACACCCTCCACCCTTCTCACCCTCTCTACCGAACCCAGCAACAGCTCCCCGCAATCTTCCTCGACCCCGCCTCTTCCCAGCGTCAAACACCCTCCCTCATCGGTAAGCGCACCCTCGCCGAGTTCCAATCCCACCAGAACCTCAACAACAATCACATCTACACCAACAACAACCTTAACCTCCACAACAACCATAACCAATTACTCTCCAACTTTCTGCTTCGCTCTGTGAAGCAGAGGACTCTCTCTCCTCCTGTGTCCTCTCTTTCTCACATGGATTTCTCAATCTCCCCAGAATTGCCTTCGGGCTTCCCGTCGCAGCGTTACGCCGTTCCCTTCCTCAGCCACCTCCGTCAAAACCCCGTTAACCTCACCAACACCCGAATCCCATTACCCCTCACCAATTCCGTCCTCCAAAACACAAACAGATTACCACACCAATATCCCAATTTGTCTCAGGTTAACAGTAACAGCATCGTAGGACACGTCACCTACCACGAACAATCAGAGAAGAAGATTATAGACCATCGGCTTCAGGAGTTGGAGAAACAGCTCTTGGAAGATAACGACGAAGAAGAAGGCGATGCGGTTTCCGTGATCACAAACAGCGAATGGTCAGAGACAATACAGAACCTGATCGATCCCGGGCCGGCCCCGGCCCAGGCCCCGGCCCAGGCCCAGAAACCAGTTTCTTCATCGCCCACATCGTCTACGACGTCGTCAAACTCCTCTTCTTGCTCCGTGGTTTCTTCCCCTGCCTCGAGTTGCTCAAAGCAATCGTTAATGGAGGCCGCGACTGCGATCTCTGAAGGGAAATTGGAGGCTGCGTCGGAGATCCTTTCCCGTTTGAGTCAATCGTCGAACCCTAACGGGAATTCGGATCAGAGGTTCACGGATTGCATGGTTTCGGCGCTGAAATCGCGAGTTAACCCGGTTGAGAATCCACCACCCGTGGCTGAGCTGTTCAGCAGGGAACACGCCGAGTCGACTCAGTTGCTCTTAGAGAATTGCCTCTGCTTCAAGGTCGCTCTAATGGCAGCCGCAAACCACGCGATCCTCGAAGCCGCATTCGAGGACAAAGCGGAAGACGGCGTCAAGCTCTGCGTTTTGGATTTCGACGTCGGGAACGGGAAGCAACAGGCGAGCCTCCTCCACGCGCTCTTCGCGCGTCTGGCCGGGAAGCCGGCGACGGTGAAGCTCGCCGCCGTGGCAGAGAACGGCGGCGACGAGAGATTGAAGGCGGTGAGCGAGTTTCTGGAACAGCAAGCGGAGAGGCTCGGGATTAGGTTCGAGTTCAAGGTGGTGACTTTCAACGAGTTGACTCGCGAGTCGCTGGGTTGCGATTCGGACGAGTCGCTGGCAGTGAATTTCGCGTTCAAGCTATACCGGATGCCGGACGAGAGCGTCTCGACGGAGAACCCGCGCGACGAGCTTCTGCGGCGCGTGAAGGCAGTCGCGCCGCGCGTGGTTATTTTGGTTGAGCAGCAGATGAACACCAATACGGCGCCGTTTATTCCTCGCGTGGGCGAGTTGTGCTCGTATTACGGCGCGCTGTTTGACTCGGTCGAGTCGGCGCTGGCGCGGGACAACTCGGTGCGAGTCAAGGTGGAGGAAGGGCTGCGTCGGAAGGTGGGTAACTCGGTGGCGTGCGAAGGGAGGGATCGCGTTGAACGGTGCGAGGTTTTCGGGAAGTGGCGCGCGCGAATGGGCATGGCTGGGTTCATTCTCAAACCGGTGAATCCGAGCGTGGCCGAGTCAATCAAAGCGCGACTCGGTCCGGGGAACCGAGTCACCGTGAAAGAGGAAAACGGTGGCATTTGCTTTGGTTGGATGGGAAGGACACTCACCGTCGCATCTACTTGGCGTTAGCTTCACTCACTCACTTTCTCTTTTTTTTAAATTTTTATTTTTCATTTTTATCTGAACATTATTATATATATCACATTGTTGCCATATTTTAACGTTGTCTAGAGATAATGGAAAGGTTAAAGAAATGGAATAGAGTTGGAAAATTGTATTAAAGTAAAGATGAGGTTCTCCTCCCTCCTTCCTTGCACCAAAGGGAAATAAAATAGTGTTTTGGATTTCGAGATAATTTATGTGACTTGTTGCAGCATTTATGATGATTCATTTATGTACTCTTTCTTATCATCATCGTCGTCGTCGTCATCACTTGGGTGTGTGAAAGGAGTTGGTAGCTGTTTGGTAGAGATAGCTTACTTGTTTGCATTGTAATGGATTGGATTGCCCTCAGGGCCACACATTACCAACGAGCGGGGGATCCACTTTACAGGATTCGTTTTGCTTCCTATTTTGTATGGCATTCTTTTGCATAAAATAATGTCATTTGCATATAATAATACTTTTATTTCGACAATATTTAAGTGCCAATACTTTTCTTCTCTACGCTCATTTTGCTTCTTGTTATTTTATTTGGTAATGTGAGCATCATGTTGATGCATTGTGATCAATTATATATTAACTATTTTTTTTTTAGAGATTTACTATTTTGTGTTCGATTAATTTAAGAAATGATGTATTTGATGCTATACAATTCTACCTCTAATCCTTAATCATAATGACTTTAGGAAAAAATATTTTATTTCATTGATTGTCATTTTAGTATTCCAATAAAAAATTAATTATTTTGTACCAATGATAGTTGGAAAGCAGAAAGAGAAAAAAATTAGTGGAGTGTACATAGGATAATTTAGTAATTTAAATTTATTTATTTTTCTAAAATCAACAACAGTTATGGACTTTCTTAATATCCGTGCTGAAATCTTTAATAACTATAATTAACGAATGGAGTGGGTAAGTCTTATACTAATTGCGGTTGCTTAGCGAAAACAGAAAAAAAAATAAAAAGAAAAAAAAATGAAGAACAAGAGAACTGAGATGTAAAAAAAAAAAAGAAAGAAAGGAAGAAAGAAAACCAAGATAGGGTAGGGATTCACGTGCACATGTAGCCGTCTAATAATGCAACGTTACATTTGTTGCCCAAGATTTCGCTCATCATCACGGCGTTTAAGTGTTGCCGATTCTTGCAAATTGGAGGGATTCTTGCAAATTATCAATGCACGATGGGAATCGTATTTATTTCTATTCCGTGTGCTAATAAATTAATTTTGTCGCTCTCAAAATCATAAATGTGCCTAGATGCCACATGTTCATTTTCTTTTAAAATATCAATCAATTTTAACTGAACATAGATATTAAAAAAGATAATAAATAATATTAATAATGAAATAAAATATAGTGAATGAATTACTATATCTTTACATATAATATTAGATGGAATACTTTTAATACTAAATGCTAAATTAATAGATATTTTAAAATTTGAAGTTGTCTGAAGATATTCTAAAAGAAAGATTGGCTAAAATAAATCATCCAATCATCTATCATTGCTCTACAGTTGGCTAAAATAAACCAATAATTCCAATAAAATGTCTTGCGCTCAATGGAATATTGGTTGATGTACATTTGCTGATGTCTAATTTATCCATCCATTAATTTTAAATAAATCTAAAAGTTTAATTGTGATACACCAGTGTAAAGAGTTTTACATTATCTTCCAATTAAATCTCTTATTTTGTATAACTTTTCAAGTAGTGGGAGTGGAAAGTAACTATATTTACTTATGCATTATTACATGATTGGATGAATGTATAAAGTTTTTTTGCCTTTAGTAATTCCAATTAAATAATAAATCTAAATAATATAAAAAATTTCCATGATCATATATAGTTTATCTTTATTTTTTTAATTTTCCACTTTTTTAAATAAAATTGTTTTATTTCAATTTATATGAGATATAATGTTATATATATTTATTTTTTCAATTAACAATGGAACCTAAAGTCTAAAAACAGATTAAAAACAAATAGTATGGCACTTGCTGTGGTCTTCATTACTCCTCTGGAGAATTCAAGTATTGATTGATAACCTGGACAATTTATTCACCATTTGAGATTTGACATCACCATTACAACAATGTTTGAAAAACACACAGGACTGAAACTAAACTAGAGCAACTGACACAAAGCCATAAGACTCATCTGACCACCGTTGACAAAAGTTGTTCATTCATTGTCTACCATGAATAAAATACTCTGATGCTATCCAATTTGAACAACCGTGAAAACAACTAGTTCTTCACAGTTGAGACACTGCTACAATAAAAAAATACAAACTATAAAAGAGATCAAACAAATTCTATGGAATGAGAAGATAGGGAAAAAAAACTAAACAAAACATAAAAACAAAAAATAGGAGGGGGTGATTGGACCACCATGGGGCCAGCGCCCATAATCTAGAAGAGTAGCAAAGGCAGCAGGCAAAGAAAGTAGGCACCAACTCTGGGCTTTCTGGTGGAGGAAAGCAGTTGTTGGAGAGCAGTGATGTTTAGGATTTTTTTTTGTCAGGGTTTAGGGTTGTTTTTATCAATACAAAATATGTGTCTGATTAATCAAATCTTGAATGGATCTAATTATTGGGTTGTTTTCTTTTGGCTTGGCTTGGGCCTTGATTATCTTTTGTTAAGAAAAAGAAGAAAATGGACCATGGGTTGTTTGAGGGTGCGTGTAAGTCACAGGTGTGGATTTCCATAATAGAGTTTGCTATATTATATATTGAACCACACATAGAGGAGTGAGGAGTACGTCGTTTTATTTTTTAAAGAATTGCGTTAGTGTAGCACAACGTTGCTGCATGTGTGAGTGTAATAGTGAGAGAGATTTGATTTGTACTTGTGTATTTGGTTAGTGGCTTGGTGCGAGGGCAAGTGTGATAATGAGTGAGATTTGATATGTGTTTGTGTTTGTTGAGAGTAAAATTATTTTGAGAGATTTGTTGTTAGGCGGAAAAAGTTTATAAGGAAAGTAAGTATTTTGTTTGTGTGAAAAGATTATTTTGTGAGATTGTGTGTATTGAGATTTTGGGTTTTAGAGAGATTGTCAGATTAAAAATTGCATTTTCTAGATAAAATTAATAGATTAATTTATGAAGTCGAATATAAGCAATGTCAAACCATGCTAGTTTAGTGTTAGTGTGCATTTTCCCCAACACTAATTAAGGTAGCATGCACTTGAGAACTAGGAATATTATGCCTAACAAAACATTAAGATAACCCAAACAATTCCAAATCAGTGAACCCAGATAAACATCCCAAAATTCTATATAAGTGACTCTACATACACCAAGATTAACACTCCAAGTTGCCAAAAATTTTCCTTCCGCTTCTTGTTCTCTCTAAGTCTTCAGAGAGACTTTAGGGGACTTTGTCTCCTAGATTCCTCCGTGTCACTCTCAATGATAATTAGCTTCCCTTTTCCCTTTCCTTTTTCTTTTCTGCTTTAGCTTTTTTTGCTGCTCTCTTCACTTTCTCATCTGTGATTTAGGAGCTATGCCTCTTGGCATGTGTCTTCATAGCACTAGTCTTTCTCCTTATGGTCTTGAAAGAGACCATGGTGTATTCTGTCCCTAGTATGTATTCAATCCATTCTTTAGCTAGAGGATAGCCCATATACTGCAACAACTAACCTGGTAAGCAACATTCCATATGGAACAACCTGCAGGATTGAGAATTAGACAACTGTGCACACCTTCCTTGCCCTGGTGCTCAGCATAGTATTAATTTCATGAGGTTTGTGTATGATGGAGTTAGTAAGATACTGGACACATCTCCTTCATTTATTCCCAATGAGCGAGTCCAGTTGCTTTGAGAGGTGTAGATAATCCCTTCGTATGGAGCTCTAACAACATTAAATAATCTTGTGGGGCCAATATCTAGACAAAGATCTCTGATGAAAGTTCTTAGAGGTGTTAGGTGTTCCCTTGAGTTATGAGCAAAATGCAGTCACCATGCTTGGGAAGACTCTGTCATTTATCTCCAAGAACTCTTCCCACCCTAGAAGGAGATAACCTCTTTAATAATGGGGATTTCTTCAAGAAGCGCCTTTCGAGTTTTGCTGAGTGCAACCTTTCTAAGGGAGAAGTTGTTTACGTAGTGATCTTGCATTTCTGGATCATTGTACATGTGGAATATACCCCTTTTGGTGACATTGCGATCCCTTGTTTGCCTTGTGCCATTTGATCTGTGGTTTGAGAAGGGTGAAAGGATTGCAAGTTTGTGATAAGGAAAGGTTGCGGAAACGTAGATACCGATGGAAACTACGACGTATCTTGAAATGTCGCGTTTTTAGAAATAATTATGGTTGTTATTGGTGTGCGGACATAGTCGTAACACCATCATAAATGCTAGCGCCACCACGTGGTACTTGATGCGCATAGTGTCCGATGGGTGTACCGATGAGTTTTTAACAATTTATTTTTTAATTATTTTAATTAAACATTATCGATGGGTTGACGACGAGTGCATTTAACATTATGTTTAATTTTTATTTTTTATTAAATAAATCGGCAGCTATTTATTTATAAAATTATTAATCATCAGTAATTACTGATGGGTTTTTGAAAGTTCACAAGTTGCTACGCAACCTTTGGGTTTCGGACTTTCCATCGGTAAACTCGTCAGTAATTACTGATGATTAAAATGCATTGTTTCACTAAACGGGTACCCATCGGTAACCCGCATTTATACCACCACTGTGAGTCTTCTTCCTCGTCACTCTCTAAACCCCTCTCTCTCTAAGCTTTGTCGCCGCCATTTTTGCTGCCGTGTGCAGCCAGGAGCTCGTTCGAGAAATGGAGGCCACCATTTCGATTTAGGGGCTTTGGTGAGCATTTTAATCAGTTTAGTGTTTTGATTTAGTTTACTTTTTTTATTCATTTATGGGCGCCCATAGTCTTGTGTTTTGTTGCATTGGGGAGTAATTATTGTTGTTACTTTGTTAATGTAGAAGTTTTGTTAAAGGGTGACAATGATTATCGATTTTGTGATCGGTTTGTCATTCTTATTCTTTATGTTATTTTATGTTTTCTACGTATATAAGTGTGTTGATTTAAATTTATCATATTGGATTTTTAGGATTGTATTTGATTGGGACGAGAGCTTTCCCATATTTTATTTTTTTTACTATAAAGGTTAGTAACTAAATCCTTTTTATTTATATCGTTTAATGGTCTAATATGTATGTAGGATATATAGAGGCTTATGTTTTCTAGGATAAAGTTGTAGGAAATAGGGATTGCACTGGGGGAGGGTGTAGAGGTCCTTCCCCGACTTGTTTACATTGTTTGTTGTAGGATTCTTAGTGTTTGTGGAGATTGCAGGATGCATGTTATTGAGTTATAAGGGGATGCACAATAGAACGATTTTTAGGATTATATGAATTGTATGTAATTATTAAAATGTAACTATTTTACTATATCTATTCTATTGTTGATCTTTATAATAATATCTATAATTGTTGAATTGACGAAAATATCTAACGATGGAAGCTCAGATTTAAGGGAGATGCTGTTGAAATTTTGTTAAAATTTTTTATAGGAATAATTGATTAAAAAAAGTAACTATACTTAAAAAAGTTTAAAAGCTAGTTGAATTTGTTTAAAAATAATAATTTAAATAAAACTTAAAGACTAATTGAATGTGTTTTAAAGATCAAGTAAAATAAATATCTACGATCAAAGTTCCTAATTTAAGGGGAGATATTGTTGAAATTTTGTTAACCTTTTTTTAGGAATAATAGATTAAATAAAAGTAACTATATTAAAAAAAAAATTAAAAGCCAATTGTGAATACTTAAAAATATTAATTTAAATAAAACTTAAAGACCAATTGAGTGTGTTTTAAAGACCAAGTATAATAAATATCTGGAGAAGCTCCTAATTTAAGGGAAGATGCCTCAAAATATTTCTAAAATTTTTTAGGAAAAAAAGATTAAATAAAAGTAACTATTGTATTAAAAAAACTTAAAAGTTAATTGGATTTGTTTGAAAGTAGTAATATAAATAAAACTTAAAAACCAATTGCATGTGCTTTAAATACCAATTAAAAGAAATATCTAACGATGGAATCTCCTAATTTAAGAGGAGATGCTTCAAAATTTGTTCAAAATATTTCTTGAGGGAATAAGATTAAAAGTAGGTGTACTAAAAATTTAAATAGCCATTGAATTTCTATTTGAAAGTAATAACTTGATATCTTTACAAAATTGTAAGGTCTAGGGTTAATCACAAGCACAATGTTACCTTCAAATCGATCATGGGTGTATGATAGATTGCATCCTAATAGAGGAGTGATTAAACTAAAATTTTATAGTGGTGTTGAAGAATTTATGAGTGTGGCATGTAAAACACAACAATTCATTAATGAAACAAAAGTTAGGTGTCCATGTAATAGGTGCAAATGTAGGAAGTATTTGGATGATGATACAATAAAGGTTCATTTACAAGTGGAGATTCATGCCTGACTATTGGGTTTGGATCGTGCATGGGGAGGTAGTTAATGCATGGAATCAAGTGGTTATGTTTCAAACTGGAAGTAGTTCTAGTGGAATCCATGTAACTCAGCATGACGTGGGTAATGTGCTATGGGAAGATAACCTGGTTAGGCATTAGGAGATGGTGGTTGATGCTGGTGGTCCTGAATTTCCTGCTCATTATTCACAGCCTTCAGTTGAGGAGCCAAATCAAGGTGCTCGTTTTATAGTCTCCTAGAAGCTACCAATCAACCTTTATGGGAAGATTGTGTGCACTTTGAATTGTCATTAGCAGTTCAAATGTTGAGCATTAAGTTCGAAGGGAATCAAAACCAAAGTTCTTTTGATTAGTGGGCTGCATTGATAAGTGAGCTAAGTCTGAACCCCAATGTAATTCCAAAAGATTTTTATCAAGCTAAAAAATTAGTTTCTAAACTTGGGTTGAAGGAAATAAAGATTGATTGCGCTTGAAAGGTTGCATGCTTTATTATACAAATGATATTTCATTGAAGTATAAGTTATGCTAAGAGCCTAGATTTAAACCTAAGAGACGTGGAAGTAGGAGGCATAAAGATGTCCCTAGAAAAGAATTCATTATCTACCCTTAATCCATAGACTCACGAGACTCTATGCATCAACAAGCTCGCTTCTCATATGAGGTGGCAAGTGAAATCAGAGGGATGACGTGTGGTGACGCATCCATCGCACGATGAGGCATGGAAAAAGTTCGATCAACAATATTTTGATTTTACTTTTGACTTGTAAAATGTTAGATTGGGACTCTATTCAGATGGATTTACTCCAAATAACCAATTTAGCAAACCCTATTCCTGTTGGCCCTAGTTGTTACACCCTATAATCTCCCTCCTGATATATGCATGAAAGATCTTTACTTGTTCTTAACATGTATAATACTTGGCCCTGATTATCCAAAAGCTAAGATTGATGTGTATCTTCAACCCCTAATTGATGAATTGAATGAGTTGTGGTGCCAAGGTGTTCTTACTTATGACATTTCAACGAAGCAAAATTTCATGATGAAAGCTGTATTAATGTGGACCATCAATGATTTTCCAGCTTATGGAATGCTGTCTGGATGGATGACCTAAGGCAAATTAGCATGCCCGATTTGTGTGGAGGATACTAAAGCATTCACCTTGAAACATGGAGGAAAAAACTCTTGGTTTCATTGTCATAGAAGGTTCTTAGATCTGATCATCCATATAGGCAAAGTAGATACGACTTTAAAAGTAATTGTGTTGAACATGATGGGCCTCCAGTTAGACTAAGGGGTCACGAAATGTGGGAATGAGTTAAGGATTTCCCAAAAATAATAGAAATTGGAAAGGTAGTGAACGCTAGGCTATGGGATATACCATAATTAGACTAAACAAAGTATTTTCTAGGAGTTGTCATATTGGAAGGATAATTTGATGTGTCATTGTTTAGATGTCATGCATATTGAAAAAAATGTGTTTGACAACATTATGAATCCTGTATTAGATCCAGATCGAACTAAAGACAATGACAAGGCAAGGCATGATCTAGCTGAGCATTGCACGCGGCCTGATTTGCATTTACAAGAATTAAGAGATGGTCGTTTCCATAAACAAGGCCAAATATGCCTGACTTCTAATCATAAACAAGTTGTTTGTCATTGACTGAAGGAGTTATGAATGCCCGATGGTTATGCTTCTAACTCAAGTAGGTGCATCAATATTGTATAGGATAAGCTTCTTGGCATGAAAAGCCACGATTGTCACGTCTTCATAGAGTGTTTGCTTTCAATTTCATTCAAAGAGCTACTTGATATTGTCTAGAAGCCCCTACCCAAGATGAGTCAGTATTTCAGGGATTTATATTCTTCTACTTTTAGGGTTGATGATCTGCTTGTTATGGAAAAAATATTCCCAAATTTTTTTTGTAAATTAGAGAGAATTTTTCCTCCCGGTTTCTATAACTCAATGGAACACTTACCTATACATTTGGCATATGAAGCATGAGTGCGTGGACCGGTTCAATATAGGTCGATGTATCCATTTGAAAGGGACATAGGAGGGTTTAAAGAATCGTGAAGAATAGGTCTCAAGTAGAAGGATCAATATGTCAAACTTATCTAGCGAAAGAGACTTCAAATTTCTCTCATTTTACTTTCAGTCACATTTTCAATCTAGGAGAACTCAGGTTAGTCGTAATGACAATGGAAGGGAGTGTTCTATTCCGCTAACGTTGTCTAAATTCAATCAACCTGGTCGAGTTCCTGGAAAGAGCGTACCTCGATGGCTGACTTCTAAGGAGTAGAATTCTGCACACTTATATATTTTGATAAATTGTGATGAGGTATAACCATTCAATTGTAAGTCAACAATCCTTTTTTTAGGTGAAAGTGTGATGTTATGCTTCTTTGAAAAAACAAAATATATTTTCAACAACAAATACTTTGAGCAACTGCATGATCAAGATTCACTTCAACAATTTTCGGATTGGTTTAGATTACATGTAAGTCCACTTGCTTAAGATTATGTAACCCAATATATTCTTATTTGTAAATCCTTGTTTGAAACAAGTCAATTTGACATTTCATACTTCATGTTCGTAGGTTCATAACAAAAATAATGGTACAATATGTAGGCATTTGTTTACTTTAGCTTGGGGGCCAAAAAATACAATTGTAAGTTGGCCGATGTACTATGTTAATGGGTACAAGTTTAACACAACTGATTGGGGCATGGGGAAAAAATCGACAATACTGGTGTTTGTGTTAAAAGCGATATTGGGATGGAGAATGTGATTGGTATGGTGTCATTAAGGAAATCCTTGAATTTGAGTACGTGGATGAGCTCACAAATAAATGTCTCCTATTCAAATGTGAATAGTATGATTGTACCCAACTTACTAGGATACGACAACACAACAATTACAAAATCATTGAAATCAATCACACTAGAAGATATAGAAGTTATGATCCATTTATTATAGCCCAAAATACTAGACAAGTATATTATATGTCTTATCCTGGGAAAAGTAGGTCACAATGGAGGATGGTGAATAAGGTAAAACCAAGAGATAGGATTGAAATAGAGGAAGATACTGTTGAAGATGCTTATCAAGTGAATGATCCACCCCCTTCAAGGACAGGAATCGATGCAAACAATCCTGAAAACCCTCTTCCATTGACTACTTGGGAAGTTGACATAATTGAACGCACAAGTAACCACCCAATCAAAAATCACAAAGATGAAATAAGTGATAGTAGTGCTGATGATTCACCTAGTGATCAACAATAGAGTGATGATGAAAACAACCATGCACTTTTAGATTAACTAAGGTGTTCAATATTATATGTAATATTATTATGAAATTATTTGAAATTTCCTTATTTAATTAATGTTTTTTATGGACTACTTTTTAGTTGTTTCAATGGTTATAGAGGTAGAGCGGAGACCTCGAAGGTCAGCTTATCCACCACCACCTTAGCCATCGCCCTTCCCACCACCTCCGCCACTTGTCCTTCCACCACTTCCTCCACCTCAATCCTACTATCAGAACCCCAGGCTTTAGGATGATGCCCACTTCTGGGATGCTGGGCCCCCACCTCCCCCGTCTTCACATTCACAATCTACTCTCATCATGACCCTTCCCTAGCCCTACCACTGCCTTTAGCCCTACCACTCCCCGACTCCTAGCCTCTTATCTAATCAGGTTTCTCCTTCCTCGGCTTGGGCTTAATGGTAGATCGCTTTGGCCAGATTAGGCTGAATGGTAAAGATAGGTAAGTTAAAACATGTTTTTTATTCCATTCTAATTTTACATTGATTATGATATTTAAAATATTTTGATTGTTTTATGATTTATTTTATCTATGTAATAGTTTTCATTGTTGGGGTGGCTCGCAAGGCATCATAGAGGTTATAGAGAGTCGGATAATCATCTCGTGGCCCACATGGACTGACATCGCCTCCTAATGTCAAGGAGTCATGGTGGAAGGAGTGGAAGGTAATTCTATGATTTATTCGCTTTTGTTAAAATATATGTTTATATTATTTAATTATATTCTTATATATAATCATTTATGTGTTGTGAATTTGTATATGCAGAAAACCTTCTACATTCAACCCGAGTATGAGCTCGCAATTAAGAGGGCTTGGAGAATTAGGTCTTCCAAGCGAATGCAGGATATGTTTCATGATGTCCGTAAGGGACACATGAATAACTTAGCGCCACTCTGAGTGACCTGACCTTCAAGGATATGTCTAATAAAGGAATGACAAATCGAGCCTCACAGAAATGGGTCACTACACACGGGTGGATCGAGCACCCAGGGACTACTCTTATTAGAACTCACACAGGAGAACCATCAATGAAGCCCATCATTAAGGAACCAGGAGAGGAAACTCATGAACTAGATACTGCTATAATCCTTTTGGTGTCTCAACCTCCTCCTTCCATCTACATCACTCAGATGGAAGAAGAAGATGATAGAGCATTAGATGATGATGCTCCTCTTGGTGAAGAAGCTGTTACTTCCGCCTCCTCAGATGCTTGAAGTTGTTATTGCTTCTATTCTTAAGCCTACTTCTGCCCTTGCTACCTCCGATGTGGGCGTACCATCCTCTTTACCTCCCTGTTGTTGCTACGATGATCAGGCTGAATCGCCTAAGTTGGAAGACTATACCCCTATACATCCCTGAGCCTTCTCCTAGAGTCTCTTTCATGGGCACCTATTCACCTTCCTCATTCGTCTTCAACGAAGCCTTTAGCAAACTTTCAAATCAATCAAATCATCCTGTACCACTTGAGAGATTGCCTCCAAACAGGATCAACTTGAGGCAATGATCAAAGAGCATGGTACCCAGCTCAAACAAAATGAAGAACTGCTTCAGATTCTTCAAACCAATCAAGAGATTCTACAGAGCTGAAACGTCGAAGTTGAAGATGGTGTCTTGATTTTAGCACACCTCCTTTTTGATGATGTCAAAAGGCGGAGAAGAGAAAAGATGAAGAAAATTAAATGCTATGGATTTTTTGATGGTGTATCGTTTCCAGCACACCTCCTTTTAAAGAATATTTTTTAAGCATGCATTTTCTTCTGTTGTTCAGTTTTTGTGTTTTGACTTTTTATCTTGGCTTATAAAATTCTTTTTATATCATGCCTATGCTTTGATACATATCAGCTCTAAATGTTGTTGCCTTTAAAGCTCTCTGATACATATCGATGCCTGCTTATGCTTAGTTAACCATATATCTTGCTAAAACATATTTGCTTCTTATCTTCTATGTGTGTGGTCTTATCGCTCATTCCTTAGCACGCTAAGATATTTAGCTCTTTTATACATATGTGATTAGCAATGAGAAGTATCTTTTAAGAGCACAAAATCATTCTCTTATGCTTTGATACTCATGTCTATCTAATGTGCTTTGATGTGTATGATGTGCTTAAACCTTTTTATGAAACACATTCTCTTTGTCACACATATGAGAAGGTCTTAAAAGCTTTGTATAACTTGATCAAAATTTAGTTGTGAATAGTTTCTGACAAGACCTTAGAAACTCGCTTCTACATGTTTTTAATACAACTAAGATCGGTTTGTGAGTTTCAGAACTCTCTCAAAGTGTACTGGGCTTATGTGGAATATAATGTGTTATGTTTGTATCAATAAGCATGTTTTCACAAAAAGCATGAGCATTTGTGTTAAGTTTCTTTCATAAAAGTTGGTTTCTTTCATGCTCTGGTACTTATTAGAAACGTTTCACTCTCAAAACCAAAAGGCTCATTTATGCTTTGTTTTGATAATATTTGGGATCATTCCCTAATGAGCTTCAGAAACCTAGCATAGCAATTTTTTGATGAATCTGATTTAAGGTTTCTTTGAGCATTAGAAACTACACAAGCATCAGTATGATCTCTTCTTTTGATCATGCATGCTCTGTTAAAAATTGTCATTTATTTTGAGCATTGGTTTTCAAAATTGTCGATTGGATAAAGCTTGTCTAATAAGGATCTATCAACATAAAATATTGTAAGTATTACTTGTTTTTCTTTTCAAGCACGCTTACTTCAAAAAGTTTCTTCAAATAGCTAAAAATCAAGCTGGTTGTGTTAAAAGAGCATAAACGATAATATCCGTTGTTACGCTCTAATGTATCTAAGACTCTGAGTAATTTCAGATATTCATAAACAAAATCAACTTTGATTTAAAATTACTTAAGGCTATAAAACGTTTTTTAATCTATCCATATCATGCCTTAAGAAAATAACTTCTTGAATGTCACAAGCCTTTAATGTTAAGAAAGAATAGATTTTATCATGACATATTCAATTCTATTCTTTCAATATCTCTTCAAAAAAATTTCTTCAAATTAGTTTGTCATCATAAAAAGGGGAGATTGTTAGCTTCAGAACCTTTTAGAAAGCTTTAATGCAATATGTTTTGAGTGACAACAAAATCAATTCAAAGAAAATATTTTGAAGAATGAATAATGTCTACCTTGAGTTTCTTGACAAAGTACACAGGTATTTTTGGCTTACATAGTACAAACTTGAAGCGAGAATAATTTCACTTTGCATATGTAAACATGATTTATCTCATACGAAGAGATTGAACCTAAAAGAAAGTGAACATTATATCGTGCAAAGTACGTATACATGCCTACAGATCAAAGGATATCATATCAAGAGTAAGAAACCTAGGCACATGTCTTCAGAAAGTAGCGCTGGGATCAAAAGTACGCTTAACACAAATATATCAAGAAAGCTCTGAGAACAACATGCTGCACAATCTTCAATCATTATGATCGCAAATCTTTCATCTTCATAAAAATTGGATTGAAGACCAGAAGACCAAAGAATCATCAAGGAACTGATTTTGCACTTTAGAAAGCTCACTTCAGTAGCACTAAACATTACTGATTATTGAAATTTGAATTTTTTAGATTCAAATTTAAAGTCAAACCCAGTTTCAACTAGTGGGTCATCTCTTTTACTAACTTGATTAACCAATGCTTCTAGAAGACAGAGTTTAGAAACCACGTTCAAAAAGTAAAAGTAGTTCCCAAAGTATCATCAAAACCTCAATCTCACAATGGCTTCTGCAAAAGCTTTGACAATAGTTTCCAAAGTATCATCAGAAACCTCAATCTCATAATGGCTTCTGCAAAAGCTCCAAGAGACATGCTACTCTTCTAGATTGCTTTTCTAAGACACAAATAGATGATTAACACGTGTCACTTGAAGATTGATCAAGGACAAAGGTCACAATGGAAGACTGTCTATAAATAGAGATACTGTGCTTCAACGAAAATGACTGAGGCGCATAAGAGAGGAAACTATATGCAAATCTCCATGTCCAGCAAGGTTCATTATATTATCATGTAATCAGTTTCCTTGCTTGTAAAATTCTTCTTTCCATATTCTTGAATAGTTATATGTTCTTCCTAGGAAGAGTTGTGGAAAGAAGTCATTCAAGTTATCCCAAGTCATTCATGTACATTTTAAGGAAACTTGAGTATAGGTTAGTTTGAACGGCAACCCAAACACAAACCTTTGTATCCTTGATCCAAGGAGTTGTTAGTGTGAGATTGCTTGGAGAGGCTAATGCAAAACTACTTGCAATGTGACAGGAAGATGTTCTGCTGCTCCAGTTAGCTTGGAGGCCTGCAAGAGACTACCAGTGCAGCTTGGAGAGGCTAGTGAATAACTACTTTCATATGACAGGAGAGGTTGTCTGATGGTCCTGGTTTAGCTTGGAAAGGGTGGAAAAAGACTACTCCGTTCAACTTGGAGAGATCTGTGAAGAACTACTTGGTTTGTGATAGTCGGGGTCGTCTATGAGTCAGAGATTTAGCTTGGAGAGCTTGTGAATAACAACTTGCAACGCAACAGGAGGTGTTGTCTCCTTGTCACGGTTCAGCTTGAAGAGACTAGTGAAAGACTACTCAACTTGTGAAAGTAGTGGTTGTCTACTGTCACAAGTGAAAGCTTGGGAAGGTTAATGTAAAGACTATCCATTTTCTTTCTCTAGTTTGAGAAAGATGTTTAGTGGAACCTCAATGTGTGTTGAGTATTAGATGTAGGTAGGTTTGGCCGAACCAATATAAAAATACTTGTGTCACTTTCTTCTTATCCTCTTATCTCCTTTACTTTCTCTATTATGCTTGTATAATTTAATAGTTGCTGATATATCATTTTGCTATTCTATTTCTCTTTCTATGTTTCAGAAATTTACTTTCTGAAACACTGATATGTTTTGTACACTTTAAGCTTAGTGCTTTGTTGTATGTCTTCAAATGTTTCAATATAAAAAAAGGCGAAGCACGATTCAACCTTCCCTTCTCGTGTATTGCTATACCTACAAAGGTTTTGATTTTATTCATTTGTAGATAATATACACATTAATTAATTACGAAATTGTTTTCCTTAATGATAAATGGTGAATTTTTTGTAATGCTCTTATTGGCTATTTGTAAAGGCAATGGTGTGGCATTTCCTAAGCCACACACTTGTCACATTAGATACAAACTTGCACTGCAAGCTTCATACGGTGTAAAACTATACATTTTCTCAGCCTTTGGCATCTCCTAGTCTGATTCTAGGGTTTCTGGTCACCATAGGCTCATGGGGCCGTAACACCATTATTCACTTTTTTTTTTCATCAAGCCATTCTTTTCATGACTAATCCTATCAAAATCATGAAATTTTGATTAATAAAGTCTAAATAAAATTTTTGAAATAACTTCGGGCACAAAATGGAAGAGAAAACTAAAAGGTGGGAATTATCCCACCATTAATAATTTTTTAGAAATTGAATACGGTATTGAACTTAAAGTGAAGGTTCTGAATCTTTATCCCAATCTCTTAGCCATCTTTCTAATATTCTTCCACATTCTAAACCCATGTAGCTTTTTGACCCATTTTTTGAATCTCTAATCCACTTTTTTATCTTGCAAATTGACTTTCTCAACTTGTCTTTAAGTTGTTCTTTAAAGGCCTCAATTTAGAGTCTTATTTGGGGACTCTAGAAAGTGTTATGTGTGCATGTAATGTAGGTTTTAGAAACTTTAAATGTTCAAAAGCTTTTTCAAATAAGAAAAGCAATCTTCAGTAATGGTTTAGTGAATATATCAGATACTTGATCTTTAATATTCACAAATATTAACTCAACATCACCTTTTTGAACATGATCTCTAATAAAATGATGTTTTATGTCAATATGTTTGGATCGTGAGTACTGATAGAGTTCTTAGCAAGATTAATTGCACTTGTATTATCACATAAGATAGGGATCTTGGAAAACCTCAAGTGATAATCTTGTAGCTGGTTTCTGATCCAAAGCATTTGAGTACAATTTGTAGTACAACATATTCAGCTTCAATCAGTTGAGAGCTATTGTATCTGCATCTTGCATGACTAAGATATGAGGCATTCTCCAAAGAAACTGCAACATCCACTTATGCTCTTTCTATCCACTGTCTCCAGCGAAGTCAGCATCATAGAAACCTATAATCTTGCTAATGTACCTTTCTCATACCATAGACCAAGATTAGCAGGACCAGCTAAATATCTCATAATTCTTTTACAAAAGTTAAGTGTAATTGATTTGGGTTAGATTGGAATCTAACACAAATTTCCACACTTAATTAAATGTCTGATCTACTTGCAATAAGGTACAAAGAGAGCCAATCATTCCTCTATAATTACCTTCTACTTTCTCACCATTTTCATCCACATCAATGACTTGAGATTGGTGCATTGGGGTGTTTATGGGTTTTTGCTTGATCCATATTAAACCTTTTCAAAAGCTCTTTTGTGTATTTTTCTTGATGGATCAAGGTTCATTCTGTTGTTGTTTTATTTGCAATCCCTGAAAGAACTTAAGTTCACCCATCATACTCATATCAAATTCACTTTTCATGAGTTTAGAAAATTTTTCACATAGAGAATGATCAGGAGCACCAAATATAATGTTATCAACATATATTTGGGCTATCAAGTGATTATCCTACTATAAGGTAAATAAAGTTGCATCAACATTACCTCTCTTGAATTCATTCTTAAGTAAGAAAGTACTGATCTTTCATACCAAGCTCTAAAAGCCTATTTTAGACCATAAAGTGCCTTTGTTAACTTAAAGACATGGTTGGGAAGATTTTATTCTTAAAATCTGAGGCTCCCTCACATAGACTTCTTCCAAAAGAAATCCATCTAAGACAATAACTTCACATCCATTTGGTATAGAGTGAATCCTTGAAGGCTGCAAAAGCAATTAGCATTCTGATGGCTTCAAGCCTTGCTATTGGTGCAAATGTTTCATCATAATCAATGCCCTCTTATTGATTATAATCATGTGCTACCAATCTTGCTTTGTTTCTGATCACTTTCCAGCTTCGTCCAACTTGTTTTGAATACCCATTTTGTTCCAATGATAGTTTTTCCTTTAGGTTTCTCTACAAGTGTCCAGACTTTATTTTCTCTAGAATCTGATCTAGTTTCTTTTACATAGCTTCCACCCAAATTTGATCATTCAAAGCATCTTCAATACTTCTGGTTCAATAGTAGAGATGACAACATAGTTGATTTCATTTCTTAGGGATGATCTTGTCCTTACACCTTAGAAATGTCCACAAGAACTTGGTTCTGAGAGATTGTTCTTAAGTCAAAACTTCTGGAGTTTTTGTACCCATGTTGATCTGGAGTTTCTCTATCATCTTCAGATTATTCATCTTCATGTTCAAAAATATCACTTTCTAAATGCTTTGGAATCCTAGTAAGCTTTCTAGATTTACTATATTCTGGAGCCTACTTTCTAAAGATTGTGCTTCTCTAGCTTGCTTTTTCTGAAGCTTCCTCAGACCTATTTCTCAAGATCTTCTTCTAAGTTCACTAGATCTTAGAAAAGTCCTTCTTGTATTCTTTAAATTGATATAATAGTCTTTCACAAAGTGTCCTTTTATTATATACCCTAAGCTTTTGAGATTGAAGAATTCCCTAAAAAAAATCCTTCATCTCAGATTATCATAAAACTTTGTGAGCTTGTTCCATATTTCCAATGTCTGTGACTTTGACCTCCATCAGGTAAATTGTCAATAACCTTATTTTCAGCCTCAAGTTTCTGAACCATTTTCTACTTCCTGACATGTGTCCTGAGCAACCACTATCCATATACCATTTTGTGTCCTTTTTAACGTGCATTCTAGACACACCTACAATAAATATAATTTTTATTTTAGGTGCCTATATTTTCTTGGGTCTGCTTGATTTAGTTGCCTTAGGAGGAGTATTTCCAACCTATCTTCCTCTTCTTTTTCATGAAGCATTTATCAGGTGGATGCCTCTTCTTGTGAGAGAAATTATAGGATTTCTTCGTTTTGATTTTCTTTGATGAGCTTGCTTTACTTTTCTTATCCATTTTATCTTCATATCGCAATCTTGTTTTCTAAAAGTATAGTCTCTAACCACCAAGCATCATATCAAGATTCTTGAAGCCATTAACCATTTTTTCCAAATTAGTTTTGAGAAACTTTGAAGTTTTCTCAAGTTCAAAAATTACTTTATGAGCTTTCTGACTTTTGTTAGAAACTTCATCTTCCAAGAACTTGAGTTTAATATTTAAAAATTTATTTTCTCCAGGTATTTCTTCTTTCTCAAGCCTCTAGATTTAAAATCCCGTTTTCACTTTCTCAAGCTCTAAAGTGGTTTTCTAATGATTATTTTAGAGAGTGAGATAGTGAGAAGTTAGAATTTGAGAATTTTTAAGCATCTCATCATATAAAGCCAGAAGATCATCATAAGAGAGATTAGCTTTTGAATATTTATTTACCTTTGTTTTCCCTTCACGTATAGTCACCATGAAGCATAGATTGGCCATGTCTTCAAACTCTTCTTGGCTTTCTGAACTTTCTTTTTCATCTTCTAAGTCGCTCTAAGTAGCTAGCATGCCCTTTCTCTTTGGCGAACTTCTTTTATGGACCCCTGAGCTAGGACAGCCGCCGAAGTGTCCATTCTCTCCACAGTTGTAGCGCTCATGTTTTATAATTTCACTTGCCCTTCTTGTCCCTTCTAAAGTTGAAGTCCTTCTTCTTGATTTTACTCTTCCAAGCTTTGGACATCTTTCTCACTAGCATAGAGATCTCATTTCTATCTTCTTCTTCAAACTCCTCTTTTGAGTCTTCTTCTTCTTCTAAAATTTCAACAATTTTCATTGCCTTATCCTTGATCTACTTCTTGTGAAAGGACTTCAGGGCAATGGATTTATTCTTCTTCATAGCTTCACTATGAATTTCAGAGAGTACCACCTCATGAGTTTTTAGGGACCTAATGAGGGCATATAAGCTAAGAGTTTGAAGATCCTTAACTCTAGTGATGACTTGACCTTGGAAGGCCATTTTGAGAGAGCTTCCAGGATTTTCCTGACCATCTAAGAGTTTGAGTATTTCTTACCCAAACCTTTGAGTTGATTCACAATGTGCATGAACTTGATAGTCATGTCATCAATACTCTCTTGTTTCCCTTAAAATCATTATTGTTCCTTACAATTTTAATCATTAGATGAAAATTTTCACCAGTCCAATAGAGATTCAAAATGTTTCCCTAATTTTTTTTATAATTAAATAGTGTTTGACTCTCAAAGAGAGAAGCAAAAAAATAAGATAAGACGTTCAAAAGAATGATATTAAACAATAAAACAAAAACATAAGGCGTTCAAAATAACGACATCAAGACAAGAAAATGAAAACATAACAAAAGAAACAGAACCACACCAGCACAAGTAACAACATGACACACAGATATGAGTGTAAAGCTCAAAAGCCAAAAACAAGAGACATCCCATCGCCAACAATTAGGAGCGTTATGAGCAACTAGCTCCTTTGGAGAAGTTGAAATGTTTCCCTGGTTTGGGTCTCATTGTTTTGGTATCAGTACTTGGATTAAGATTTTATTATACATTTTAAATCAAGATTGCTTATGCTCCACGTAATAAAAATAAAATAAAAGAGATTGCTTACGCTTAAGGTTAGGATTACTTGGGTTTAATATTCAACCAATTCACCCGTTTCTTTTGTTCAATTCAAAATGCCATCCAGTCTCTTAAGATTATTCTAGCATGTTCTACATTTTACTTCCAACAAACATGCATGTCAAAACCAAGTAACGGGGAAAAGAGGAGGAAGTTCTTGCATAGAGTGCATGGATCATTTGCACAAGCATGAAAATTTCACATGTATTTTAAGACAGTCAGACCAAACCCAATGCCGAGAAAAGTTGCAATGGCAATTCCAAATATGCCAGCAAGAATGCCAGGAACAATGAGAGAGCTCCACCCTTTTGCAGTTGCCATTCCACACGCAGTTGTTGGACCTCCGACATTGGCATTCGATGCAATAAGCAACAGCTTCAAGTCAAACCGAAAGAGTCTTCCCAGTCCAAGGATCACCACAAGATGTACTGCTATTTGAACAAAAGCAAAAAGGAAAATACTAGGTGCTGTGTTGATGACACTCCATATGCTCCCACTTGCACCTATCACTGCGAAGAATACCTGTTTCTCACAAGTGGCAAAAACTAAAAACTTGTCACCTTTTGTGAACTCGATATTTATCGAAGAGAAATGATAATAGTACAACATCTTTGTACAACATACTTACAACACAGAAAAAAACAAATAAGATGGTAGGTCCAGGGAAATGAAAAATTGAATTGTTTTTTACCTATGTTGTAAGTATGTTGTACAAAAATATTGTACATATATCATTTTTTTTTAATGGAATATGTATCTGGCTTGTTACAGCAATGACTATGATTTCGAACAAATGTAGAGGCATTTGTTTCAGGTACAAAAAGTAGAGGTATTTCTCCATCTACATAATCTGAAAAATTCATAAACACACTTACATTTACAAAGTTATCACGATAATTCAGAATTTCCAATGAAATAAATCAATATTTTTTAATACAGAGCTGCTATGTTACGAAATGGTTCTCATAGAAACGCGACAAACGTGTATAGAGTATAGACTCGTGATTCCTTTTTGTTCTAACAAATAAAAAATTAAAACTGAAAAGATACAAGATCATCAACGGCTTTGATCATTTTCAGCTGGATTCACACTACATGAATTCGAGCCATATATCATTTTTCTATTGAATAACCATTGCCTGTATTTTCTCTATACCTTCTCACTATCATCACACCATTCATTAATTTTTTAAAAGGAAGAAAAAATCAAATTACTTAAATTGCTTGCAGTTTTTGTATTTGTATCTTTCTTATCTTTAGTGCATAACTAATAACTTATTTACTCTTACTATTATGATCAAAACCTGGCATGTGAGAATTACCAACCCACCTGCATGAGAATAACAGCCATCGCCTCGCCCGAGGGTGAAAGTGAAGCAAATGGTTTGGGAAATACTGTTGCAAGAATTACAACGATTGCTGTTACCACTGGCAGAGTACCCCCTTGGATTCCAAAATACCCCGTAAGAAAGGAGGAAGCCTTGCAGATGGTAAAAGCCACGGCAAGAGCAGTAGCCATTTGGAGCACTGGAAGTTTGTTCTCAGGATTAAATTTGGTAGTCATTCCATCATCTGCCAAAAGAAAAAATTCACTGTTGTGTGTTGCTATCAGCGAAGCAAAGCCACACATCATTCAATTTTTACTGCCATATCTAGTAGTACAGAAGCAGTATAATTAAGAAAAAAGGTACTTCATAAGTTAATATTTCATGTCACAGAAAATACAATACATGCTAACAAGAAATATTACAATGAAGGCTTAAATATGTTTTAAGTCCTCATAAATATGCATCGTTTTGGTTTTGGTCCCTCTAAAATTTTGTTTTTGATTTTGGTCCCTCATTTTTCCATTGTCATGTTTTTGGTCCCTTTCACATAAATTTTATGTTAAATGATGATAATTATAATGACCAAAATCAAAACAATTTTAGAGGGATCAAAACCAAAATGACCTATATTTATAGAGACTAAAAACATTTTTAAACCTAAAATCAAAACAGAATATGAGCTACCATTTACTGATGTTGAGGACTCTGGAGGCACTTTAGAGGCCAATGCAAACAATGTTGAAAAATACACAGCACAGATAACATTATCAGCAGCTAACCCGGCAGTTAAAACTGATGGGTAACACCAAGGGCATCAGATATGGCAACATAGTTGACAGCTGTACAATAAGGAAAATAATAATATCATTAGTGAAGCCATGTGAGTTGAAGATAACAAATATTTCCAGCAGTATTAATGAGCTGTAGGAAGCAACATGAAAATGACCTCCACCAATATGTCTGCCCATGAGTGCAGCTGCTATCTTCCAACTATCCTGACCAAGCGACCTCATTGGAACAAGCAGATAAGCCACTACGGTTCCAATTGTAGTCGCAACTGTCATGAAAATGCAGAGGAAAAGATTCAGTCAATAATCTGTAACAAACATAGAAAATGAAGAGAAAAGAAAAACTAGTTTCTTTTAACAGTAGCATTTCTAATGATGTAATATGCAAAAGGATAAAGAAAAATAACAACTTAATGAGAAAATCTACATTTGATAACTTAATGTTAGGTTTTGTGATCATTTCATAAGCAACGATGTCTATTACCTTGTATTGTTAATATCCAGAAGTATATTCTAAATTTAGTTTTCATCATATTGTTTCAGTTTGATAATGTTTTTATATGCAAGTCAAAGGAACCACTTGAGCTCAAATTTTATGTTCTTTGTCATTGCGGACTTGAACAATGTTGAATCTATGGCAATTGTTTTCCACTCTATGGCAATTGTTTATGATAAATGCAATAGTTAAGCCAGTTTAATATTGTCAAAGGAAATAAGTAAAAGTGCAAGACATTCTCCATGTAATGAATCATTCAGAAGAAAAGCCATCAGGTTTTCTGAAATATGGAACTGAATGAAGAAAAAGCAGAATAAATAAAAATATCATGAACGCAAAGGAACAAAACAATGCAGCGATCAAATCCCCTTTGTTACCCATCAAAACGTAAATGTCATTCTGCTGACACATAAACAAGCTGAAGCACTCGTTTGGAATGATTAAGAATAGAAATGATTTGATTTGTAAATCAAATTTTGTGTTTGGATCTTTAAAAAAATAAGAAATGATTTCATTTTCAAATCCATGGGATTTGCTTCCATTGTTTTTGAACCAAATTTGAGTGGAATTGATTCAATTTTAAAACTTAGAAGACAAATCAATTCAATTCAATTCCATTTTGTAATCATTCCAAACACAATAGATTTGATTTATAAATCAATTCAATTCTTATTCTATTTAATCATTCCAAACATAAGATTTAACTTAGACCAAATACCTATCTTAGTCTCTCATAAATATATCAGGACAAATTGAAAGACCTATATTGCTCCCTCGAATTCTAAAAATTGGACGAATTAGTACCTCCATACATGTTTGTATAGTTAAAAAAACACTGTCAAGTCATGTATAGAGGAACCATTGCCTCCATTTTGAATTCTTAGTGGCCAATATGAGACTTTCAAATCTTTGTTGAACTAATTGTCGTATATTTCTAAGGACCATTTTGAGTACTTAATCTTTAACTTATTTGCTTTGAACTTATAACCCAAATCAATTCAAATAATTTTACATCAAATCAAATAATTTTCTAATTTTAATCATCCGGCTGTGGTGCTGCTTGAGAAAAAAAAAAAAAAGTCTTACCTGAGCCCAACAAGAAAGCCAAGAGGAGTGTCCCAGTTGACTTGATGACGCGGCGCAAGTCAGCCCCGAAGAGCAGCAAGGGAACAGCGACAGGGAGCAGGAACTGCAGGACAACATCGTACGCCGGAGCTTTGCTGGAAACAATCCCCAGATTGCTGGCTGCAAGGCCCACCAAGATGCTCACCAGAGACCCACTCAGCGTGCTCCCAATCTTGGTCCTTTCTGACCTTACAACCCCACAACAACCAAAACCCACGTCACAAACTCCACGAATTTCTGAACACACGAAGGAAAAAACAAGAAACAAAGCAATAAAGAGCATAAAGTTCGAAAGAGTAATTATACAAGCCCATATAAAAATGGTTCAACCCAAATTTAATTTGAATCAGTGCAACTTAACCAGAAAAATGCTGTCAATTTCGGAAGGGATGGAATGAAAAGATACAAACTACTTATTTATCTAAGAACTAAATTCCAATGAATATTATCTATCATCTTTTGCTTTAATTTGTGGTCAAATTAATTTATTCCTATGACTATTCTACTAGTCGAAACTAATTAGTGACATTGTGTTTTTACATAGTCAAATTAGTTCGTGGTAGGGAGACTAAAATAATAAGTTTCAAATATTAACCAGATTCCAAAAGCTGCGGCGGCAAGAGAGCGGTCCAGTTGCCCCATTTGTCGTGAGGAGAGATAAGAGGGGCGCTCAAGTTGGATCCGATTGCCGATGCAACTAAACTGCGTCTGAGCAAATATGAAGATTGAGTATTGATGATAGTGGAAGAAGAAGAAGAGTTCCGTGTGAAAGTGGTGGCTGTATAGAGAGGACTAAGTTTTTGGCGGGAAAGCGGACGTGGGCGTCGTGGAAGCGGCGCCACCGTGAGCGGAGGGGGCCGGGCGGCTCGAAGAAGGAGATGAAGATCTGAAGCCATTTTGTCAGAGAGGTTAGTGAAGTATAGTCAACATTGTGCTGAGCTTGTGGAACTCAAGTGCAAGTGCAAGTGCAAGAATCCCAAGATCAAGTGCTTACATTTTCAGAGTAAAATAATCAAGTGCAAGTGCAAGACCTTCACTACTTTTTAGAGTAAAATATCATTTTGGAATAAATGTATTTTGTTCTGAATTTTTATTAGTGATGTGTAATTTAATTCTGATTTTTTAAAATATGTATTGCAATATCCTAAATTTTTTAAATTGGACAAAATACCCTTCAGGATAATTTTAATAATTAATAAAGTAAAATTATACGCACTTAACTCCCGAAGTTTCTAATTTATACAATTTACACTTTGTCCATGAATAATATGCAATTAACCCCTTAATTTTTTTATTTGTACAACCGACACCTTGCTATAACTTGAATTTTTGAGTTTTATATAGTTAAAAGTTAATGTCATAATATACTATTTAAAAATTAGAGGATTTTTGTACTGAAAATTTCAGAATGTATAGTATATGTTTTAAAAAGTCAAAATTTAAATTACCATTACTTAAAATTTAAGGTAAAATACTTTTATCGGTATCATTTTCAGACTCCTGTGCTTACATTTTGAATTTCATGCGACGTTACTTTTGAAATCAATTCATCGCTAACACTCGGTTTCTTTGGATGAGTGCATAGGGTAAAATGGAATTCATTAGACTACAATGAGCTTTCATTGTTTACATTCAGAAATTCGAAACGGAGTGGAATGGTTTATGATTGAATGAATTTTGTTCCGTTTTACTAAAATATACTCTCTTTCTTTTTCCTTACCAGTTTGAATAAATGGAATGGAATCTTATTTTAATTTATTAATAAAAATTGAATTTAATTTGATATACTAACATTGAATTACACTTCATCCAATCAAATATTTCATTTTATATGGCTTTTCAAATAATAAAGGTTAAAGTAACCATATTTAATAATGTGTCATTACATAATTGGATGAATGTATAATTTTTTACACTACCAGGCATTCCAATTAAATCCTAAAAAATTATTAAAACTTACCAAACAAATTATTAAAATATCTAATTTTTTTTATTTACCAACCCTATAAAAAATTAGGTTATGTTTCTAGTATTTATACAAGGGTATTATAGTGAAAAATATATAATTATCATCATTTTATTCCATTTTTTTGGAATATATACTCAAATGATGGAATGAAATATTACTTCATTTCATTATTAAAATATTCCAATAATAGAGTAAAACAATCATATCACTTCATTTCATTCTATTTCACTCATTCATTACCATCAATCCAAACATAATCTAAAACTTAAAGAGAGTGATTTTGAAAAGATAGATGTTGAAGTTTTAAATGGGAGAATGGAAGTCGCATATTTGTTGAGAATAAACTAAGTGAAGATTATATAAGGTGAAAAGACCCATGAACTCATTATCTTAAAGTCTAGGTCAAGATATGGTATTCAACGCTGTTGATTTATCTCCTCCTTGTTGGATTTCCCTCCCAGCAAGTGGTATTAGAGCCAAATTGATCTAGAAGTGCAAGGGAAAAGTGCATGTGGCTCTTGTGAATACTGTTGATGAATACTTGCAAGGGTTTCTAACAAAGGGAGAAGCACATTGTGTTGGCCTTCAATCTTGAGGGACCTTTAAGATTTTGGATCAATATATTGTTAGCTCCAAACCCTACTAAAAGCTATTGTACCTTATGTTTTGAGTGACAACAAATCAAATTTTGATAAAATTGTAGGTATAAGAGTGCACAAGAAGGGGGTTGAATTGTGTTTTGCCTCTTTTTGCATCTAAACCATTTAACAAAAGAACTATCAAGCATTAAGCTTGAAGTGTAGCAGAAATATGATTAGTTGTTTCAAAAAGTATATTTCTAAGCCTTCAATATATAACAATGCTAAATACATATTTGAGCAGATAAAATAGTGTAATAAATAAAGTAAAAGAAATCAGGAAGAAAAAGATCTACACAACAAATTTTATACTAGTTCAACCAAAACTTCCTACATGCAGGACTTCAACAAATGTTGAGGTTCCACTAAACATTTTTCTCACATGAGAGAAAGAATATGGATAGTCTTTACATTAGCCTTCCCAAGCTCTCTCGTGTAACCAGACAACCCTACTGTTACATCCAGAGAGTTATTTACTAGTCTTCCAAACTGAACCAAGTAGTTATTCACCAGCTCTTCAAGCTAAATATTGAGTAGTCTTGTACTAGCCTCTCCAAGCTAACCCCGTGATAAGTGGACAACCCTTACTATCACGTTGAAAGTAGTTATTCACCAGCTTCTCCAAGTTGATCCGAGTAGCTTTCTCCAGCCCTTCAAGCTTAATCCATGACCAGACAACCCCTACCTCTCACATTGCAAGTAGTTTTATATTATTCTCTCCAAGCTATATCAGTGATCACTACTGGATCAAGGATACAAAAGTTTGTGTTTGGGTCGCCACTCAAATTGACCTACACTCAAGTTTCCTTAAAATATACATGAATAGCCTGGGATAACTTGAATGACTTCTTTCTATTATTTCTTCCTAGGAAGAACATATGTCTATTCAATAATGTAGAAAGAAGACTTTTACAAGTAAGAAAACTGATTACATGATGTGATGAACCTTACAGGATGTGAGGAGAGATTTTCAGAGTTTCCACTCTTATGTAGCATCAATCTATTTTCTAAACCACAACATCTCTCTTTATAGATGGTCTTTCTTGTGATCGTTGCCTTTGATCAGATCTCCAAGTGACACATGTTGATCATCCATTTGTGTCTTGGAAAAGTAACCTAGAAGAGTAGTATGTCTATTTGACAGGATTATAGAAGCCGTTGCAAGATTGAGGTTTCTGATGCTACTTCAGAAATTACTCTTACTTTCTAAACGTGGTTCTAAACTCTTTCTACTAGAAGTTGAGGTAGTTAACTATAGTGACAAAAGAGACGACACATAGTTTGAAACTGGGTTTGACTTTAAATTTTAATTTCAAAAATTCAAATTTCCTTCCTTTTCCAGGAACGTTCAACACTCCACATTGAAGTGAGTTTTTTGATGTGCGGATTAGTTCCTTAATGAATCTTCAGTCTTCTAATCTTCAATCCAAACTTTATGATGATGAAAGATTTACGATCATGATGGTTGAAGATTGTGTAACACATTGTTCTAGAGTTTGCTTGATATCTCCATTTTTAGCGTACTTTCTGATGTCCAATGTTATTCTCTAAAGTCCCATGCCTTGGTTTCTTGCCCTTGTTTGATTTCTGGTCATCTGTAAGGCATGTATAATACTTTGCATGATATAACGTTCACTTTCTATTAAGTTCAATCCCTTTATATGAGATAAATCATGTTTGCACATGCAAAACGAAATTATTCTCGTTTCAAGTCCATGTTATGTAATCCATAAATACCTGTATGTTATGTCAAGAAACTCAAAGTAGACATTAGTCATTCTTCAAAATATTTTCTTTAAATTGGTTTTGTTATCACTCAAACCATATTTCTATGAAGCTTTTTGAATGGTTCTGAGTTAACAATCTCCCCCTTTTAATGATAACAAACCAATTTGAAGAAAATCTTTTAAAGAGATATTGAAATAAATATGATTGAATATGTCATGATAATAGCTATTCTTTCAAAACATCATAAGTTGTAACATTCAGGAAGTTCTTTTCTTAAGGCATGATATGGATAGGTTCAAAAACATTTTATGGCCTTAAGTAACTTAAATCAAAGCTAATTTTGTTATTTATGAAAATTCTAATTTCCTAGAGTACTTTCTGAGATACATTAGAATGGTAATGAACCAAATATTATTGTTTAAATTCTTTCACACAATCAGCTTTGATTTTCAATTAAAAAAAAAACTTTTTGAAGATACACGTGCTTGAATAACTAACAAGTAATACTTGTGATATTTTATCTTGATTGATTTCCTTATTCAACACAACTTTGTCCAAGTCAAACATAAGCAAATAAATACTCAAATGTATACATGATAGACATAAGAGAGCATGCATGATCGAGAAAAGAAAAACATATTGATACTTATGTAGTTTCTAATGCTCAAAGAAACTTTGATACAGATTTACCAGCATATTTTTATGCATGGTTTCTGAAGCTTGTCAGGGATTAATCCCAAATTTTATCAAATCAAAGCATAAATGAGCTTTTTGTTTATGAGCTGTGAAACTTTTCTCATAAGTATCAGAGCATGAACAAGAAATTTTCAAAACAAAGACTTGAGACACATGTTCATGCTTTTCATTTAAGCTTGCTCATTGAAACATATATGAACTAGAACATAACACATTATATGCCATATAAGCGCAGGACACTTGAAAGAATATTGAAGCTCACAAATATATCTTAGTTGTATCAAAGTATGTTGTTTTTAAAGCACCAAAAGGTTTATTCACGTTAGCATACTAGTTCATAAAAAGGTTTATTCATATTATTCACATTAGCATACTTGAGTTTCTTGAAGCAACAAATAAATTTATTCATGTTAGCATACTAGCCCTTAAAAAGAGAACATTTTCACAATGACATGTGCAAACATGTTTAATCTCATTTAAAGAGATTTGGAACTCAAAGAAAGTGAAAATAAATTGTGGAATGAACGTTTCTATGCTCAATGCATGAAAGGAAATTTTCAAGAACAAGAAACCGAACTTCAGGTCTTCAAAAAGTATGCCATAACTTTAGAAAGCGAGTTACAAGTGGAGACAATCAAGTTCTAAGAAAAGCGTGGATACCATCTTTAATAATCATGATCGTGGTCATTTCCTTTACAACAAGCTTTGATTGAAGAAAGGAAGATCTAAGGATTGTCCAGAAATTGATATGGCACTTCAAAAGCACGTTCACTGGAAACGTGGCTCTTTAAAATGGGAGAGAAAATTTGAAATTCAAATTAAAGTCAAATCCAGTTAGGGATGACGTGACATCTCTTCTGTTAATTTCATCAATTGCCTCAGCTTCTAGAAGGAAAAGTTCAGAAACCTTAGTTAGAAAGCAAAAAGTAGTTTCTAAAGGTGGACAGAAACCTCTATTAGACAACAATTTCTGAATTAAAAGTAACTTGATTTAGAGCTACTCTTTTAGACATCATTTCCAAGACACAAAAAGAAGATCAACATGTGTCATTAGGAAAATAGATAAAAGGCAATAGTCATAAATGAATATCAAGTACAAAAGGAGATATTACGCTAACAATAATAGAACTTTTTTGCTCATTATCAATTGTGCTAAAACATCTGAAGAAATTTCCTTTCATCTTCTATAAAACTATTACAACTTATAATCAATTTCATCTTTGTAAAAATCTTCTTTCTATGTTCTCAGTAAATCATACTTTCTTCCTAGGAAGAATAGGTAGAAAGAAGTCATTCAAGTTTTCAACTCAAATACAGTTTTATTTGAGAACTGAGTGTTTGGTAGTTGAGTGATCCAACCCAAACACAAATCTCTATAACCCGATCCGATAGTGATCGCTATGAGTTGCTTGAAGAGGCTAAGTAAAGACTACTTATAAGTGACAATAGAGTGAGCTACGGTTACACTGTGAGTTAGCTTCAAGAGGTTAAGCAAAGACTACTTATAAGTGATAGTAGAGTGAACTACTGGCACGTCTGAGTTAACTTGAAGAGGCTAAGCAAAGACTACTTGCAAGTGATAGTAGAGTGAGCTACTAATCACATGGAGATAGCTTAGGAAGGCTATAGAAAAACTATCTAACTTTCTCAAGGTTGAGAAAGGGTTTTAGTAGAACTCAATGGTGGTTGAGAACTAGATGTAGGCAAGTTGAACCAATATAAAAACTCATGAGTAGTATCTTTGCTCTCCCTAAATCTCCTTTATATTCTGTTTTGTGCTTATTGTATTTATCTCTTTGATAAGCTTATTAGTCTTGCATTTATTACTTTTGAGATAGTTTAGAAATTTACTTTCTACATTTCCTGATGCTTTCCACTGTACTTTCAAGTTCATACTTGATAGTTCTATTTAAGCTTTTCAGAATCAGAAAGGGAAAGAAAAGTTAAAGCACGATTCAACCCCCTTCTGTGCACTTTTCAACCTACAATAAGCACTCCATGCATCATTCTCAAGTCATTGATGATGATGAGAATGGTGAAAAAGTTTCAAAAAGTAATTATAGGGTGTAATTGGTTCACCTCTTTACCTTACAAGCTAGTAGACCTTACATTTAATTAAGTGTAGGTATTTGTTCTGGATTTCAATAACTCAGCAATCACACTTAAATGTTGTTAAGAGAATTTTAAAATATTTAGTAGGTACTACTAATCTTGGTTCCTGTATGAAAAAGGTACATCTAGTGAGATTATAGGCTTCTATGATGCTGATTTTGGAGATAGAGTTGATAGAAAAAACACGAGTGGATATTGTTGCTTTTTTGGATATTGTCTCTTCACATGGTCTTTTAAAAAGCAAAACACAATTGCTCTATCAAACAGAGGCTATATATGTTTCTCCTGAAATTGCTACTCTCAAATGTTATGGATTAGAAACCAACTAGAGGACTATCACCTAAGGTACTCTAAAATTCCTATACTATGTGACAATACTAGTGCTATAAATCTTACTAAGAATCCTATTCAGCACTCTAGATCCAAAAATGTTGATATAAAACATCACTTTATTAGAGATCATGTTCAAAAGTGATATTGAGCTAAAGTTTGTGAATATAGAAAATCAAGTATCTGATATATTCACTAAAACAGGTAGCTACAGGTCATTTTTGCTATCTGAAAAGCTTTTGAACCTTATGTGTATTTGAAAAACTTGCATTTTCATGCATACATTACATTTCTAGAGTCCCCCAAAAGTCTCTAACAGAGGTCTTTCCAAGAAGATTGTTAAATCAAGCTCAGAAACCAGTTGCAAGATTAGAAAATGGGTCAAAGGTTAGAAACGTCTCAGAAACTACAATATAGGTTCAAAAAGTGGAAAATCTATATTAGAAGATGTTTAGAAAATGAGTTAATGGTTCAGAAAATGGCTCAAGATCAGAAAAAATGATTCTTAAACTATTCCATGTTAGATACCACTTTTGGTTTTGAAGGTTTAGATATCACTTTAGTTTCTAAAGTGTTATTTATGGTAGGAAATTCCCATTTTTTGATTTTCTCTCCCATTTGTATTAGTTACTCTTCACTAATCCCAAAACTCCCACATACCATAGCCCCCTTCACTCATTAACTCTATTAAACTCTTCATGTTTGACCTTAAATACTTTTACCACAACTATTTCATATTCTATTCTGAAGTTTTCATTCTCTCAACCTTCTTCCAAGACAGACTCTTAACTAAATCCTTTACTTCAAACTCCAGAATCAATGACTCGAAGCAAGACAACTCGATCGCCTCAATAGAAACTCAGGATTTCACATGTTCAATGAACAGGATATGCAAGGCACCATTCTTTGAACTTTTCTCTCAAAAAAGTTGCCCTGGGAAGACTATAAAAGCGAACTTCTCAATGAAGTTCTTTTCTTGAAAGAGGTTTTATCATTCCAAGGATGGAAGGATTTCCAAATCTCTGAAAGGTATTCCCTGGTATGGCGATGGTTTCCACTCCGAGCTTGAAGGCACTTAGAAACTCCTCTTCACTCTACTATGAGAGACTACGCCATTAGTGTAGGGCCTTCAGGATTGGCGAAGATAATTAAGGCACCCTATGAAGGAAACGTGTACGTGCCTTATAGCAATTGGCCTCACTCTTAGGCATCAATGAAGGGGATATTTCAATTTATCTAACTCACTTTTTAAAGCACAAATCTAGTGAGATTACCACTACTATGCTTAGTGAAAAGGGCGGAAAGTGTTTATTGTTGTCTAATTCACTATCCTACCTACACTAGGTAGCATAGATATGCTCAATGGGATGGATTGCATGTTGCTATATTGTTTGTTGGCTAGAAGGTAAACTTGTCAAGGCTGTAATGGACTACATGTTGAGTGTCATCATTGCCAAGGAGAAGAAAAGGACTACTACAGTTCCCTATGGTATGCCTTTACCAACATGTTTGAATATATGGGTTACCCTGTTGAAGAGTGGTATGAGTTTATGCTTGGAATTGAGTTCTCCTTAATTCTTTCAAAATAGTAAAAAGAACTAAGAGGGCTGTTATGAAGATAAGCTTGAAGAAGCCAAGCCCTAAGAAAAGGAAGAAATAAAGAAGAAAGATGACAAAAGAAAGCCTAAAGAGAAGGCCTGAAATAAGAAATAAGAAAGATGAAGAGGAAGCTGGTTTACCTTCGAGAGAGTGATGATGATGAGAATTCTAAAAGTATTGAGTTTGATAATGTACCCATCACCAATCTTGAGAGGAGGACAAAGCACAAAGGAAGAAGCAAAAGTTGGAGCCCTCTAAACCTTCAGAATTCTGAGGTGGAATCATCAGAAGTGAAGGACCTAGAAGGAGGCCTTACAAGCTTCCTATCAGAAGGTAAATATTTGATCACAAGACAGAAACTTGCCCAAAAATGCTCCTAGGAGCTCTATGATTTTGAGAAGATACTTGATGAGCAACAAGGTGTGTTGTTGATGATAAGGATTTTTTGAAGATGAAGAGGTTAAAGAGATTCTTAAGGTGAACAAGATTCTAAGAGAAAAGAAAAATAGAGGAAGCTCAAAAGAGTTTCGGCCAAGGGGATTTAGAGCTCAAGTAAAAGAAGCACAAGGGTACCAGTCTGAACCTCTGTTGTAATCCAAGACCAACAATCAATGCCCATAACTCAACAATTTGGGTACACTTCTTTCCTAATTTCTGTTGCTCCACCAAGCAAGGCTCCTTTAGGAGCCTCTTTTAACCACAGACTCTACAACTGCTCCAAAAGCTACACTTGATATAAGTGTTGTAATTGAAAAGGCTACTGAACAATCCTTAGAGCCTTCATAAGCGCTTCTGAAGAACCTGAGAGAGTGGTTCCTAAAGGATGTGAACTCTCCAAAAATGCTCCTGAGATTACTAAAGATAAAATGTCTTTGAGACAAATTCTCAAAGACTATTTTTAAGAGAATGGAAGAAGAATCTCACTCTAAGGGGGAAGGACTGGAGAATTGAAGCTTTATATGAATGAGCTCTCAATAACCTTGGAACTAATTATTGAGGAGTTAGAAGAAGAACTTACTAAACTATCCACTGTCCTTGCTCTAAAGACCATACCACAACCCCCACTATCCATCAGAATTACATCTTTAGAAGAGGATGATGTGACTTTAGAAATCACTTTCATCAGGATGATGCCCATGCCCTTGCTCCTGTTGCCACTACCTTTACCATTGCTACTACTACTGCTATTGCTTGGAACTACTAAAAATAAGCTAAAGAAGCTCAAAAATCTCAAGGATATAGAGATACACTTCTACTTGAGATTCCTGAAGAACAAGTTGCACCAAAAGCTGCCCCTACACCAACCATCCATCTTCCTGCTCAACCTCAACCTCAACCAAGGTTTCCACTACTTCTCATTAAGACTCAATGCTGCTACACAATCAAAGAGATATGGTTGCAAGACTTGATAAGGTAAAAGCCTCAAATAGAGAGCTTGGAGCCCAGCTAAGAAGACATGAGGAGTTGTTGCTAGATTCTGGAGCAATTAAGGAAATGAGGTCAATGATAGGGTGACCAAGTGCATACCCCTTCGTTGATGACAAAAGGGGAAAATGAAGAAAAATCTTTTCCTACTGTGTTAAGAGTCATGCACGGAGGAGGAGCTTCAAAAAGTTCATAAACATACATGCATATCATTGTTTTTTTTTTTTATGTTCAATTTATCAAAGCAATTTCCTTTTGTTCATATTATGAAGTTTATGTTCAAATACTTATATCAATGATCATAGCTCTAAACTATGTTTTTTTTTTTTTTGTTTCCTTAATGTCATTTTGTGATACCTATTATGCTATGATACATTGGTTTTTATCTATGTTTATATTCATATTAGTTTCTTTTATTTTATCCTGTCAATGAAAAATGATATTGACTCTCTAATTTAAGTGTGTGCTAAATTCTAAGTTCTAATAACAAGATCTATATCACTACATAATTCAAGCTCTGATATTCTAATCTCCTCTAAGCTTTGATTCTTAATGTTTAGTTTCTGATTATTGAATTGAAAGAAACTTAACAAAACTTCAACTCACAATGATAAACCTTAGAAAGCTTACTTTTCTAAAAAGGCTAAGTTGTAAGAAAAAGATTTATTAAGTTTCTGAAAGAATATTTAAGGTTTTAACCTTAAAAATTCTTTCAAAGAGTTCTACAAAAGATTTTCTCAAAATTTGGTTTGTTATCATAAAAAAATGGGGAGATTATTGGCTAGAACCTTTTCGAAAGCTATTATACCTTATGTTTTGAAAGACAATAAACCAAATTTGGTTAAGATTTTCTAAAGAAAGGATTAATGTTTTGGTTGAGTTTCTGTAGCCATTTCAGGTTTATTCTTGTAGCATATAAGTTCAATTCATGACATATTTTTCACAATATCATATATTAACATGATTAAAATCTCATTCAAAGAGATTCAGATTTATAATGATGTGACAAATAGTTCAAACACCAAGCTAAGATATGTGAAAAATATGAGAAAGCAATATCCAACATCAGAAACTAAATATGGATTTTCAAAAAGTGTTTTATGTAATTAGAAGAGAGATATTCACTAAAGAAATGAAGTTCTCACAAGCATATCACCATCTCTATCATAAATCACTTAGGGTATCATCTTTGAAGACTATATACATGTTGAATAAATCTTTATCAAACTCAAAGTTAAGTCAGAAGATCAACAAGAAGCTCAAAAAGTATGGAATCACTTTAGAAAGCATGCATTCTTCAGAAAGAATGCGTTCTTCAGAAAATCGTACTATGTCAACAAAAATGAGAGAAATTTGAATTTCAAACTTAGTCAACTTTTAGAAAAGATTGACGGTGATACATCACTTTGTACATAGCAAAATCCTCGTATTCTAGAAGAAAAAGTTCAAAACCACGTTTAAAATAAAATTTGTTTCTAAAGCTCCATTAGAAACCACATTATCAACGTCTTGATCTACAAGGACAACTCTTACACGGTTAGCTACTTTTCTAGAGATGTTCCTATGACACAAAAAGAAGATCAGCATATGCCAAGAGGAGGTGAAATCAAGGGACAACAGTCCAATTCAAAATCCAAGTATAAAAGGATAGAGCCTTCATATGAGAAGGAACTTTTGCACATTAAACGTTGAAACTTTCTAATACATTCTAATGCTCATCTTTTACACCTTGTAATTAGTTTTTGCATAAGAAATCTTCTTTCTTGTGATCATTATCTAACATTTTCTTTTAAGAAGTATTTAGAAAGTAGTATGTCAAGTATCTTTCTTAAACATTGTTTTATTCTTAGAAAGACTTGAGTGTTCTTTGTTAGACTTTACCAACCCAAATCATACCTTTGTATCCTGATCCAGTAGTGATCAATTGAGGTTAGTTTGAAGAGGCTAAGATAAAGAGTACTTGTTGTGAGAGTAAATTGAAACTCCTGCTCATTGGAAATAGCTTGAGAAGGCTATTCAAAGAATATCTTACTTTCTCAAGGTTGAGAAAGTGTTTGTTAGTGGAACTCAATAAGTTTGTTGAACTGAATTTAAGCAATGTTTGGTTGAACCAATATAAAATCCTTGAGTAACATCTTTCTATCCCTATCTCTTTATCCTTTAGTATTTATTTCTTGTGTTGTGTACTTTCCAAAATATTTTAAGTTTTTCTGAAGCTTGTTGGTTTATCGTTTCTTCATAAAATTATTTTATGAAGAACACTAACTCTTATTTCCACTGACTTCAAGTGAAAAACTTTATAGATTTTTTTTAGTGTTTCAGAAACTTAAAATAAGTTAAAAGTGTAGGTAAGAAACGCAAAGAAAAAGGGATTGAATCGTGTTTTGCATTTTCTTTCCTGCTTGACTTTTGAAACTTATTCAAAATACTAACAAGCTATGAGCTTGAAGGAGCAAAACAGTTTTAATGACTTCAGAAAGTGAACTTTCTGAACTAAATATGAAATAAAAGTGTGAAAGAAAGTTTTCCAGAACTAACACAATAAACAAACTAGATACAAAAATAGAATAAAAGATGAAAGAGAAAATATATACTACTCAAGGGTTTTTATCCTGTTTGGCCAACCCACACCTAGTCTCAACAACTGTTGAATTTAACTAACCTTCTCACTAGAAAGAATAAGGATAGTCTTTATAATAGCCTTCCTAACTCTCACCAGTGACCAGGAGACAACCTCTACTATTACTAACCAAGTAGTTATTCACAGCCTCTTCAAGCTAAACAGGTAGGTATTCACTAGCCTCTTCAAGTTGAATCAAGTAGTCTTTGACTAGCCTCTTCAAGCTAAATCAGACCAGTAAAACACCTTTACTATCACATTGTAAGTAGTCTTTGACTACCCTCTCCAATCTAAACTCACACTGATCACTACTAGATTGAGGATACAAAGGTTTGTGTTTAGGTTTGCAACTCAAACTGACCTATACTCAAGTTTTTATAAGATCTACAACGAAAGTTTGAAAACACTTGAATGACTTCTTTCTAAATATTCTTCCTAGGAAGAATATATGAACATGAAGGAATGTAGAAAGAAGATTTTTACAACCAAAGGAAATGATTACTAGATGTAATGAACTACAAGAGGAGAAATTTTTTAGAGTTTTTTCTCTTGTGCAGCGTCAATCCTACTTCTTTGAAAGCACGGCATCTCTATTTATAGAAGGTCTTCTTTGTGACCGTTGCCCTAATGAGATTTCCAAGTGATACGTGTTGATAATCCATTTGTGTCTTGGAAAAGCAATCTAGAAAAATAGTTTGTCTATTAGGACTATTGCAGAAGTCATTGTAAGATGAGGTTTCTGATGCTACTTAAGAAATTACTCTTACTTTCTAAATTTGGTTTCTGAACTCCTTCTTCTAAAAGCTAAGGTAGTTGATCATAGTGGCAAAAGAGATAACTCAAGTCAATCATTTGGGTTTTGACTTTTAAAATTCAAATTTGAATTTCAAAAACTCCTTCCGTTTCTTGTAGAGCACATACTATCACTGTATGTGAGCTTTCTGATGTGCGGTATCATTTCTTGATGATTCCTAGGTCTTCACATCTTCAATCATGGCTTGTTGATGAACAAAACATTGTGAATATGATAATTGAAGATAGTAGAAAACTTTGGCTTTAGAGTTTGATAGATATCTTCATTTGTGGTGTACTTTCTAAAATCTCGTCCTCTTTCTGAGTCCCAGACCTTAGTTTCTTGCTCTTGATATGATTTCCTTTCATCTAAATATATATAGTACTTTTTACGATATAATATTTACTTTCTATTAAGTTCAATTTCTTTATATGAGATAAATCATGTTTGCACATACAAAGTGAAATTATTCTCGTTTCAAGTTCGTGTTATGCAATTCTGAAAATATCTTTATGCTATTTAAGAAACTCAAGGTAGACATTAGTCATTCTTTAAAATAATTTCTTTAAATTGATTTTGTTGTCACTCAAAACATATTGCTTTGAAGCTTTTTGAAGGGTTTTGGAGCAAACAATCTCCCCTTTGATGATGACAAACCAATTTGAGGAAAATCTTTTGAATAGATGTTGATAGAAATAGAATTGAATATGTCATGATAATAACTATTCTTTCAAAAAATCATAAGCTGTAACATTCATGAAGTTCTTTTCTTAAGGCATGATATGGATAGGTACTCAAACATTTTAAAGCCTTTAGCAACTTAAATCATAGTTGATTTTGTTGTTTATGAAGATTATGAATTTACTCAGAGTACTTTTAGATGTATCAGTGGTAATAAACAGATATTATCGTTTAAGCTCTCTTAACATAACCAGCTTGATTTTCAGTAAAAAAAATTATGAAGATACATGTGCTTGAATAATTAATAAGTAATACTTGTAATATTTTATCTTGATTGATTTCCTTATTCAGCACATCTTTATTCAAACTTATTTTTAAAAGCTTATGCCAAAAAAGATCTGAATCTGAAAGTTCTCCCCTCAGTGCATACTCCCATTGTTTTTCTTAGTACAAGATTTTTTTTCTATGTATTCCTTCCCCTTTTGTTATCAACAAAGGAGGTGTGTTGGAATCAGGAACACCATCATCAACCCTGGCGCCTAACTTCATAAAGAATTTCTAGCAGAAGTGCTTCATGTTGTCGTGATAAGGCTTCCATCTGATCCAGCCGGTTGTTGATTAGGCATTGTTCTCGCAGTGGCACTCATATGTCAGGTAAAGCTTGGCTATATCCCTGTCCTGGTTAGCTTGAAGAGGCTCAGCACCCTATCCTGAAATGGTTCAGGAACAACTGGATAAAGAGAGGAGCATTTACTTGAGGTAAGCTCTTCTGAATAACTGGATCGCAGATTCCAAAATCAGAAGATCTTGAGCTTGTGTCATTCTCAGTATTTGAGACCATGCAACATCTCCAGGATAGACCCTATATTGATAATTATTTTCAGGCCTTTTGCTTTCATCGGACTCATCCTCAAGAAGAATGATCTTCCTTTCTTCCTCTTCCCTCATTCTCTTGCTACATTTTCAAGAGCTCATCTCTTATTCTGAGGCTTTGACTTCTGACACCAAATGAGATAGCATCAATTAGTCTTAGCATGGTCTTGAAAGAACTTATAGATGAAGATGTGTGAGGGAGCAAGATGCTTCAGTTTGTAGAGAGGAGGGTTTGGGATAAGGGAAACGAAATGATTTAAAGAGCATAAGGTAGAGAATGAAGGTAAAGAAGTGATATGTGAGAAGTGGGGGGTTATTTAAGTGATGTGAAGTAACTGATTAAAGGTGAAATGACATAGGAGAGGGAAAGCTCAAAGATGTGGAAAATGTTCCGCATCTTCATCCTTCTTTAGAAAGAGAGGTTTCTGAATCTTGAGATCACTTCTGAAAGGCTTACTCTCTTAAAACTTCACTTTCCATTTATGACCCATTTGAGACTAACAACTTACTCACTATAACTCATCTTCATATCCTGAAAGTATGATCCCATACATATATTTATATTATCTGATCCTCATCTTTTTTTTCAAAACAACCCATCTTCTTTCTTATCTCATAAACTGAAAACTCTTCAATTTGATACTTGGTCTTGCAACTGATATCTTCTATTAGGCTTCAGCTTGGAGTTATGGAAAGAAAGAGAAGAGTATCCAGAGATGATTTGTGTATGAATTCTTATGCAGGTTTTAAAACATTTAAGTTTAAAAGCTTTTTCAAGACACAAAAATGATTTTCAGCTAATGGCTTTGTGAATATATCTGACACTTGGTCTTCAGTATTACAAACATTAACTCAACATCTCCTTTTTGAACGTGATCACAAATAAAATGATGTTTAACATCAATATTCTTGGATCTAAATGGATAGGATTTTTGGCAAGATTAATAGCACTAGTATTATCATAGTAGATAAGGATTTTAGAATACCTTAGTGATAATCTTCTAGTTGGTTTCTTATCCAAGCATCTGAGTGCAACAATTTGTATTAGCTATATATTTAGCCTCAGCAATAAAGAGAGTAATTATATTTTTTACATGACCATGTGATCAGACTTTTTCCAAAGGCAATAGCAACCATTGGTGCTTTTTTCTCAACTTCGTCTCCAGTGAAGTCAACATCATAATAACCTACAATCTCACAAGAAATACCTTTCTCATACCACAAACCAAGATTAGTAGTACTTGATAAATATCGAAGAATTCTCTTAATAGTTTTAAGTGTGATTGTTTTTAGTTAGATTGAAATCTAGCACAAATTCTCACACTTAATTGAATATTTGGTCTACTAGCTAAAAGATCCAAGTAGTGAACCAATCATTCTACGATAATTACTTTGAAACTTTTTCACTATTCTCATCAGCATCAATGATTTGAGATGGATACATGGAGTGCTCATTGGCTTAACTTGATCCATATTAAACTTCTTCAAAAGCTCCTTTGTATATTTTTCTTGATAAATTAAGGTTCCTTCCTTTTGTTGTTTTATTTGCAAGCTGAGGAAAAATTTTAGTCCACCCATCATACTCATCTCAAATTTACTCTACATTAATTTTGAAAACTTTTCACAAAGAGAATGATCAGTAGTGCCAAATATGATGTCATCAACATATATTTGGACAATTAGAAAGTTATTATCTTGTTCAAGAGTAAAAAGAGTTATATCAACTTTACCTCTCTTGAACCCATTCTTCAGCAAGAAGGAACCCAATCTATCATACCAACCTCGAGGAGCTTGTTTCAAGCCATAGAGAGCCTTCGTTGGCTTGAAGACATGGTTAGGAAGGTCTTCATTCTTAAAACCAAGAGGCTGCTTCACATAAACTTTCTCAAGAGAAATCCTTTAGAAATACATACTTAACATCCATTTGATAGAATGAATCCGTTGAAGGCAACAAAAGCAAGTAGCATTTTGATGGCTTCAAGCCTAGCTACCTGGTGCAAAGGTTTCATCATAATCAATTCCCTCTTGTTGATTATAACCTTATGCAACCAATCTTGCTTTATTCCTAATGACTTTGCCTACTTTATCGAGCTTATTCCTAAACACCCACTTTGTACCAATGATGTCTTGCCCTTTGGTCTTTCAACAAGTGTCCAGACTTTACTTTTCACGAACTAGTCTAGTTCTTCTTACATAGCATCCACCCAACTTTGATTACTCAAAGCTTCATCAATGCATTCGGGTTCGATGGTGTAGATGAAAGCAAGTTGACATATTTCTAAGGGTGATCTGGTTCTCACACCCTTGGAAATATCTCCAAGAACTCGTTTTGAGAACTGTCTTTAAAGAAACTCCCTTGTAGTTTCTTGTCTTTGAAGGTCTTCAGCTTCTCTTTCATCTTCAGATTACTTTTCTTCATGTTCAGAAGTGCTACTTTCTAATTGCTTTGGAGTTTTGAGCAAGCTTTCTGAAGTGTTTGTGCTCTGGAGCTTACTTTCTAAAGGTTTGTCTTTCATTTCTTGCTATTCAGAAGTTTCCTTTAGACTTATTCTTTCAAGTCTCTTTTCTAGTTCTTCAAGATCATCTGTAAAGTCCTTCTTGAACTCCTTGAACTTGATGTGAATAGTTTCTTCAACGCATAGCATTCTCTTATTGTACACTCTAAGCTTTAAAGGCAGAAAATACCATCATTAGATTTAGGATCAAACTTTACAAGTTTGTCCTTGGTGTTAAGGATAAAATATGATGAGCCAAAGATGTGAAAATATGAAATGTTGGGTTTCCTACTCTTCCTTAGCTCCTAAGGAGTTATCTTGAGGATTGGCTTTAGAAAGATTCTATTTTGTATATAGCATGAGGTGTTTACCGCCTTTACCCAAAAGCCTTTTGATAAACTACTTTCTAAAAGCATTGTTCTGGACATTTCCTGCAAACTTTTATTTTTCCTTTCAGCAATCCCATTTTGTTAGGGAGTCCTAGGTGTAGAAAACTCATGGAGGATGCTATGTTTTTCATAAAACTTTTGAAAATATGATTATCAAATTCTCCTTCATGACATTCTGATAGAGCTTATTAAGAATCTTTTTCTATTCAAATATGTTTTGCAAAAACTTTGAATCTTTTAAATACCTCATCCTTAGAAGCTAGGAAGATAACCCATGTGAATCTAGAGTAATCATCCACAATGACAAGATAATATCTCTTTCTAGCAAGGCTAGTAGTCTTGGTTAGTCCAAAGAGATTCATATGTAAAAGCTCAAGTGGTCTAGTGGTTAAACCACATGCTTATTATGGAAAGAAGCTTTAGTTTGCTTACCATTTTCATAGAAATCACAAGTTAAGTCCTTGCCAAATTTGATCATTGGTAATCCTTTAACAAGCTCTTTCTGAGAGCTCAGAAACGAGCTTCATATGAGCATGCCCAAACTTCTTGTGCCATAACCACTTATCATCCGTGAAGGATGCGAGACATTTTACATCTTGATTCTAGATAATCCAAGAGTAACACATAGTGTTATCATGCCTTTTACCTAGCATAATGACTTGTCCGAAAGTTGGACTTTCTATTTTACATGTATGAGCATTAAAAACAACATTAAAGCCTTGGTCACAAAATTGGCTAATACTTAAAAGGTTGTGAGCCAAACCATCAACAAGAAAGACATCAGAAATTTGGTGAAAATCATCCTTACCAACATTTCCTATGCTTGTGACCTTAGCCTTAACTCCATCAGCAAACTTCCTGATCCAGAGCTTTTGGGTCGTAGATTTCTAAACCACCGCCTGGATCGGACATATGCCTGAGCAGCTCCTGTCCATGTACCACTTGTTGCCGTGTTCTATATGTGTTCTCAACAGACCTACAACAAACACATTTTTATTTTAGGTACCTATATTTTCTTGGATCTTTTTTAGTTTGCGAATGAGGTTTTCCAACCTTTTTAACGTACTTCTTTTTCATGAAGCATTTGTAAGGTGGATGTCCCTTCTTAAAATAGAAAGTACAAGATATTTTGCTCTTATCTTTCTTGAAGAGAGTTGATTTTCTCTTCTCATCAAACTCTTCCTCATATCCTAACCCAATTTTTTGAAAATATGGCTGCTAACTTCCAAACATTAGATCAAGATTCCTTGATCCATTTACCATTTTTCTAGGTCAGCTTTAAGAAGCTTTGAAGTTCTTTCAAGCTTAGAAATAACCTTCTAAGTGTTTTCACTTTTACTTGCAACTTTAGATTCTAAGGCATTGAATTTTATATTTAGAATCTATTTTCTCCCTTCAGTTCTTTTTTTCAAGCCTTAGATTCTCAGCTTCTGTCTTGGCTATTTTATGTTCAAGAATAGTCTTTTTATGTTCCTTTTTTAGGTTAAGATAGTAAGAATAGAGAGTTTGAGAATCTTCTTGCAACTCTTCATATAATAATAATAGTTCATCATAGGAGAGATTAGATTTGTTGACCTAGATTCACTATCTGATGAGTATTAGCCATAAAGCATAAGTTAGCAATATCCATTTCCTTATGATCTTCTTATCCTTCTTTTTCTTCCTTAGATTTACTCTAGGTGGCCAACATCCCTTTCTTCCTGGGCAAGAACTTCTTTTGTGGACCTTTGAGTTTAGGACAATCTAGGTTGAAGTGTCCTTTCTCCCACAATGGTCAGCAGATGACACTTTCAGACTTCACCTTGCCTTTCCTATCCTTCCTAGGTTGATGTCCCTTCTTTTCTTCATTTTTCCTCTCTAGAGCTTGGACATTTTCCTCACTAGCTTAGACAACTCATTTCCATCTTCTTCTTCTGTCTCATCATCAGTTCTTCCTCTTCATAGAGGTTTCAGCAACCTTCATTGCTTTAACTTTGCTTGCCTTTTGATGAAACGACTTTAAGGCCATGGACTTGCTTTTCTTAGAGGATTCACCATGCATTTTTGATAGAACTACCTCATGAGTTTTAAGAGACCCAATGAGTACATCTAGGCCGAGAGTTTGAAGGTCTTTTGTCTTAGTAATGGCTGATCTTAGTTAACCATTTCAGGAAAGCTTCTTAAGATTTTTCTAACTATTTCGGAGTTAGAGTATCTTTTGCCTAATGCCTTTAGTTGGTTTATAATGTGTATAAACCTGGTGGTCATTTCATCAATATTCTTTTCATTTGTCATTTTGAATATCTCATATTGATGAACCAGCATGTGATCTTAGTTTCTTTCACTTGATTAGTGCCTTCATGTAGCATGTGCAGTATCCCATATTTCTTAGCCATGTCACAGGCAATGATTTTGTCATATTTAGCTTTGCTCAATGCACACGTGAGTATGTACTTAGCTTTTGAGTTTAATTGAACTTTAGCCTTGTGTTGCTCTGTCCACCTACTCTGATGGATTTCTCTTGAAGTTGAGGGTGCACATCTATTCCTGGAACTTCCTCCCTTAGAAAAAAAACTCCTTCTTGTATTATCTCCTACAAATCAAGACTTGTATATTTTATGAACAACTCCATTTGATTTCTCCATAGGCATAATCACCACCATCAAAGAATGATGATCTATTTATGGAGTATCCTTCTCCTATATGAATATTATGTGTCATCTGTCCTTAGATCTTTGTCCTTTGCAATTGTTAGAATGCTGAACCCTTTATAGGCCAAGCTTGATGCTACTTGTAGGTAAGAAAGCACATGAGAAAGGGAGGGTTGAATCATGCTTTGCCTTTTCTTCCTTGCTTGACTTCTGAAAAACTTATTCAAAATACTATCAAGATATGAGCTTGAAGACAGAAAACAATGTTAGTGACTTTAGAAAGTGAACTTTCTGAACTAAATATGAAATAAAAGCGTGAAAGAAAGTTTTCTAGAACTAACACGTAAACAAACAGATATAGAAATAAAATATGAGATGAAGGATAAAAGATATACCTGCTCGAGGGTTTTTGTACTAGTTCGGCCAACCTGCTACATCCAGTTCTCAATAACTGTTGAGTTTCACTAAATCTTTCTCTCACCAGAAAGAACAAGGATAGTCTATATAATAGCCTTCCCAAGCTCTTACCAATGACTAGTAGACAACCCTTACTATCACTAACTAAGTAGTTATTCATCAGCCTCTTCAAGTTGAACTAAGTAGTTATTCACTAACCTCTTCAAGCTAAACTGGAACCAGTGAAACACCTTTCCTGTCACATTGCAAGTAGTCTTTGACTAGCTTCTCCAAGCTAAACTCACCTGACACTACTGGATTGAGGATATAAAGGATTGTGTTTAGATTTGTAACTCAAACTAACCTACACTCAAGTTTTTATAAGATTTACAAAGAAAGTTCTGGGAAATACTTGAATGACTTCTTTCTAAATATTCTTCCTAGGAAGAACATATGAATATTGAAGGAATGTAGAAAGAATATTTTTACAAAAAAAAATGATTACTAGATGTAATGAACTCTACAAGCAGATGAGGAGAAATTTTTTTAGAGTTTTGCTCTTTGTGCACGTCAATCATACTTCTTTGAAAGCATGGCATCTCTATTTATAGAAGGTCTTCCTTGTGACCATTGCCTCTGATAGGTTCCAAGTGACACGCATTAATCATCCATTTATGTCTTGGAAAAGTAATCTAGAGTAGTAGCTGTCTTTGTCAGGACTATTATAGAAGCCATTGCAAGATGAGGTTTTTAATGCTACTTCAGAAATTACTCTTACTTTCTAAACGTGGTTTCTGAACTCATTCTTCTAGAAGCTAAGGTAGTTGATCATGGTGGCAAAAGAGATGACTTGCTAGTTCAGTCACTAGGTTTTTACTTTTGAAATGAATTTCAAAAATTCCTTATGTTTCTTGTAGAGTGCATACTATCACTATGCGAGCTTTTTGATGTGCGGTATCATTTCCTTGATGATTTTTAGGTTTTCAAGTCTTCAATAATGGCTTGTTGATGACAAAACATTGCGAATATGATGATTGAAGATAGTAGAACACTTTGGCTTCAGAGTTTGATGGATATCTTCATTTATGGTGTACTTTGTGAAGTCCTGTCCTACTTTCTGAGTCCCAGACCTTAGTTTCTTGCTCTTGATATGATTTCCTTTCATCCGTAAGGCATGTATACGTACTTTTTACATATGATATTCACTTTCCATTGAGTTCAATCTCTTTATATGAGATAAATCATATTTGCACATGCAAAGTGAAATTATTCTTGTTTCAAGTCTGTGTTAGGCAATCCAAAAATACTGTATGCTATTTCAAGAAACTCAAGGTAGACATTAGTCATTCTTCAAAATATTTTCTTTAAATTGGTTTTGTTGTCACTCAAAATATATTGCTTTGAAGCTTTTTGAAGGGTTCTGAGCTAACAAAAAGCACGTTCAAACCCCTTTCATGTCATTTTCTACTTAGATATGGCCAACCCACATTTGTTGTTTCTTGTGGGGGATTAGTGTTCTTATATTTTTGGATTTATATTTATGCAATGAGAATTTAATAAATAACTTTGTATTCAAATATGTATTCAAATACATAGGTTCTTTTGAGTTCAAAATTCTCACTCTTATTTTGTGTTTGGTTGGAGGTAAAAATAGGGAGTAAGTTATGGTTGACCTACAATGGAGACCAAGACAGAAACCACATTAGTGGACCAGGCACCAGCAGGCACCTTGCTTGTAGCTTTCCTCTTTGAAACAAAACATCGTAGTGAAGCATGAGCACCAGGCTGGTGACTTTCCAAAGATTGTAGCACGGTGTGTGTAAGGGCATGAAGCAGTGGCTTCCTCTGTGCAAACCACCATGGCAGAGGCGGCGACCATACCTCCAAGGAGGGGCTACAAAAGGAAACTGGGCAAATATATTCTTCCCTCACCTTTCTTATGCGTAGCGATATTTCAGATGACACGAGGAAAAGGGACCATAACCTCCAATTATGGTTTCACATGTGATGAGTAACATGTCATCCTTTGTACATCCCTAACATGAATTGCGATAAATTATTTCTTTTATGCTTCTATTGCTTTTTGTGAACACCATATTTTGTTGAGCATTATTTTTATATATATAAATTTAAAAAAAAAGAAAAATAACTACTAAAACAAAAATAAAAAAGAGCTAGTTCAGTTCTTAGTGTTAGTCCCTAATGTGTCATAAACATAAAAGTAAAAAGTAATATACATATATATATATATAGAAGGCTAACCAAAATAGATTTAAAATAACAATAATTAGTGACAATTAAAATCGAATCCTAATTAGAATAATTCTAATTTAAACCAATAATCAAATCTCCATCAAACCAAATCTTCTCAATCAACTAGCAATCAAATCCTAATCAATTTAATTTTAATCAATCAAATAATTATATAATCAATGTAATTTAATGACAATTTCTACAAACACGGAAAGTTTTTACACTCACACAAATAACGTAATAGCAACAAAACCTTTTAGGACTAACTTTGCTCAAACAGACACCCTCACAACCAATTACACATAGAAACACACATACTGCCATTACCTTGCCAACAACACCCATCACCACCATCGCCCTCTATCATCACCCCATTTCCTCTAGCTTAGGGAACCATCAACAACTTTCACAATCAGCAATCATCAATGTTCATCAACCCTCATCTACACCTTGAGCAATAACAGCCTCACCACCATAACATGTGCATCGCCATCATCACTATCCCTTAACCTATGACTACCTCTACCACCATCATAAACCTTTCACATCCCCATTCATCATATACGATCACTCTTTCCCCCTCCAAAATAGAACCAAAAAAAAAAAAAGAAACTTTCAACTCCATAACCACAACCACCATCACCATCTAACAATTGTAAGAAAATATGTCTCATGTGGTATTAAATATTTGTTTTATTTTATTGCTTTAATAAATAAATAATAAAATTAATAGAAAGGAAGTTACTAAGGGGTGGTTGCCAACTTGATGGAAGTTGATTTCTGAAAGTTTTATATCACACTAACTGGCCTTATTTCTACCAATTAAGTCTCTTATCATTATTTTACCATCACTAATAAAAGAAGAGAGTAAAGAGAAGGTCAAGGAATAGAAAGTTAGTTCTAGACAATTTCTACTCTTCTCAATTTGCTATTTCTTCATCTTCATTATAAATCAACATATGTTCTTGGACTCCATAAACTATTATTTATGAGAACCATGAATTTCAATATCCTTTTGTTTTGATATAATGATAGCTTTTGAATTAAGAACTTTAGAAACTATAACTTACATGTGGTATCAGGGCATTGTTGTAAAATTTATGATATTCCATGATGATGATAGTTAAGAGAATTTGGTATCAAATTGACTTTAAAAATTCAAGTATGATATTCACTGCATTATTGAATTGAGAAATAAATGGTTTTGATAATTTCCTTTTGAAAAACTCATTCAATATTACTCAAGGTTTTTGAAATTGAATTGTCGAGTTATTGAGCCAATATTGTGAAATTATGTTGTGTTTTGTATGGCAAAATGATTGTTCGATATTTTGGTATAATTCCATCTGTTATGTAAATCAAGAAAGTAACCATTCACACATTGATTTTGAAAATTCATTAATGGTTGAAAGAAAAATTTTATTTTTACTCATTGTGAATGAATTTAAGTGCCCCATTTAAATATTACTCATCATGAATGCATTTACTATTCATTCAATTTGGAACTTTTAAAGGATGCAAAGACTATAATAGCATGAATATTTGAATTTAGAATTAGTGTATGTGAGATTTGTTAATCACCAAAGTGGTCAAATCTAAAAGCTGTTTAATAATTCTAAATTCATGATGTTTTATTTCAACTACTCATAAAATAGATGCTAAATTATGATTATTTGTGTATGAGTAAATTGAAGTTCATTGTTATAAGGCATTTAAGGACTACCCAAAGGTTGATTAATTGTTCTTATAATCATTAAGCATGATTGTTGGTAGTGTAAGTGCACTATTAGTTTTATTTATATATCCAAAGATAATAAATATTTCTAGTTAGTGCATGCATTGTTTATAAATGATGTTTAAATTTATTAGCATCATTATGTTTATTGTATGTTGATATATCACCCAAAGGAGAGCATTAATATATATTGAATGTTTAAATACTTGTTATCTAAATCTATATGGTATGTTATTTTATGACTCAAAGAATTAATGTTAAGCATGTATTAATTGCAGCAATTGTCCCTATATTATTACAATCGCATGCTATGTCTGTTCCAATTTTTAATAGGCTGAATTTTTCTGATTGGTGTGAACAAGTCCAATTCCACCTTGGTGTATTAGGTCTTAATTTATCATTGCAAGTTGAGAAACCCTCTGCTATTATTGATTATAGTAGTAATGAAGTGAAAACCCATTATAAAGCTTGGGAAATGTCAAACAGATTAAGCTTGATGTTTGTGCAAATGAGCATAACAAGCAACATCAAATCTACTCTTTCCAAAACTGAAAGTGCTAAAGAATTTATGAAATTTGTGGAAGAATGCTCCCAAATACTAATATGTCTCTTGCTTGGACATTAATGACTAATTTAACCGCCATCATGTCATTGAAATGGCAAACATTGCAGCAAGACTTAAGTCATTGGGAATGATAGTGGATGAAAATTTCCTTGTGTAGTTCATTATGAACTCATCACCATCTGAGTATAGTCCTTTCCAAATGAACTATAACATCATGAAGGATAAATGGAATGTGCATGAATTGCATAGTATGTTAGTTTAAGAGGAAACCAGACTTAAGAATCAAGGAAACCACTCCAATCATTATATCAACCATTAGGACCTGGAAAGAAAGTTGACAAGAAACATAGAAAGGGAAATGGGCTATTAAAGATTGATGAGTCCTCTTCCAAGATTTAAAAGAAAAAATCAAATAACAAATGTCATTTTTGTGGGAAATCTGGACACTTCTAGAATGATTGCCCAAAGAGGAAGGCTTGGTTCAAAAAGAAAGGTAATAAGCTTAATGCTTATGTATGTTTCAAATCAAATTTAACTATGGTTCCCCATAATGCACTGGATTACAACTGATGTTTCTAATATGATGCAGGAATTCCTTACAACCGAACCATAAGCCAAAATGAAAAGTTTGTCAACATGGGCATGGAGAGAAATTTCCAGGTGGAAGTTGTTAAGACTTATTGTTTAATCCTAGACACTAGACAACATTTAGATTTGTTTGAAACCTTTTATATACCTAGTATTTCTAGAAATTTTATTTCTTTGTCTAAACTTAATGTACTGGATACTCTTTTAAGTTTGGTAATGGTTGTTTTAGTTTGTTTATGCATACTTGTATGATTGGATCTTGTGTACTTTGTTATATAAATTGAAAGTAGACAATTTGTATGCTAAAATACTTATGACCCTACATCATAATGCTGGCACTAAACATAGTTTGGTGAATGAACGTGCTTACTTGTGGTATAAACGATTGGATCACATTTCCAAATAAAGAATGGAAAGGTTGATAAAGAATGATATCCTTCTAGATTTGGATTTCACTTATCTTAATATTTGAATGGATTGTATCAAAAGAAAACAAACAAAATACATAAAGAAAGGAGCCACAAGAAGTACCCAGCTTCCTGAAATTATAAAAACTAACATATGTGGGCCATTTAATGTCAATTCTTTTAATAAAGAAAAATATTTCATCACTTTTATTGATGAATATTCATGTTATGGTTATGTCTATCTGCTAGATGATCAATCCCAAGCAGCTAATGCTTTGGAAATTTATGTGAATAAAGTTGAAAGGTAGTTAGATAAAAAGGTGAAAATTGTTAGGCCTAATAAAAGTGTTGAGTATTTTGGATGATATGATGAAATTGGACAATACACAGGTCTATTTGCTAAAATCCTAGAAAAGCATGGCATATGTGCTCAATACACAATGCTAGGTACACCAAAACAAAATGGTGTATCAGAAAGGCATAACAAAACATTAATGGGCATGGTTAAAAGCATGATGAGTAATGTATCTTTACCCTATCATTATGGATGTATGCTTTAAAACTTCATGTATTTGTTGAACAAGGCTCTTAGTAAGGCAGTTTTAAAAACTCCTTTTGAGTTATAGATTAGTAGGAAACCTCCTTTAAGGCACTTGCATGTTTGGGGATTCCAGGTAGAAATAATGGTTTATAATCCACAAGAAATGAAACTTGATGCAAGAACAATTAGTGGATACTTCATTGATTATCCAGAAAAATCTAAAGGGTATATATTTTATTGTCCTACCCATAGTACAAGAATTGTTAAAACTAGAAATGCTCGATTCATTGAAAATGGTGAGACAGTTGGAGTAAAGCTTCACAAGGTATGAAGATTAAGAAAATTAGAGTATAAGTTTCTCTTCCTTGTGCTTCTAGCTCTAGACTTGTTGTTCCTTATGTTGCTGAATTGCATAACAACCAAGAAGAAGAGCAAGTTATTGATCTTGTGGTTAACAATGAGCCAATGATAGAACAATCATAAGAATTGGCATCAAGAAGATCTCAAAGAGAAAGAAGATCTGCTATTCAGATGATTATGTGGTGTATCTACATGAGTTAGAAAATGACTTAAGTGTTGATGATGATCCAGTTTCTTTTTCCCAAGTCATGGATTATGATAATGCTGATAAATGGTTAAACACCATGAAAGATGAGCTTAAATCAATGGAACATAATGGTGTATAGGACCTTGTGGAATTACCTGAAAGGTGCAAAAGAGTTAAATGTAAATGGGTCTTTAAGACTAAACGTGACTCTTATGGTAACCTTGAACATTACAAGGCCCATCTTGTTGCCAAGGGTTTTACTCAAAAAGATGACATTGATTACAATGAGACATTCTCACCAATTTCCAAGAAAGATTCTTTCAAGATCATCATGGCTTTGGTAGCTCATTATGACTTAGAGCTACATCAAATGGATGTGAAGACTACTTTCTAAATGGGAATTTAGAGGAAGATGTTTATATGTATCAACCAATGGGGTTTTCAGTCAAGGGGAAAGAACACATGGTGTGTAAACTTAAGAAATCAATATACATACTCAACGGCTTCTCGCAATGGTATCTCAAGTTTAATGATATTTCATGTCATTTGGATTTAAGGAAAACACTATTGATCGGTGTATATATCTAAAGATTAGTGGGAGTAAGTTCATAGTTTTGGTCCTGTATGTTGATGACATCTTGCTTGCATCTAATGCCCTTGGTCTATTAAGTGAAACTAAGAAGTTTATCTCTAGTAGCTTTGAAATGAAAGATATGGGTGAGGCATGTTATGTAATTGGAATAGAAATATTTCGAGGTATATCATAGAGACTATTAGGCTTGTCTTAAAAGGCATATATTAATAAAGTCTTAGAGAGATTCAAAATGGAAAAGTGCTCAACGTCACCTGTTCCAATTCATAACAGAGTCAAATTTAGTCTCATGCAATGTCCAAAGAATGATTTGAAACGAAATAGATGGAAGAAATTCCATATGCATCTTTTGTTGGGAGTTTGATGTATGCTCAAACATGTACTAGGCTAGATAATAGCTTTGTAGTTGGTGTGTTTGGCAGATACTAGAGTAACCATGGATTAGGTCATTGGAAAGTTGCAAAGAAAGTCTTAAGGTATTTGCAAGGGACAAAAGATCACATGCTTACTTATAGGAGATTTGACCATCTTGTGGTGATTGGATATTCAAATTTAGATTTTGCCAGTTGTGTAGATACAAGAAAGTCCACATTTGGCTATTTGTATCTTTTAGCTGGAGGAGTGATATCATGGAAAAGTGCAAAGCAATTAGTCATTGTTGCTTCCACCATGGAGGCTGAATTTGTAGCATGCTTTGAGGCCATGGTTGAAGCTAGGTGGCTGGGAAACTTTATTTTACGATTTGGAATAGTCGATAGTATTGCTAAGTCACTGAAAATTTATTATGATAATTCTACAATAGTCTTCTTCTCTAAAAATGACAAGTATTCTAAGGGTGCTAATCATATGGAATGGAAATATTTTGCCATTAAAGAAGCAAGAAACATAGAGTATTAATAGAACACATTAGCACCAACCTTATGGTTGCTAATTCACTAACAAAAGGGTTGCCGCCCAAAACATTAAGTCCACATGTTGAAAAAATAGGTATTGTTGCTAAATAGGCATTATTGTATATATTATGTTGTTTGTGTTTTATGTACTTTGACACTTTGAGCTCATGAATAGATGTTTATGTATAACTGTTTTCAAGTTTGTATACATGATAGAATTGGAATAATGATAAGAGGTTTTGTCTTTGATGAAGACATTATTGTTGGACCTATTGTACTATGTGCTTCCCAATCATAGATTATGTTAAGGATGAGACTAAATTGTAGTATATGGAAGGGACTATGTTCGTTAAATGACATCCTGGATTAAATAACTAATAGTAATTTTACTTTATCCTATCCAAATAAAAAGATATGCAGCCATAAAAGAACGCTTTTTATTTGGATGGGATAAAGTAAAATTATTGTTAGTTATTAATGTGAAAGTAATAATAAGATTTTATCTTAAAAGTACTTTAGAAGAATAAAAAACTTGCCAAACACATTGAGTATTGTATATTCTCATTCTTAATTATTTCGATAGAAGTAATTCTAGACTTGCAAACCAAACAGCCACATATATAGAGAATGGCTAAAGTGAGGGTGGTTTATTGTGAGAATGAGAAGAGCAAATCTGGATCATTGGATGTTGCATAATCAAGATTAAAATATAAAATCAAGTGATATTTTTAAATGATCACATGATTATTAATTATCATTAATAATTTTTAATCCTGATCATCCATATATGGTTATACGATTCATATTACTCATTTCACTCTCATAATAAACAACCCTTTTTACTATATATATATACTCATACAAAATGCTCCAGAGTCATCCCAATTTGCAATGAACCTTGTGATTGAAGTATAAAGTGACCAAAAAAAAAAAAGAGTAAAGTGAATTGGGGAGTAGCGTGAAATACGCTAGCCAGTTATTTGTTTTCTACATTTCTCACTAGAAACTGGCACGTCCTTGGCGCAATTATGTTTTTGCTTTAGTTTTATCCACCTTAGAAAGGGATTAATAGTACCTTAGATTAAAAGTTTGTCTCATGTACTGATATATAAATATTGTAATCCTCAGTGTATAGCTTGATTGAGATAATACAATCTCCTTTTATGCAAATCTATTAAGCATGTTTCAATCATTTTCTCATAAACTAAACAAATAATTTAGTATTGTAATCAATGGGAAAGTGAAACAAAGATAGGCGTAACAAATTAAAATATGAAAGTGGAAGAGAACTACATGGATACGTTAGGAGATAGTAGATGTAAACAAGAGTAGAACTAGTAGATAAGATAGTGTCTAGCATTTAGAGAGAATAAATTAATTTTAAGATATGTTAGGCTGGAATGTCAAAACTGAGAAAATTTTTATAGATGATTATGTTTAATTTTAAGAATAGGGGTCACAAGGTATTACAGTAATGGATTTGAATTTTTCAATTAACAATGCAGCTATAATTTTTGAACTAGTAGGAAGCTTTTGATGCAATAATATCAATTACCATCTTAACAAGGATGAGCATATGATTTTGTAATACTAATCAGGTGTCTCCAAGCTGGATTAGTATTATAAACTTTCTCAAACATACACAAAAGTAAATGGAAATTCAAATTTAGGGGATAATTTTAAATGAGTAGTGATAGATCCTTTTTTTTTTGTAGGTGTCGTAGATCCTTTTACTCATCTTTCTAATAATCCTTTGCTTATTAAATGAGAAAAATGTTAAATAATTTAGCATTATAAAATCATAAAAAAATTCAATGTTTTCTTTGTTTAGTAATTATGAGAATTAGTAGTAGGACGAATCATTGCTGTTACTAAAATCGCATGAGAGACAAAAACAGTAAATTTGAGAAAGTTACATCACATGGGAATGGGAGGAAGCGACAATATAAGCTAGAGGAATGTTACATTCATATCTTCACACTTACACTATACTCTTTCCAACTTATTACATGATAAAATAGGAGTATGACATATAGAGAGAAAAAAAGGAAAAAGGAAAAGAAAAAGCTTTACTCCCTCTTAAAGTTTCGTTCTCTATTTCTTGTTTCTCTCATCCAATCCATTTAAAAGCTTTCGTCTCTCTCTTTGTCACGTTTTCACTCTCGTTCTCATCATTCAAAAGAAAAAGAAGGAGAATAAAGTAAGCAGAAAGTTATAAGCCAATATGTAGAAAAGTTATAAAATTACGCAAAAATAATAAACCAGTATGTAAAATGTTGTAAACCGGTTTCAATTAATCGTGAACATGTTTAGTACTCATCCTCAATTGGTTTACAACTTTTGACATATTGGTTTACTTTTCTGTATATGGTTTTACATTTAATTTTGAATCTTTAGTATGTGTCCTTAATTAGTTTATAACTTTTTGTGTATTGGTTTATAACATTTTGCATATTAGTTTACAACTTCTTGTAACACACATTTACAATTTTCTAACTCCACTTTCCAACAATAACAACAAATCTCAACTTCTAGAGTCATTCTCAATTTGTTTTATTGTTAAAAACTGGAAAAAATAATAATTTATGTCTTGGGACATAAAGTACAAATACATGAAAAATCAAATGGAATGAGCTAAGTCTTCTTGCGTGATGATTAGTTTTGTATGCTATCAACATATCTTAATTCTCATTCTTTTTCTTCATTTGAACGATGAAAAACAAAAGTGAGAAACATGACACGAGAGAGAGAATAAAAGCTTTTGGAAGGATAATGTGTGAGAAGAGAAACAATATAAAGAAAGAAAGAAAAAAACTTTAATAGGGAAGGATGTTTTTTCTTTTCTTCTTCCATTTTATCCCTCCGTATGTCATATTCCTATTTTGTCATGTAGTAAGGTGGAAGCATATGGTGTAAGTGTGGAGGTGTACATATAATATTCCTCTATAAGCTATACTCATTAAGTAATGTCAAGGATAAGGTGTTAAAGGACGGGTTTGGTTAGGTTGGATGAAACTTGAACTCAATTCAATTTTTAGCGACCAATTTTTGAAACATGAACCAACTCAATAATGATTTGACAATATATGGGTTATAGATCAAACTAACTTTCAAATAATATATGAGAATTTGTGTATTATACATAGTAAAGTTATAAAATTTTATAAGTAAGAAACAAATTTAAGAGATATTTTACAATATAGGTTTCAAAAGAAACCATATCAATATAAAAATAACATCAAGTTATGTAAAATATATTAATTGAACTTTAAAATCTTATAATTTTGCATAAATTATTATAAAAAATTTATATCTTAAGCAATTATTTAACTTCAGAAAGGTTGGACCAACCTGACGTATGATTCAAATCGGTTAAAAAATTGTACCAGGTCAAATTTCATGATCCGAACATGTATCAATGAGCTTTAGACGAGTCGCTTGACGGTTTCGGTTATGAACACCCTAACAAATAGTGGTCCGAATTTCAAAAATAAAAGGATTTTGTTTCATTCTCTCTTGTCACTCAATTCTTGCTTGTGTCTTTTCTAGTTTTCATTTTCTTTAATAATCGTAGTTAATAATAATGTCATTTTCTGTTGTGTTAATCTAAGGCTTCAAGCAACCGTATTTTATTATAGCCTCTGTGCTTGACATTCACCACCTACTCACATGAATTTCAATTGGCTTTGGCTCACATTCATCTCAAAAGCTATAATCTGCACAATATGGGGAGGGAGAGAGACTCTGATAAAGGGGAGACCATATATATATATATATATATATATAAAGTGATTGAAAATTCTTGAATTGAATTCTCTCAAGAATTAGAATTCAATCCCTTGATTTAAAACTAAATTTAATCAAAGAATTGAAATATCAAGATAATTCAATTACATCAAAACCCCTAAAAATAAATTATACCCAAATGAGTATGATTTTGTATGAGAATTATATTTAATAAATAAAATACCAAAATAACTTACTTGAATAAAATATTTTGTTAATGACATATTAGTGAAGGATAAAATAATAAAAATAATTTAATTAATTAATTTTTAGACACATTCTAAATTAAAAAATTGAATTAAATTTTTTAATTTATTAACTTATTTTAAACATAAAATTCAATTTAATTTTATTATAAATTTATTTCTCAATATAATTTAATTTAATTTCACTTACACTCTTTAATTATCTGCAAACAAATTAGAACAATATATGTTAGGTTAGCATCTACAGTGATACGTGACATGTGGCAACAAGACAGTAGATTCAGCTAGGTACAAGTAGCAAACTGAAGTGGTACAACAAATACCCAAAGCCAGAGAATAAATTAATGGATCCCCACTGCCTTGGAAAGCTGGCATGCACCGAAGGCATATGGCCTTTTGAACTGGAGCTCAATAAGAAATAATTGTACCCCATCATTTCGTAAGATAAGGATTGAAAGACACATACACACTATATGTGGTTGCCGAATTCGGTTGAGTTTGAATAAAAAATACATAATCTTACCTTAGCGAAGGAAATTTGTGAAATGCCCATTTGTGTGTGACCTGTAAACTATTCTAGAGATTATGTGAGCACAAGTCGTGGAAATGTTGGCTCAACTTACATACATTATTTAATTATGCACTTCTTCAATACATAATTTTTATATGCATAATAATACGCACATACTTAGGAGAATACGAGGGGCAAGAGAACTTTGAGAAAGGAATCCGCGTTCTATGCACATGGCCTTATTTCCTTCTCGAGATCCATAGAGATAGAAACAAAATAAAATGGTATGTGATTCCCTAGATGTTTTTATTTTTATGGAAATATGAGAGAAAATGTTAGGATCTTATGTTTGATTTGCAGGCGGAAAAAGCATTACCAAGAAAGTTTCATTTTCATAAATAAAAATATCTTGATATTCATTCTTATCTTATACTATGAAATTGTTGGATTTCTACGTGAAAAAAAATGTTTTAAAATGTAAAAACTAAATTGCCTTAATTGGACCATCATTAGACTTTATGGACCGACCAAGGACCATCGTTAGACCATTGTCAAACCATTGTTGGACATCGAACTGTCACTAGATTGCCGTTAGTTGATACCATTTTATCACATGTAATTTAGAAGAAAAAAATACAGTGTACTCCAAAAAATACCACTTAATATACCAAATGCCTATGTAGTACATTTCTAAAACCTGTTTCTATAAATAACTTTATTAGAAATTGAATCCTCGGAACTTAAAAATATTTTGCAAACCATACGCATGGTGATTTTTGTGAAAAATAATTTTTATATAGTGTTTTGGTATGTGGTTTACACTTATATTAGATAATGGATAAATTTTTTTGTATATGATATTTATAGAATTTCTATGAGATCTTTGTTATTTTCATTTTACAGGAAGTTTCTGAAATTAAGTTAAATTCTGAATAAATTGCTAAAATGAATTTATATTAATTTTAAATTGATTTAATTGATTGTCTTTAAATTCGTCAAAGACAAATTCTATATTAAAAAAAATTATATTTTATATATTTTTTTTAAAATAACATATTAATATAAATATACGGTCTAAATTTCATATGCTAAAAAAAAGACTGCTCTTATTTCGTGAAGAAACCTGTATGAGTTTTTCCTACGGTTATGTCAAGGTGGGAGCAGAGATGACAGATGTAGATTTGCGTGAAACATCCCAAAATGTTTGTTTCAAGATAAAATTAACATAAAATCAAACCGAAAAGGAGCGACAATCCCTTTGACTTGAGTGACGAAATTCACCAACTAGTGTACCTCCTTCCTGCTCAGGTCCTCACCGGTACCCACGTTCACTCTGTTGCCTTCTTACAATTCCCCCACCCCCCTTCTCTCTCCTCTCTCATTCTCCTCCTTTTTCACTCTTGTGTGTCCTCTTTGTTCACATGACATGGCTCTTCCTTAGCCTGATACCATTACTCACACTCTTGAAGGACCCCCAAAGGACCAAACCAAAGCTTTCTTCCATGGACAACCCAAAGCTCACACCTTTCATCCTTCTCCTCCTCCATCTATTCATCCCTTCCTCAGTCTCCTTCACTCCCACAGACAACTACCTTCTCAACTGTGGTTCACTCACCAATGCCTCCCTCTTCAACAGACTCTTCATTGCTGAAGCCTCCACCACCTTTCACTCTTCGGATGACTCCATTTCACTCACAAACCAAAACCCACCTCCCAATTTGCCTGCTTTGTACCACACAGCAAGAGTCTTCACCAGCACTGGAAAATACATGTTCAACATGAAGAAAAACGGCACTCACTTTGTGCGCTTTCATTTCTCCCCTTTAAAGCTCAAGCCTTTAATCTCAAATATGCAAAATTCAGTGTCTTGGTTAATGGGGTCTCGGTTCTGAGGAATTTTAAGCCAAATAATGATGTGCTGCTTAAAGAGTTTATCTCGAAGATAGAATCAGACTTGCTTGAGATTTTGTTTAGTCCAGTTGGTAGCTCAGATTTTGGCTTTGTCAATGCTGTGGAGGTGTTTTCTGCTCCTGAGGATTTTGTTACAGATTATGGAGCAAGGTTGGTTGGTCCTTTTGGGGTGGAGGAGTACAAGAACCTTTCATCTCAGGTTTTGGAAACCATTCATAGGATTAATGTTGGAGGCTTGAAAATAACTCCTTTTAATGACACCCTTTGGAGGACTTGGATTCCTGATGAGGATTTTCTGGTTTTCAAGGATGCAGCTAAGCCTGCAGTGAGCACTCACACCCAAATTACCAGAATGGAGGTGCAACTCGAGAGATTGCTCCTGATGAAGTTTACATGACTGCTCAGCAGATGAATAGGGAAAATTCTAGTCTAGCATCAAGGTTCAACATAACCTGGAATTTTTCTGTGGCTTCTAGTGGCGTTCCTCACTTAGTTCGGTTGCATTTCTGTGATATTGTTAGTTCTGCTCTTAACTTGCTCTACTTTGATGTGTATATCAATAGCTACACTGCATATAAGGATCTTGATTTGTCATCCCTTACGGTCCATACGCTTGCATCGCCGTACTATGTGGATTTTGTTGCTGATTCTGATGATTCAGGTATTATTCAAATCAGTGTTGGTCCTTCTGACTTGAGCAGTTCCATAAGGATGAATGCCATATTGAATGGTGCTGAGATAATGAAGATGGTCAATGTTATCGGTTCTAGTTCCGTGCATAGGAAGAAAAAATTGTGGGTGTTGATGGGTTCAATTGTTGGAGGAATTATTGTCTTATTTTCAGTTATGACTGCTTTTCTACTTGCTATCAGGTGCAGGAAGAAGAAACCAAAGAGAGGGACTGTTGAAAGTGTTGGATGGACGCCTTTGCGTGCGTTTGGAGGGAGTTCCAATAGCAGAATGTCTGAACCTGGTTCTAATGGATATATTGGTTTGAAAATCCCTTTTGCCGATATTCAATCAGCAACAAACAATTTTGATAGAAGCTTGATTATAGGGTCTGGTGGGTTTGGTATGGTTTACAAAGGAATACTCAGAGAAGATGTGAAGGTTGCTGTCAAGAGAGGTATGCCAGGGTCCAGACAGGGCCTTCCGGAATTCCACACTGAAATAACAGTTTTATCCAAGATTCGTCATCAACACCTTGTTTCCCTAGTTGGTTTTTGTGAAGAAAATTCAGAGATGATACTTGTCTATGAGTATGTGGAAAAAGGTCCCTTAAGAAGCATTTATATGGTTCAGCAGGGCTGCCACCTCTCTCTTGGAAGCAGCGGCTTGAAATATGCATTGGCGCTGCTAGAGGTCTCCACTATCTTCACACCGGTTTCGCACAAGGAATCATCCACCGTGACATTAAATCGACCAATATATTGCTTGATGAAAACTATGTGGCCAAGGTTTCTGACTTTGGTCTTTCAAGATCCGGGCCATGTATCAATGAAACACATGTGAGTACTGGTGTGAAAGGCAGTTTTGGTTATCTTGATCCTGAGATTACCGGAGGCAGCAGCTAACGGATAAATCAGATGTTTATTCATTTGGGGTTGTGCTTTTTGAGGTTCTTGCTGCTAGACCTGCTGTTGATCCACAACTGACCAGGGAACAGGTGAATTTGGCAGAATGGGCACTAGAATATCTGCAGAAGGGCATGCTGGAGCATATTGTTGATCCTCGTCTTGCCGGACAGATCAAACCAAGCTCATTGAAGAAATTCGGTGAAACAGGAGAAATGTTTGGCTGAATATAGTGTTGACAGGCCAACTATGGGTGATGTCTTATGGAATTTGGAACATGCACTTCAGCTCCAAGAAAGTGGACAACAAAGGGAGCCACACGCCTATAGCAGTGCCGATGAAGCAGTAAATGTTACAACTACATTTATTTGTGGAAATCCTTCTAGCAGCAGAATAGCAAAGAGAGATTATGATAATGGTTGTTCAGATGTAAGTACTAGCAAAGTGTTTTCCCAGCTAATGACCAATGACGGCAGATAGAGAAAGGTGCATGCTGCGAATTTTAAGCAAATTCTTGCCCATGTACGTTTCACATGGCTAAAGAGGTATTAAAGCATTACCTAGGCTTTCCTTATCAATTTTTCTTTTTCTTTGCATTTTTCTTTTTCAAAAGAGATTGCATCAAAATCATATTTACCAAGTTGTATTCATCTTTGCTCAAGAGCCGATTGAATTATATAAATTGAATTTTAGTTCAGAGTTCTAATTTCAATTCCAATCCTTAGTGTTCCAGTAGATAAACTGTGTGACGTCACAAAAAGATATCTAAAGGTTTTTTTCAGAGCTTTCATGAGAAACAAAAATGTATACTGTAGATGTTAGGTGGTTGAATACTAGATGGTTTCCATATGCGCCCAAATTTCTGTTGTATAATTTTTCCAGCGCACAGGACTTGCTGAACGGTACATTTTTTCTGAACTTGATGCTACAGATAAGCTATCATTATAGCAAGTTTTTATTTATTGTTAAAACGTGCAAGAGATTTGTCTTGATATATAGTGATGTGATAAGCATATGATATAACAGACTTCCTTGTTCCAAAAGGCACTGGATGCTAATCAATCAAGCAAAGTTTATGCCTTTCAAAATCTCAAGCTTGATTTTCATCCCCAAAAATAAAATAAAATAATAATAATAATAATAATAAAAAAACTCAAGTTTGATTGATTATCTGATCTTGGTTCAAATTAAATCATTCTGCTGTATAACTTGCATTTTTCAAACCGATACTTACCACAAATCAAAATGATCAAATGATGTAAATATGTTCCAATTTTGCGGTTTGCTCCTCAGAGTTTAGTTCCTTTTGCCTATGTGCCAACCTGTTTTCCCTCATTTTCGTCTCATTTGGCCCTATACTTTGGAAAACCAAGCTAAACAAGGAAAAGAAAAAAATGAACTTAAGAAATTGTATATAAAGAGATTCCAATAGCAGGCACCATGATGAGCTCACTAGTCAACGTGCTTAATAAAACAAACTCCTCTAATGAGCTAGTTGAATCCGTTGATGAGGAGAATCAAGAATGCATACGCCAAAGTACTGAACAGCAGAGCAGAACACTGCATAATATCATTTAGGTTTAATTAATCCATCCCTTATAATTTTATCCAATTTTTAATTGATTCTCTATATTTAAAAGTTTTCAAAGGTTTCAATATTGCATAAATTTTTCAATTAAATCCTTAGCTCTATAAAGCGTTAAAAATATTAAATTAAATAAAATATTCTAGAATATTCTTTAGCTACAAAAATTTTTTCAATTAGGTCCTATATTAGTGCTCCAATTGGAATGAATTGCTAAGATTCATTTTTTTTCAAATTTAAAACTATAGTTAATGAATATTTTAGAAATGTTTCATTTAATTTAATTGTTTTGTGATGCCTTATAGAGTTAGGGTTAATTAAAAATTTTATGCAATATAGATTCTAATTGAAAATTTTTAAAATGTAGAGATTCAAATTAGAAATTGGGCAAAGCTATAAGATTGACGAATTAATTAATCATATCATTTAAGGATTATTTTAACATGGTCCACCCATCTTTTGGACCATTGCATGGTCCACTCTTATGTACCGTTAGATTTTATTTGGATGGTTGAGATTTGAAGATATAATAACTTAAAATAAAATAATTTTAAAAGTTAAAAAACATATTTTCCAAAAGACCTAACTGCCCATCTTACCTTCTAATTTTCATCACTTCTGCCACCTTACTTCAACCATGGTGACCTGCAAATTGGGGGCTCTTTGCTTAGTTTCCCATCGTTCACCATTTCTGAAGCTGGTTCGTACCCATTAGAGGACAAGTATCGAGTCATAGGCTAGCCATAGGCTCCTGCAATGGATTGGTCTATCTAGTTGCTTCTATGTGGTGGTCAGAGAATCCAACGGATGAATCCAGGTTCTTCTTTTGGAACCCAGCTACAAGGATGACATTTAAAAGACCTCCAGTTTTATTTACCGACTTGATCAGTTATTCTGGGTTTGGTTATGACAACTCAAGTGATACTTACAAGATGGTGGCAGTCATTATGAATCCAGAGGCTGTGGACGATTCACAGAAAACTTAGGTGAAAGTTTACACTATGGGTGATACTTGTGGGTGGCGCTGGCACAAAAGGGGTGGCACTGCGGCAGCGTCGACGAGTTTATAGTAGGGGTAAAAGTGGGTAGCTGTAGTTTGTAATTTTTTTAAAATTATATGATAATTATAAAATATACATGAGCTTAATATTGTCATTTCGGGGACTTTAAGAATGGATCATGGTATGATCCAGGAACAATAGATGGACCACTTAACATGACCTATCATTTAATAAGCATAACATGATGCCATTAGGTAACCTGTGGTTGGATAATTTGGTCCCCTCAACTTCTAGAATCATGTGATGGTCCTCATTTTTTAACCATTAGATCAAGGTTCATTAAAATCACATGGCTTAGATTCATCTCGTGTTAATTTGTTTTAATATTACTTTTGTGGCCCTCATTACCATTTAATTTTGCTGAAGAGTCCAGTTGAAACACTACCTTCCTCTTCCCCAGTCATCGCCACCACCGCGTCTCAGTCACGAACCAGTGGAGTCAGTTTCTGGAATATAGATCTACCACCTGGCCTCCTCTTCCTCCTCCTCTTCCTCCATGCTTGTGTGAATTTCCATGAGGTTGTAGGTTTATTTTTCTTCAATTTGCCTCAATTTTTGTTTCTTCTCACTTTTTTTTTTCCTTTTGATTGGAGGAGTTTCTTATTCCCAAGAGACTTTTTGATTGAAGGATGAAGATTTAGGGTTTGTTTAGTGGTCAATGATTGTGATTGTTGGAGTTGTGAATGAGAGGAGAGATGGTGGAGCATCATGAGCACGAGAAAGTGATGGGGGATCATTGTTGGAGAAGATCCACTATAGCATGGTTGGTATAATTTCCTTTCGATTTCTACAACCTATGGTCATTGTATGGCTAATGCATTCTTTTTATTTTTATTTAAATTTTTTTGAGTGTCTGGATCTGATTAAGGAATTAGTGGGTGTGAAGGAGAAAGGATCGAGTTGTTGTTGCTGATTCAGGTCGTGCTTCGATTTGGTTGGTCATGCTCACATCGATCAGGTCTGTGATGTTTTTCCTTAGCTTACAAAGGCTCTGATTTGGGACAAATTTCCATTTTAGGTTAGCCAAATTATTCAATCCTTGCCACTAATCAGTAATGCTTCTTCATAATTGCTTGTGTTTGTGTTTGTCATCTACGATATACACTGATTTAGGGGTGGTTGTGGAGTATGAAAGCTTTAATTCAATTTTGGCATGTTAGGATGGGGACATTAACATTAGGAATTTGCATTTTGAAGGCTTGCTTCTGAAAATAAACTATGAATACTTATCTATCCTTTTGAATTATTGATCCAGTTTATTTGAGTTTTGTTAGTGATGCTGGTGAATGGTTCTCCCTCCTTAAGGATGTTGTTTTCATTTCTTGAAAACCATTCATTTTGAATAGTATTGTAGTGAATGGTGAAAGTATTGAAAACTCAATATGCGTGGAGCAGTCTACTGGCCACATGCTAGAGTGTAGTTCTTCATGGTTTTATTTGAAATCACTCAAAACTAGAACTGAGGAGGATGACACATCAATCTGGCTAATTTGTTGGTATAGCAATTAATTCTTTTCAAGTATTTTGCAGACATGAGCTGAATGTGAAACCACTAGCTTCTTCTTACTGGGGTTCTTTGTGTGGCAGGGAGTAAAACCAATTTCATTCTCCACCTGTATGAACTTTTTACTAGCTGAAATTATTTGTATCTCATAGCCAGCATTCAGTGTCGTGCCTACTATAACTAAAATCCCACTTGGTTGCAATTATGGTGCCATTTAATATTCAATGCACCAGGTCTTAAATTTACCAATCTATTGACTCAAATGTATTATTGCAGGAATAAGATCATTGAGACAAAATCTGCTACCTACTGGAAGAGCTCGATTGATAATGGCTACTAAAGAGTCTTCTTTCTATTTTTTGGTTGGGTGCCAATACTATTGTGGATTCCCTTATATGGGTTTGTGATTTGCATTAATTTTTTACTACCCAAAAAATGACCAATCATCTAGATGACTTTATATATATATATATATATATATATATATATATATATATATATATATATATATATATTAACTGATTAGTTTAGTTTATTGATAGTTATTGATGGACAATTTTAATTTTTTCTATCGATGTTATAGATGGTTTAATTTCAAATTCATGGGTTGATTAACATAAGTAAAGTTAATATAATTAATATAAGTAATGATTTCCTTTTAGATTAGATATTGATTTTAAAGAATAATATTTTATATAAGACTCATAAGAATTAAGTTAGATTTTTTTTTATTGTTTAGAGAATGTATCATTTATAATCACTTTATTAAATATAATTAATTTTATTTTATTATCAATTATGATTCATAGTTTTTTTTACAATTTAATGTGATATTATTTTAGATTTATTTTTTTTAAGTTTGCGATTTTAATGAATGTAAGTTCAATTTTGAAAAACAACAAAAGAAGAAAATGTGTTTGATAAATTTTTTTTGAATACATTTATAGTGAAAAAAATAATTTGAAAATATATGTCACAAGTCTATATACTTTTAAAATTTCCCTCAATGAAGAAATGCATACAAGTTACCCAAATATAATAAGCTATTTGCAGATATCTACATATCACTTCTAAAGCCAACATATAACGATTTACTAATCATATTACTATGCCTCCGAATTTGATGTGCTAAGTGCTTATTTTTTAGCCACATTATGACATTTTAAAGGTAGGGAAAAAAGGGTAATGGAGTTTGAGAATAACTTTTGCTGCATTAATCTTTGGGCTATGCAGACTAGTCTCCACTAAAAACATTCCAAATGGTTAACAAATAATTCTAATTCACAGTAGTAGCCTCAATCAACACTCTACTTAGGCTGATAATCTACATATTTAACTTGTAATTTTTTTCAATTTACGTATAATGAAAATGCCACAGTAATATAGGATCCATTGACCTAACGGATGGTAAATTGTCTTCCATTCAACTCCAAACTAAACAGACAAGTGATGTGAAGTGAGTAGCCAGGGGACTTGAAGTTAATCCATCCTTCCCTTCAAGATCCTTTCCTTTACTTCGGTTGGTGTGCTGCAGAAGACAATTCAAAAGATCAAGCCACAACATAACACATTATGATTAGGCCTAGAAACAAAATAAATAAGCTTAAACATCCAAGGAAGTAGTATACAAATGGCCAAGTTTCAAGTAAGGAAATAATTATCAGAGGAAAAAAAAAAGACGAACAAACAATAATTTGGAGAAAATAGAGTATAGCTCCACCCAATGATTCTTTTGGTATAGCTTCAAAGTTATTACATCACATCACATAAATCTCACTTCAACCTTATTGATTTTTCTCATCAAGCCAACAAGTAGTTCACAACTAAGACTAATGCTAGAGGCAGAATGCATGTAGACAAATTCAAGGCTTTTACCTGCTAATAATGAGGAAAGCCATGATTGCCTCATTATAGTCATAAGAACAAAAGCAAAAGGTAAAAAGGCAAAGGATGCCACTCATAACAACATGATAATACAACCTCAGTAGCTCATAATTTTGTTGAGTCATAAGCAGCATAGCAGCACAAGATCACCATCAACAGTATTGGAGGAATTAAGCATTTAGACACGTGATTAATTTAGTTACAGCAACTAGTTAGTTATCACTTTGTTGTGTTTGTTAGCAGGTTTCCCTCTAGTTAGTCATGTATATAAGTCAAATAGCTCACTTTCTGTGATTCAGTTGTTGTTCAATAATACAAGTTCAAGATTCAATCTCTCTTACTCTCTGAACTTTTCTTCTCTTTTCTACCATTATTCTTTCTTTGCTTTAGTCATAAAGTTCTCCAATAAATAGAAAACCAATAACACATGCCTTTCATGATAGCATCACAGTAGGACCAGCTTGATAGCAACACAAAGACAAAGCCAACAAATAGCAACCCAACATTACTAGCCCTTCATGACAGCATCATAACAACATCAATCAAAACACTAGCATGCATATCTTATACTCTTTCACTAAACAAAATTCTAGATTAGGAGATCCTTCATTTACAGCCTTCACTAATGATAGACAAAAACCAAAATATATATTAGAGAATCTCACAAAAAAAACTTAAGAAGTCAATAACAAAGTCACCCTGAGCTACACATCAGAACCTAGATCAACACATGTCTCATCTTCAAGGTCACGTCTCCCTATTTTACCCATCAACCAGTGTGTTTGGTTAAGGGGTAGAAATAAGGGAAGAACTTCAAATGTTATAGAATAGTATTCTAAAATGCTAAAGACATATATAAATGATTGGTTTAACATGTATGCTACATGAATGCCATGTTGAATTCAGAAAATTCAAATTAAATAAGAATTTCATATGAAAAACATATATAAGTTGACAAGATATCCAAGTTTCCACCTGTGTGCTTGACCTGAGTTTGTTTTAGATAAACAATACAACATAATATAAGTTTTTCTTTCTTTGTAGAAAATTTTCCTACCTATAATACCTTCAATGTTCTCATTAGAAATTTCAGAAAACAACCTTATTATTTATTATTTCAGCACATATAAAAAAAACCTGAATATGTTGTTCAATTGTTCATCAATAAGGTTTAGGAAATCTTTCAGGAGAAATGCTTATTGTGCACATTTCACTCTTCATATTTGGGTGACAATCATTTCCAAAAGCCCTTAGGATATTAAACAGAAAATTGTGTGGGTAACAACTTGCTATCTCCTTCTCTTGGCATGTCCACAACCTGACGATAAGCAAATTTGGGAAAATGTTAGAACGTTAGTTATGGCCATACCGCCACCACATGGCACTTGCAATTTGCATCTAATTATCTAGAACATATTCAAGCTGGAAAGGAAATAAGGAATATAAGAATCATCTAGAGAGTGGATATTGGGGTCATTGTTAAAGTGCACCTTCATATAATCTAAAGCCATGAATACAGGGGCTTTGGATGCAATGCAAAGACCTCATAGAAAAATGCATTTCAATCAAATAATCACACACATCATAACTTTATAGAATGCTTATCACGTTTTAATAAGAAGATCTAAAGGTCTTCATGATGCCTTGGCAAGGCCTCTAGAAACCTCATGTAAACTAATCTCTTGACATTACAATATAAAGTGAAAAATGATTAAAATGTAAAGCTTTCTTCTCAAACTTTATTGAGGTTTAAGGCTTAAGGTGATTTGATTCATTAAAAACATCTAAAACTTTAACTTTGGTAAAATGAATCGTTGTGCATATTATTGTCAAGAAAAATAGATTAAATTTTTTTATTACACTCACCATTCAAGGAACTTTAGTGCCCTAGCAAACATAGTGGAGAGCGGAGGAGGGATAAGGGTGGCAAGGGGGCTCCCCCAATGCCGATTGGGTGCGAGGCAAGGTGCGACAGGAATGAATGGGTTACGCAGTGCATGTCGTCGTGTGACTACAACGAGTCGATCAGTGGCATAGCGAAGTTGGTGATGGTCGGCGGGATGAGGCGGTGCTTGCGCGTCGATGGGTGAGATGGTACTGGCGGCGGCACAATGAAAAGGGTTTCTTCACACATTGGCTTATCAGAGGAATGAATTAGAGAAATAATAGGGTACTATAGAAGGGCGAAGTGAAAATAATGAAAGGATCAAATAACAATTTTTTAAAATTGGAGTTAGTGTAAGCGGGGTCAATTTGTAATTTTTATCTTGGACCATGTGATATGCTAGAAGTAATGGGGAGCAAATTATCAAGCACCATGTAACCTATAATTATTGTCCTCTTCAAGGCTGTTTTTCAGACAAAGTCATAAACACTCCTTTCAGGTGTTTGATGTATTAATTATAAATATGTGAATATTGTAAGTAAGAGCTTCAGACCACATTATATAAACTAGAAATAAGATTTGTTGGATGGAAGTTATACTTACAAATTGCAGTTGCATTTCACGTTCTACTCTTGAATGTCTATTATTCAAAATGCAATAAAAATAGGGTACAAATGTCACTATTGATTCTTGAGTGTTTCTTTTTTCTTTTTCTTTTTTCTTTTTTGTCTAGGAAGATCTATGTCTGCTGCAGATATCTAAACTTTGAATATTCAACATTTTACTTGAAGCTGATGTAAAAATTGCTATCAAGGTAAAATGGTCAAAGTATATGGTCTTTTTTAGTTTATTGACAGTTTAAAGTGAACTCTCTCTCCTCTTTCTAGGGGGAGGATTCGTTGGTCCACTCTTACTTTGAGACTAACTTTAGTCACCCATTATAAGTACTATTTTAACCCTATTAGAACTTCTCATTTTCAATTTTTGCCATTTTCTCAATTTCCTTACACCATCTTTACCAGACCATTGCAACCTCCATTCTTCCTTTTAGTAATAGAAAAATGCTTCCTCCATTATTGCTTTAAACCCATGACAAAAAAAAAAAAATTTTATCTTCATGCTTCACCTCCGAGAGCTTAGTGGCTTCCAATTCCATATAGCGAAACAAAGTTTGTCCTAGAAAGAAAGCTACAGTGATATCCAAAGTAACTATGAGGGATAATTAAGGTCTAAAGTTATTTTGGATAAAAACTATGAAGCATGGCTACTTCATTTTTATAAAAGTACCTATACTGGTATTTTTTAGGTATGGGTACGTGTGGATATGTCTGGTGCATGTCTAATAATTCTATTTTTGAAAAAAAAAATTGGGTCCGACAGGTATGTCTGGTATCCTGGGGTATGCATACCCAAACTTGAGTGTTTAATAAGTTTTTATATTTTTTCTAGTATTTTTTTCTTTCCTTTTTATTTCTAATTCCAATAAGCCCTAGTGGTATTAGAGGGAAGAGGGCCAACTGTGAATAAGATGGGTAGAGGATGGACTTGGAATTTCACATAATTATTATTTTAAAAATTTAAATTATTTATTTATTTATTGTCTATTAGATCTACCATCTTCATTTATTTTGTCACTAAATCTAATGGTATTAGAGGGTGGGACTATTGTAGTCCCAAACAATAAGAGGACTAACGAATTTGTTTCCCTCTTTTCCACTCCTCCTTTACAGAGGGCATAGGATTCCATGGTCCACCCCATATTAGGAACCAAGGTAAATCCTCACCTTCAGATTACAGAGTTAACCTTTTTGAGTATCAAATTTTCCATTGTGCCACTCTCCCTCTCTCCTCCTTTCACCTCTCTTCTCACGGGCCCTATCAACCTTCTCTTGTTCCACCACCCTCTCAGCTCTGTGGCACCACCTTCCTTTCCATGGCGCTGCCCACTGTCACTGCTACCTACTGCATGTGGCGCACGGTTGAGGCAATGTTGAAGTTCCTCTTGCGGGTTCAGATTTAGTGTAGGGTTGTAAATCAAGCCACCATTCATCAAGGATTGTAAAGTTAAGCCAAAATCTTTATCTAATGTCAGAGATTTGTTTGGAAGGCTCATGTTTTCTAAGAGTATTAATATCCTTACAGAATCTGTGGCTATCATTTAGCTATACATTCACGAACTCAAACTATTTTATATATTTATTATAATTTTAATTTTAAAAAGTTGAACATTCAACTTAATACTAATCACAGGGACGTATTTAGAGTTGAGTATTCAAGCTCACACAGGCTGGGTTTTGCAAAAAGCAGGTGTGAATTTGGGGATGAAGTGGGAAGCGGACCAATCAATTGAAATGGAAAGTGCAGGGGATATTCTGGTAGGGCAGGATCAGTGGTACTCGTCAGAGCCGCGGGCTTGGGGGGTTGTCGACGTGTGTTGGTCTCCGGTAGGTGGTGGTGGTTCACGGCAGTTATATTGTAAAGAGATAATTGAAACCTTTGGAGGATGAATTTATACTTTTAAAAATATTTTATTATATAAATATTTTTATTAAATGTAAATAAAAATATGTCATAATTTTTCTAGTAAATCCAATCCATTAAAGTTATATCTAATCATAATAAACAAGAGGACTAACGTTGATCCCACATTAAGGGGGCTAATTAATCTGAGCCCAGAAAGAGAAAGGACCTTTCAGGTAAAATGAAAAGATTTTAGAGAAGCATTTGCTTAAATTGGGAGTAGTCATTTTGTACAACCTCCTAGAAAACAGATTCCTGATCATCAAGTTGGACAGCATGAACAAAAAGGTTTTGCTTGCGCAAGGTTGGCTACCACCCTTATACCAACCTCTTAGGTGAAAAGTTGTTCCTCTTTTTGAATTTCATTGCATCCACCCAATATCACGCTGCATGCAATTCAATATTAACGCAAGTGGAGACAACAGAAGCGTGTACTCTCCACTCCTCCAAACAAATACTACTCCCTCACCTTTATAATAACTGAGAGTACTCCCAGACAAAATTATCTTTTAAGATATTTATTAATTTTATATTTAATAAAGCATAATCTTTTAGAGTGAACACCTTACTTAGCCATTAAGATTTTTGTATTCGATTATTTAGTTTCTTAACAAAAAAAAAATTGTTCTCATAGTCCCTCAAGATTGAAAATAATGGACACTTTAACTTCTCTTTAGTTATTTATTAGCAACTTATACATGTGTACAATATAATGATGTTATGCCATTACAATGTTGGATGCAAAGAAAATAAAGTCCTTTTGGAACATATTGCACTCATTTTGATATTTAAAATCGCATAAAATGAGTTATTTTATGATTTGTAATAGAGATTTAAATTACTCATTTTGCATAATTTTAACCACAAAAATGAGTCATTTTAAACTTTATTTACTTCAAATAATATACGTGTCACTTCATGTCTTGTTAATGGGTCACATGTAAATTTTGTTTAGTGTTTAAATGATCAAATATACATAGGGACTCGTGTATCATAATATTAAAATCTTGAAGACTACAAGTTTAATTTTAAATGTTAGGGGACTAAATTGTTTTGAAAACTTTTCATAAGAGACTAGATGGGATATTTATTCTAATTGTTTATTTCAATAGTATTCTTAAATAATTAATAATCTTTAGAATAATTTTTCATTTTTAATCCTTTGATGTGTTTTATAATTTATGATTATTAGGATATATTAATTCATATACCATAATTTTACATGGGAGCACTTTATTACTATATTATTTATTATTTTTCTTAATATCAGTTTTTATTCAAAATAGATATTTTACAAGAGAGTAAGTACTTCTTATCCATTTTTTTTCCCGGTTTTGACATGCTTGATGCTTATATGTGATCGATTCTCTTTATCCATATAAGTAATGTTTACACATAATTTGATTTGTATGTGTACATATGTGAGGTGCATTTACCGTTGAGATGATATACTTATCTACAATTACGAATTTTCTACCAACTGCTTTTAAATTTCACACTGAGCACAGTATAAGAGAGACAAAAGAGGTCTTCAAACTATACACAGTGAGCTTAAGGCGCTGTTTAGTACACAGTATAAAGCATGACCAAATAAGCTAATATAATACGTAATAGTTTTATATATGTTTGGTATGAGTAATGTATTGTATAAACTTATACATCAAATCTCCCTTATAGATTAAAATGATGGATAACACAATTATGTCTAGGGAGCGAAAATAAAGTCTGATTAGCTTTTGACGTATAAAATTTATTTTACTTATTTGATTTGATTATAATAATAAATAATAAATATTTATTAAAATAATAAAATAAAAATAATATTATTATTAAAATAAAATAATTAATATAGAATAATTAAAATTATATTAAATAATTAAATAATTATTAAAACAAAATAATAAATAATAAATAATCTAATAAATATTATAGATAAATAACAAATTTTGTTTAATATAAAAATAAATTATACATTATGTACTATTAAAATATATAAATAAATAATATGTGGTATATTAAAGTAAGGATTAATAAAAAATAATTTAATATTTATTAGTAAATCAAGATTTTAATAATTATAATAAAAAATACTAAAAATATTAATTTAATAATTATTTAATGTTTATTTATAATTTGAATTATTTTTATATGAATGATAATGTTATATTTTTTTCAATAAATTTGAATAATTAACAAAATTATTTTTTATTTTTAATTAATATTTATATAATTAGAGTTATATATAAATAAATGACAATATTATATAAGTTTAATTACTCTAAGTCCCTATAATTTCACTCAATTTTTAATTAAGTTGCTATAATTTAAAACTTTTTAATCAAGTCTTTATATTTTATAAATTTTTTCAATCAAGTCCCTAGGAATAACAGTTATTACAAAAATATTTTGGTCAATATTATAGTGTACTTGATGAAGTGAGATGCACCATACAACTTATTGATCTAAATCGTTCAACACATTAAATAAAGAAAATCCATGACTTGAAATATTATAGAACATCAATATGCCCATTTGGTATAGTGCACTCTAGACACCCTTTATCAACATCATCTTCAATCCTTCTACTCCACTTCCTCTTCAGTTCTCATCTCCATTCCCCATTCCTAGGAAAAAAAAAAAAGATTGAAAAAGAATACCCACAGAACCTCACCTTTTTCCTCCATCTCCTTTCCTTCACAATTGCTTGCTTTCCGTTTTGTAGGAGGAAGAGAGGATAAGGGTATGAGAAGGAAGGAAAATGAGGGTTATTGTAATTGATTCTATTTTGGTGTTGGTTTTTATGCAATATAGCATAAATTCACTCACCACTTCATTAACAATTAGCATAGTATAACAGTAGCACCAGATCGACTTGACAAAAGGAAGGGGTTAAGGTTGCTTGCTAGGACCTGAATGGCAGAGTTGACCTTGAAGTAGTGTGTAACAACCTGAATTTGAGTATTCTAATATGCTTGGTAACGATGAGGATGGCTCAATGGAAGAGTAGGAAAATAAGAAAAAAAAGAAAAGAAAAAATGTGAATAGTACAAGATAGCCAAAATCCTAGAGGCGGGACTAGAAAATGCCCAAGACTAAGAAAAGATAGGATAACCCTGGAATTAAATTTTGACCAGGATCGTTTCCTTGGGTATGGTATTTTACCCGTTCGGTGGAATAGTGGTGTATAATTTTAACATTTGAAAAAGCAACTTGCTCACTAAAATTTAATTAAGTCACTTATATTGAGCCAAGTGGATGAATAGAATAAAACTTATCAAGTAAGTTTTAATCTTAACCTTTTACTAATTTTAATTTATCCGCCAATATTTCATATGTTCAAATTTTGGTGTGTTTTACATCGTATGAAACTTATAGAGTAAACTACTCCACTACACTTGACAAGTGTATGGTGAGGATATAGCCATACCATTGTCTTAGTTAAGATTCATTTATGGCCACATAAAACTATAATTTTTAATTTGAAGTAATAATTATTATGGTATATAAAAATTACAACATATCTTATATACATAACAATAAATCACCCTTTTCCTTTCTTCCTCTATGAAAATTTCAGCTAACATTCCCTCCATTACAACCCACCATGTTCTTCTACTCCAAACCCTAACCCTTGCTTTCAAATCCCTAAAACCCAAGCTCAAAATCACTAAAATACCAAGATTCCTTTAAACTTACTCTACTTTTCACAATCTTCAAATCTAACTAATTAGAATTTTAATCCATAACTATTTTTCCACTTTGAGCTATCATACGTCACTGCTAAAAGTAGTTAAGGGCTATTTGGAAGGATTTTGAATGAAGAAAAGCACTTGCGAAAGATTGCTATAGGCAAGAAGCTTTGAAGATGCAAGTAAGGTTTCTTTAACTTTTTTCTTTGCAAGAACTTGTTCTGAAATTATTTGACTGATTGGACTTGAAATTTTTAGCTTTATTGGCTGCTCATACATAGATATTGATATGTTTAAATGGGTGGAATGATTTGGTGTTGTTAGAAAATCTTTTAGTCAAAACAAGTTTTGAGCTATGTGTGGAAACTTGTTAAGCAAGCAGGTGAAAATACATGATTTTTCTAACTTAGTTAGAGACCTTATTTTGAGCTAAAAATTTTATATGATGAAGCTAACATATGGAGGAATCTCCAATATTTTTCCTAAGTTTATTTGAACACTTTTGCTATTTTAAAAAAATTCAGAAACCAAGCTAGTCAAGGTTTCTGCCTGAAGTCAATTCATAAGCATTGATTTTGTATAATTTTGTTACTATACACATGATCAAATTTTAACTTGAAATTTTTACAGGATGTTGTGGACATCTTGCCCCAAAGTTTTATGGAATTTTATATGTTCATTTGATATGATAATAAAATTGGGAATTCTAATTGTTAACTGGAATTAGTTGTTTTGACATCCAAAATTGTATAATTTTGTTAATATAGCGAGAGACTTTTTTACTTTTGAAATATTTATAGGGTCTCATAGACATATTAAATTAACTCTAAAAATTTTCTTTGCTCTGTTTTAATGATGTTTAATAGTTTATCCATAATTTTCTTCAAGGTTGAAATTCTGGACGGTATGCCAATTACCTGAAATTATGATTAAATATTAATAACTTAGTCTCATTTATACTATGTGAGCTTGATGATGTGATGAATGTTCATATAATTGTGAATACTTTTAACAATTGCCTCTATATGAGAGAGAAAGATCATGAAAATGTTTTCTTGGCCGGAGAAAGTAAATCGATAAGTCGGGGAAATGAACTAACTATCCTTGAATTGAGTTAGAGAAAGTAAACCTGCTAGAATAGATCTATGTAAGAGTTGAGAAAGTAAATCCAATGATCATATATGAATGAGCTCATTCTAAAAAACCTATTATCCTAAGTAGAATAATTGAAGGGTCAAGACAAGTCAAAGTAGCAATTATCCTAAGTAGTCTTCTATATTATGTGTTAAGTGAAGGATTTTATTATCTATGCTGAAATCAATATGTTTAAGTTGTAACCTTACAATATTTGCTCTAAATGATGATGTCTAAATGAAGTGATTATGATTAATGACCATGATAATATGTTAATGCACGAGGGAGTGCCTTTCCTAGAATTTTATAATATTTTCATCCATATGTTGCATGTACTTTGTGTATCCTAGATTTTATAGATGTCATCCTATGAGTTTTTATCAGATTGCTACACTAAGAGAAGCTTTATGACACAACTACTTGCGCCATCAAAAGCCTGTGAAAGTCGTCCTGGTTCAGTCATCTTCATCTTACTCCGGCCATGTCATCATAAAGGTAGGGTTAACATTCAAGTGAGCAAGCAGTGTTCCATAAGGACTTTTAGGAGATACTTAGGATTATTGTACTCATATCTTATGACACATCTATGTATATATTTTATACATTGATGGCTATTAAATGCCCCATTAGTTTTATGAATGATGACGTCAGATTTATGTCACTTTATTTTATGATTCATGACTAGTATAAGTTAGAAAAATGACAGTAACACACTTCTAGTTATTGTGTAATTCTTGATAATGCATAGTAGTTCGGAGAGTGTTACATTATGGTATAGAGCAATTCACCCTAGCAAAGCCTGAGGATTGCTAGCTATACTTCCTTAGTGAATTTCATGCATTGTAATTTAGTATGCATGATGACGTGTTTGCTACCACACTTAGCTTGGTATTAAGCTTTCGGGAGATAGCTGTAGCAAGCGAAAGTCTATAGTGGAATATTGAATAGGAAAGGTTGGACCATAATGATGAGTGAAACCCAGCTAGGAACATTGGGAATAGAGGTTGATGTGGAAGACTGAGAGATTTGTTGAATGCAAGGAAGCAAATTCTCCACTATACCAGGGAATTTTCAATCCAAACAAAGCAGAAAAATGGATTAAAATAGTAGAGAAGATCTTCTTGTACAAAGAAGTAGAAAGTTGTACAAAGAAGTAGAAAGTAGTCTTTGCTATTTATATGTTGGAAGCGGATCCAGAATCATGGAGGGTTGGCACAAACGCTGTTTGAAATCTTTCAAACTAAGGTTGCTTGGATGCCACTAACGGATTTTGAGAAATGCAAAGGAGCTAAGGTTCATGCAAAGGAGCTAAAATTCATGGTACTCAAGCAAGGATCCATGAATTTAGTAGAGTACATTACAAAGTTTAAAGAGCTTTGGAAATTCTCTACTATTTATCAGCGTGATCTTAATGAAGTTTGGGAATGCATGGCAAAAAAAGAGATTTATGAGAGAATATTGAGGTAGCTATAGGATTTTAGAAATTAGAAATTATACTACCCTGGTAAATGAGTGTTGGCATGGGTAAGGAATTAATAGAAAGCTGCAAATTTCAAGTCTGCATAAAACAACTCTAGGAAGGCCTTGGCATCACAAGATCCATGGTTTAAGCCTACTAACCAATCTAGGAAGATCCCTACCAAATAACAATTGAGGAAAATAACAGCAACTAGCAAGATCAGAGGTATGACAAGAATGTCTTAATGTAAGAAAATCAGGAATCAATTTTGTTATGAAGTCCCATGGCTTGTGACCATAATAAGGGCTTCAAAATGGTGAAACAAGCTCATGAAGAGTCTTGTTAGAGTAGTAGCTCCACTATGCTAGCTTGCCTGTCTCCAGGCCATAATGTTAAGGTCACATTTTTATCTTGGGCACCAAATGAGCTTCTCAATTTGCAGATTTGATCCATGGTAATGTGAAACAAATGGTAACACCTAGATGATTTCTAAGAAGCCATTCTAGAAGTTCCCCTAGGAAGAGAAATTAAGTTCTCTATTGAACTTATGTCAAGAACGAACCTTATCTTCTTTTCCCCTTATAGGATGTCTCCTCTTTAACTTACACAGATTGAAGAGCTTCTAAAGAAGTAGTTCATCTAACCAAGTGACTTACCATAAGGAGCTCATGTATTTTTAGTAAAGAAGGATGGAAGCATGAGGTTACCCATCAATTTAAATAGCTGAGTAAGGTGACGGTAAAAGACAACTATCCTTTGCCAATGATTAATGATTTTATAAATCTATTGTAAAGAGCAATATATTCTCAAAGATGAGTTTGCAATAAGAACATAACTAGATTCAAGTTCGAAATAAAAACATTCCCAAGCTTGCCTTTAAAACTTGATATGGATATTATGAGTATATAGTGATGTTTTCAAACTGACATATGCTTTGCCTTTATTCATGAATTACATGAACCGATCTTCTACCTTAGATAAGTTGTAGTTGTCCTTATAGATGACATACTTATCAATTTGGATACCAAGTAGAAGCAAAAATCCTATCATGGGGGAGAAAAAAAAATCTATGCTAAGTTGTTAAATGTGAGTTTTGGATGGAAGAGTTAAGTCCTTAAGGTTTGTGGTGTCATAAGAAGGAATCTTCACAGAACCCAATAAGGTGGAACGAGTACCTCATTGAGAACAACTAGTGATGGTGACAAGATTCAAAGTTTCTTAGAGTTAGTTGGGTATTATAGACAAGTTAATGAAGGTTTTTTTCCAATGACCTTACCTTTGATCAAGTAAGCTCAAAATTATGCTTCATTCGAGGACACAGTTGAGAATAGTTTACAAGAGTCGAAGTGAAGACTAATGATGGCACCACTATTAATACTACCCCAATCCTCATGAGCCATTTGAAGAGTACTATGATGCTTGCATTAAGGAACGAAGGTGCGTGTTAATATAAAACCTTAACATGATTGCCTATGCCTTTCAAACCATATAAGGTGAACTACCCTGCTCATGACCTTGAACTCGCAATTATGGTCTTTGTTCTAAAGATATAATGACATCATCTCTTTGAAGAAAAGTTTGACATTTCTCTAATCACAAAGGTTAGAGATATCTCTTGGATCAGATAGAGTTAAATATGCAACAAGAGAGGTGAATGGATTTCCTAATAGGTTACGAGTTTGAATTGGATTATCATCTAGGTAAAGCTAACATTGAAGACAATGCATTAAGTAGGAAATCTTTGAATATGGCGTGGATGATGACTAAACAATGGAATTAGTAGAGAAATTTAAAAGACTTAGTTAGGCTGTCTATAACTCCTCAAGGAGTTATGCTAAGTCATATAAAGATGATAAGTAAGTTCAAGGAACAAATCTTCATTGTACAATATAATGACCTAGGGTTCCAAGAGACTTAAGATTGAGTTCAGAGGTAGGGAAGTTAATAGGGTTTGCTCAAGATCATCAAGGTATATGGAGATATGCAAACAAGATATATGTACTTGTAAGTAATAATCTCAGTAGAAAAATTTTAGAAGAAGCTCATAAGAGTAACTTCACTAATGAGAGTAACTTCAGTATGCACCCAAAAAAAAAAGATGTATGCATATCTCAGAAATTGTTTTGGTGATCGAAAATGAAGTCAAACATAACAGATTTTGTTAGGAGATGCTTAATGTACCAAAAAGTCAAGATAGAGCATTAAAAGCAAGCAAAAATGCTTCAACCTTTAGAGATCCCTGAATGGAAGTGTTATAGTGTATTGATGGACTTCATATTGGGTTTATCTAGAGCATTATTGGGATATGATGCCATATGGGTTATAGTGTACAAGTTAACTAAGTCTCACACTTTACCCATTAGGACCAACTTTCCTTTGGTAAAACCAGCCTATGTATGTTAGCTCTAGAACTCAAAAAGCTTCAAGGTAATATATTTTGAATGACAACAAAACCAATTTAAGGAAAATATTTTAAAGAATGACTAATGTCTATCTTGAGTTTCTTGAAGTAGTTAACATGTTCTTTCATTGGCATAACATGGCTCCATTAGCATGTGAAAAATTTCACTTTACATGTGCAAACATCATTTATCTCATATAAAAAGATGGAAACCAAATGGAAGTGATAATTATATCGTGATTTGAGCATATAAATGCCTAACAAATTGAAGAAATACAAACCAATATAAGAAACTAAGTTTCTAGACGTCAGAAAGTAGCATTGGACTTTAGAAAGTAAGCTTAGCTGAAGATATCAATCAAACTCTAAAGCCAGACATGTTCTATAATCTTCAATCAAGTTCACAATGTTTTTATCAACAACAAAGCTAATTGAAGACTAGAAGACTAAAGTTTTATCAAAGAACTAATACCAACGCATTAGAGAGTTTGCTAAACATTGAACTTTATTGGAAAAAGAGGAAAAATTTGAAATTCAAATTTAAAGTCAAACCATTACAGATTGTCATGTCTCTCTTTTGCCAACTTGGTTAAATGCCAAGCTTGCAAAGGAAAAATTTAGAAACCATGATTAGAAAATAAAAAGTAGTTTCTGAAAGGACCTCAAAAACCTCAACTTTACAACGGCTTCTTCAGAATTGACAAAAGTCAAGCTACTCCTCTAGATTATAGTTCCAAGACACAAACAGATGATCAACACGTGTCACTTGGAAAACAGATCAAAGGGCAACTGTAAAATGAAGATCATCTATAAATAAAGATGATATGCTTTTAAAGAAGTAGAGATTGACGCTGCACAAGTGTTGAAACTCTTTAAAATTTCTCCTCATCTCTTGTAAAGCTCATTACACCTTGTAATCACTTTCCTTGTTTGTAAAAAATCTTCTTATACTTTCCTAAGTAGTTTATATGTTCTTGCAAGGAAAAATTGCTAGAAAGAAATCATTCAAGTTATCCCAGGTCATTCATTGTATATCTTAAGGAAACTTGAGTGTAGGTTAGTTTGAGTTGCAAACCCAAACACAAACCTTTGTATCCTCGAATCTAGTAATGATCGATGTGAGTTTAACTTGGAGAGGCTAGTCAAATATTACTTGCAATGCAACAATAAAGTCATTTCCTGGTCATGGTTTAGCTGGCTAGTCAAAGACTACTCTAAAGAGGGTTGGTGAATAACTACTTAGTTTGTGAGCGAGTGTATTTGTTGTTAAGGGTTTAGCTGGAGAAACTTGAATAACTACTTAATTGTGATAATAGAGTGTACTTGTTGTTCAGTGGTTCAGCTTGGAAAGGCTGGTGAATAACTACTTGGTTTGTGATAGTAGGAGTTGTCTACGGGTCATAGGTTAGAGCTTGGGAAACTATTAGAAAGACTATTGGTTTTATTTCTCGGGTTGAGAAATGTTAGTGAAACTCAACTTGGTTAAGAACTGGATGTAAGGTGGGTTGAACTAGTATAAAAATATCTATGTAGTAAACTCGTCTCCTTTATCTCTTTTACATTTGCTACTATGTGGTTGTCTATTTATATTTGCTTAAGGTTTATCTTTTTAGTGTTCTATTCCTTAAACGTGTTCTTTAGAAAGTAACTTTCTGAAATCTCTAATATTGTTCCAATTGCACTATAAGCTTAAAGCTTGATATCATTGTGTGAAAGTTTTGAAAAGATAAAATGGGAAAGAGAAGTAAAGCACGATTCAACCTTCTAAATACGTTTTTCTACCTACAATGTATAGATTCAGGAGATAATACGTCTGGACATAATTCCTCCTTCAATAATTTCTGACAAAAGCTTAAGATTTGATTTAAAACTTCAAAGATCTTTTAAAAAAAAAAATTGAACCCGCTTCACTAAGTATTGTTTACTATCCCCCAAATTGATGGACAACGGACAAGCCATCCTAACTTTGGAGGATTGTTGTGATTACGAGTAAATGAATAGAAAGGAAGTTGAGATAAGTTCCTCCTCTGGTTGAATTGTTTATAATAATAAACATCATGCTAGCCTTGGCATGGCCCCGTATGAAGTTTGTATGGAAGAAAATGCTAATTTGCTTTATGTTGGTATGACCTAGGATAAGCAAGTCATGTGTTAGGAGCCAACTCCATCCAGGTAAAGGGATAACCTAACATTCTAAACACCTCATAGTCTAAATCATCATAGAAAAGTGAAACGAGCTTGAGGTAGGCCCAAAGGTAAGGAAAAAACTTGAGAGTTATAGTCATACATGAAAAAGGATCACCCAGGACTATTCCATATGAAATTTTGAGGGCAAAATTTCTTTTTAAGGTGGGTGGTATGATAACAACCTGAATTTGAATATTATGGCAGACATGGTAATGATGAGGATGACTCGATGGAAGGGTCAGAAAAAAAGAGAGAAAAAAAAAAAAAATAAATAGTAATTAACCTTAAACGATAAACGTAAAATCTTAGAACAGGGATCAAAGATGTTTAAGGAAGCTGAGAAAGATAGGATAAATTTAGAAATAGTTAGAAATGGAGTTCTAGATCCGGAATTAAATTTTGACGTATCTATTTTCTCGGGTACGGTATTTTCATGTTCGATGAAATATTGAGTGTGCAATTTTAACCCAAAAAACTTACTCACTAAAATTTTTAGTGAGCCACTCATGTTGAGCCAAGTGGATGCATAGATTAAAACTTGTTACGTAAGTTTTAATCTTGACCTTTTGTAATTTTTGATTTGGCCGGAAGCTAATATTTCATTCTGTTACATAATTTGGTGTGGGATTTTACACTATAAAACTTATGAGGTAAGTTACTCCACACACTTTGACAAGTGTATGGTGAGACTTAAAGCCACACCATTGCCTTAGTTAAGATTCATTTATGGCCACATAAAATTATAATTTTTAATTTGAAGTAATAATTATTATGGTAGCTAAAAATTACAACATATTAACAATAGTAACACAAAATCACACTTTTCTTCCTCCATGAAAATTTAAAAACAGCTTTCCCTCCATTGTCAGCCACCATGTTCTTCTACTCTAAAATCCTAACCCTTGCTTTTAAATCCCCAAAACCCAAGCTCAAAATCACTAAAACACCAAGATTCCTTCACTAAACTTACTCTTCTCTGCTTCATAATCTTCAAATCTAACCAATTCAGAATTTTAATCCATCACTATTTTTCCACTTTGAGCCATCATACATACAGTGCTCAAGATAGGGTTAAGGGCTATTTGGAAAGTTTTGAATGGAGAAGACACTTGGAAAATATTGCTCTAGGTAGAAAGCTTTGAAGATTCAAGTAGAATTCTTAACCTTTTTCTTTACAAACTGGTTCTAAAATTTGTTGATTGAACTTGAAATTTTTAGTTTTATGGCTGCTCATACGTAGATATTGATGTTTCTAAATGGGTGAAATGATTTGGTATCGTTAGAAAATCATTTTTGTCAAAACAAGTTTTGAGCTATGTGCAAGTGAAAATACACGATTTTTATTGACTTAAGTTAGAGACCTTATTTTGAGCTAAAAATTTTATATGATGAAGCTAACATATGGAGGCATCTTTGATATTTTTCCTGAGTTCATTTGAACACTTTTACTATTTTAAAAAAATTTAGAAGAGCTAACTCAGTTGGGTTACTGCATACAAGATCAATTCTAAAGCATTGATTTTGTATAATTTTGTTATTATATCACATGATCAAACTTTGACTTGAAATTTTAATAGGATGTTGTGGACATCTTGAAATTCAACCCCTAAGTTTTATATAATTTTATATGTTCATTTGACATAGTAATAAAACTTGAGAATTCTAACTATTGAGACTTCAAACTTCCAGTGGTTCTGAGCCTAAAAATTATATAATTTTGTTAATATAGTGAAAGACCTTGTTTTATTCTGAAATTTTTATAGGGTATGGTAGACATATTAAATTAACTATAAAAATTTGCTTTGCTCTATTTTGATGTTGTTTAGTAACTTATCCATAATTTTCTTCAAGGCTAAAATTATGATGAAATATAATGACTTGGTCTCATTTATACTATACTAGCTTGATGATGATGTATGTGCATATAATTGTGAATACTTTTGACAATTGCCTCTATATGAGAAGAAAGATCATGTTATGTCCTGCTTGGACTAAGAAGAAAGTAAATTGGTAGTTGGGAAAAGTAAATTGACTTCCCTTTGAATTCTTCTGGAGAAAACAAACCTGACTAGGAATGAGTTTGTGTGAGAATTGAGGAAAGTAAATCAAATGATTATGTATATAGGAATGAGCTAGACGTGAAAAAACGGTCTATACCCAGGAGTGGATAAACCATATAGATCAAGGTAAGACAAGTTAAAGTAGCAATTGCCTTAAGTCATAGCCTTCTGGTATGTGCTAAGTGAAGGATTTTATTATCTATGCTAAGACCAATATGTTTAAGTTTTAACTTGACAATATATGATCTAAATGATGATGTTTGAATGAAGTGATTATGATTAATGACCATGATAATATGTTAATGCATGAGGGAGTGCCCTATTGAGAATTTTATAATCTCTCATCCTTATGTTGCATGTACTTTGTGTATCCTTAGATTTTCAAATGAAGTCCCATGAGTTTTCATTTGGATTTCTAGGTAGGAGAAGCTTTATGACACAATTGCTTGCACCATTAGTAGCCTGTGAACATCGTACCAGTTCGGTCATGTTGGTCCAAACTCGACATGTAAACATAAAGCCATGGTTAACATTCAAGTGAGCAAGTAGTGTTCCTTAGGGACTTTTAAGAGATCTAGGATTATTGTACTCGTATCTTATGACATATCTAATGTATAAATTATGACATATCTATGTATTCATTTTATACATTGATAGGCTATTAAATGCCCCATTAGTTCTATAAACCAACGACGTCAAATTATCACTTTATTTTTTGATTCATGACTAGTATAAGTTAAAAAAATGACAGTAACACACTTATAATTATTGTGTAAATTCTTCAAGTAATACATAGTAGTTAAAAGGGTGTTACATAATTGATTATGTGTGTTAGTATTGACTATTCATTTAAGATGGAGACAAGATAGAGGAAGTGATGATCGATTGGATAAGCAAATCAGTTTTGAGTAGATGCAAATATCTTATAGCAACTCTAAAGGAATTTTTGAGGGGATAAAGAGATGTTGTATTATGTTTATGAGTTGAGGATGAGATTTGGCTATGGGTCTATGAAGTTTTTTTTTATTGATTTGCAGCATTATTGACTTGAAAAGATGAACAATTGAAGATGACATTAGTGTGAATATTTAGTTTGCAGTTTTGGAAGGATAATTTGATTAGGGGAAAAGGAGATAAAATATTTGGAATATTCCATTTTGGGGAATGGTTGTTATCTCTAGGGACCTAATTAAAAATTTTTATAAAGTATAAGGACTTGATTAAAATGTTTTAAATTATAGGGACCTAATTAAAAATGAGTGAAACTATAAGGACTTGCAGAGTAATTAAATCTATTATATAATATAAAATATAATATCTTATGCAATTTGCATATCAAATGCTATATAGTATT
>JAMLFY010000007.1:11019002-11102644 GCA_030441495.1 Dalbergia oliveri
ACCATTGAAGAGTCCACTTGTTGCTTTATTCCTTCAACCTTTCCAATGTTTGCATCTCTATAGGAGCTATTGTAACACCTTAAAATTTAATTAAAATTTATTTGAGTTTTATTAATTGTAATTTCAAAAATCTAATAGTTTAGCAATGATGAGGGCAGGCCCAACGACCTATAAAAAAAAAATTTTGGGCCAGTGAATAGTAACTTTGCGGCCCAACAGGCCAAACGCTGAAACCCAAGATTCGGGCCCCAAAGTTGCTCGAAATTAGGAAAACATGGGAATAAGGTTAGAAATAGGTGGGAATGATAATTTTATACTTAAAATTAATTTTCGGTAATATTGGTTCAATCGGTACGGTGTTTACCCGTTCGGTGAGATTTCGGTGTGTGGTTTAACAAAAAGATATTTCTATCATAACCAATGGATAATATCCACCTCTTTAAGTATGTGGAAGGCCAAGATTTAATCTTGGAATCCAAGATTAAATCTTAGCCATCCATTATTGCCTTGTTACCTAAATAATGATCACTTTGTTAAATATCTCCATTTCATTTATTAAAGCAAGCCTAGTCACATTTCTTCTCCAAGGAGACACATCAGATTCGGCCCTTGCAAGGATAGACAGCAGCTGGTTCTTCCTCCATAGCCAAGAGCTTCATCTTGCTTTTAATTCACATAAACACTAGCTTAGAGTCATCAAAACCTAAACCTTTCTTTACTAAAGTTGATCTCCACTTCCATCTCTATAAGTATAACCGATTAGAATTTCAAAACCTCATCCTTTTTACCTTCATCCATCACTGATTTAAGGAGGGTTTGAAGTTAGTTTGGGAGCTTTGGAGTGGAAAGAATCAAGCTTCTCATCTTGGAGCTAAGGATTCACTAAGTTGCTACAATTAGGGTTTTTGCTGTCTTTTCTTGTCAAATTTTTCTGATCTATTTTGGCATGACCTAGGTCCGAAATTTCTGGTTGTATTGCTGGATAATATGTTGATATTGATGTGTGAATTTTGGTGGTGTGTTTGGATGGGCTTAGAAAAGTTTTTCTCAAAGGAAATTGGGACTAGGCTTTATAATTTAGTTGTCGTGCAAGCGGTAATTGTGTATGAATTTTTTGGTATATTTTTGGTTTTCATGAGCTACAAAAATTATATGTTGGAGTTAACATCTTAAAATAATTACATGAGTTTCTTGGTGTTTATTTTAATGTTTACTACCTAAAAAATAGAAACCAAAATAGTCCTGATACTTCCTTGAAATGTTGAAATTGAAGTACTAAAGTTGCCAATTTTATTACCATAGAAAATGATTGAATTAGCCCTTGAAAATTTTACACAAAATTAATAACATATTGAAGTATAACTGTAAATTTTATTGTGCATTGATTCAATCATTTGTCAGGGTTAAAAATTATGAGAACTATAACCCTAGCCTATAAATAATCGTCCTTCCCATGATTTTTGTACAATTTATTGAAGGAGTTAGAGACTCCTTTGTGTTGAAATTTTTATGGGACCTTGTGGACACATTAAAGTGTCTTGAATAATTTTTATAGCCTTTGAATTGGTTGTTTGATGGGCAACTTAATTTGTGGTATAATGGTGTAAATTCTGCCATTTTGCTGGAAATGCCACAATGCTTCAAAATTGATAAAGTAATGGCACTTTGGTTCTAGTATGACATGAGTATTTGATATTAAGTGTTTGGCCATGTGACTTGTGACACATAAATGCATGCCATAGACTTTAAAGATCAAAGTGTGAGAAAAGAATGAGAATTTTACTATAAATGAATGCCTATATATGGTTTGTGCATGCGAGTAAAAAGAAATGTATAAATTTCAATTGATGCATGTTCTGATATAAAGACAAAATAGAGACAAGACTTAGATTGAATGAGGGAAGCTGAAAGTAGTAACTTCCAAAATTTTTAGAGTAAGTGACGTATGGCTAGGAATGAGTCTATGTGGATTCGAAAATGGTAAAAAATAAAACCGAATGATCACGTATAGGAATGAGCTCAGTCCTGATTAGGCAAGTCTATTCCCTTGTGTGGTGTGATCCACCATAAATACCCGTTGGATATTAAAAACAATCTATTATGGAGTTGTCCACTGAAAATACGTTGGGTATAAACTAAGTCTTTCCTATGTCAATGAAAGAGAAAAATGCACTAATTGGCTTTCTATGGCCATGATGGAAACCAGGTAACTTTAAAATAACTTTACTGTATTTGACACATGCATCATCCATATCATATGAAATCCTTTAGTAGATTTACTTACTATGTGTTTGACTTCTAGATATATATACACAAACTCCTGATTTGATTGTTAAAAGCTACCCACTTCGAAAGGATGATTTTGGAATTTTAAAATGAACCTTTAGAATATATTGCATGATCAGTTTCTAAAATAACAGAAATGGCTGAGCGATGACGATGACATTATGATTGTGATTGGGAGTTTCCCTACTAAGAATTTTAAAATTCTCACCCCTATGGTTTGTGTTTGTCGCCTCAGGTTAAGCCAAAGGACGATAATATTATAGTACAAAGGAATGGGGACCGCAATAGTATAGGTATTTCCTGTTTTATTCTATTGTACTTAGTGGGATGGAAAATGTATGTAAATATTTTGAGGACAAACATGTACTAAAGCTAATAAGACTTCTTTTATATTTTAGGTGTGTATCAACGAATATGATGTTTACTTGTAATATGTTTTAATGAGATTACGCTTAGTTATTACACGTGAATCGAGCTTGTTATAGATAATTAGAAAGGTCCGCTAATTAACAAGTAACAACTCTTTAAAGTATGATAACATGGCTTAAGAATGAGGTTGTACTTGGGAGGATGTTAGAGCTTCTTCTTTCCGTGTAATTCTCTAATGCTTTCTTGTGTCTAGCATGTTTTCTCATTATATAGCACCTTAACTCCTCACACATGGTCAGTATGGGTTGTTCTTAAACTTGAGAATCTTTGCATTCCAACTTCACAGTTGTTGTTGGTGATGCTATCAACCTTTGGCCAAGGACTATAGTAGGCTTTCACCATGCTCTAGGATCAAGCTTTTCCAAGTACTCCCAAGCTTTGACATTTAACCTCTTCAGGTTCTCCATGCTTGCTTTGAACTTGGGTTCAGTCAAGGAATTTGCACATTCCCACACAATCCCCTTGGTCTTTTTATTTTTCCATCTATTGATGAAGTTCTTCCATATATGCATGACACAATTCCTGTAAATCACCCCTGGCATGATGTCTTGCAAGGTAGGAGCAAACCTTTGTATAAATACAAAACAACAACATCATATAGGCAGTGACCAAAATGATTTAGTTTTAAATTGATAGGGACCATTGTGAGTCAGTTTTACATTATTAGGGACCAATGTGAGTTAGTTTTAAATTGTCAGGGACCATTGTGTCTAACTTTCTACTTCCAGTAGGCATAACATGCAAATTCACATAAAGCGGTAAGCATCGCACCTTTTGTTGATTAGAGATAAATTTCTACCCATTCCTTTGGTAGTCTCCCAAGTTTTCATGGAGATGAGTCAACTTACCTCAAGTTGTCCTTTGTTTCACTTTTAACCACTGCATATGCAATCATATAAAATGATTATTGGCATTTTGTCCAATTGCAATAGCAGTTGACCTCTATAATATCCTTTCACAAAGCACCCATCTAGACTAATGAATGGCCTACAACTAGCTTTAAAGCCTTGTTTGCATACTTCCAAGCAAATGTACATCCTTTGGAATAAAGTAATGCTTTAGGATGTGGAATAACTTCCATCTTGGAGGTGCTCCAGGGATTACTTTTAATTTGGCTAATGAATAGTCCCATAGCCTACCATATTACTCTTTCTCATTCCCTTTAACTAATTCTTTTGCCTTTTTAAGTGCCCTATATATTTTCTTATCATTGCAATGGATATTATAGTCTTCCTTCATGTGGTCAAAGGCCTCTCTATGCCTTAACTTAGGATGTGTCCTAGGCTTCTTTACAAGCTTCTTTATCACTCATTTCTTCGACTTTTTATTCTAAAAACCCTACAAGGTGTGTTTCTCTATATAATTCTTCACTTGGAAAGTTCTCAATTTCAAATTCCATGCACAATATATCAGCCAATTACATCAGGACTATCACAAGTACCCCCTAAGCTTATCATTCTTCTTCCATTTAAACAACCTACCTCATGGATGTTGTAATCTTTCATAGCATTCTTGAACTGCCTAAAGATTTAGAACTCCATCCCCTTTGAAATTGAACATGTCCATACACTGCACCTCATTGAATCTAGGATACATAGTCTATTGCTCTCATCATTAGAAGGTAAAGGGGATGAGGATTTCAGAAGCATATGCATAGTCTACATCACTCTAAGCAACAATTTCATTATCCTCACTTATGTCCTCAATACTGTAGCACCTTCTTTGGTTTCCCCTTGGTTTTTCTAACAACTTTCTTTTCTTGTTCTCATCGCCATCAAACTCCATAGTCTTCCTGTTTTCTTAACCTTCCCTTTCCATTTCTTTGAACATTGACCTCAATTTCCTCACGTGAATTTGACCTCCATTCTACTTTCTAGGATATGGTTTATAAAGTGCATCCTATGCACTTTCATAGTCATCAATATTGTCATCACTACCCTCTTCAAGTCCTACTTTCACTATCAACAGGTTTTTCCATGAGGGATTAACCACATCAGCTTCTTTAACTACTTCAGTTGCCTCACTTATAGCAGCCCATCAGCACTACAACTTCAATATCCTCATCTTCATCATTATTGTCAGCAAAAGCTGGCTCATTAATCGGGTGTTCAAAGAACAAATGGGCTTCTTTCTCCTCGCTTCTAAGACGCTCTACACATATCAATGTCGCATCCCCTCTAATAATGGCCTCAAACCTATGTCAAGGTTTTCAGCTACCAGGCTTCAACCACCAAATACACTTATAGTCAACATATCCCATATCTTTGAACAATTTTCTATATCAAATAGATTCATTAGGTCTACATCAATTTTAAGAAAATGATAAACCAACCCATCAACATACTCCAAAACATTATCTAATCTTCTTTTAAAGCAACCTCAATGGTGAAAGGTAAGCCTAATATAGGTATCTGCGATAACATAAAAATTCATCAACCACTTATATTTAAAGCAAACACACTTCACAGGGATCACACCACTCTTTGTATACAAAGGACCACACCCACATTATTTTTAAGAAAGGACCACATATCACTATTTTACACGGACACAACACACACATTGATAATATTTTAACCATATTTTACACATCCCACATTATCACGGATTAAACTTAAAGAGAGCTCTTAGGACAACGGAGAATAGAATATTTTGAAATGAGGGAAAGGCGTGCTTATAGTTTTGAGTGAATCCTTTACCGTACACGTGAACAACTTCATAGCGCTTCACTCACATGATCACCATGTCAGAGACCGTTTGGGAGAATCAATGATGATGACGATATGCGATAAGGGTTACAACTTTAGAGGTGAGGGGACAACTTTTGCAGGAGAATGAAATTTGGGTTCATAGTGGGCTCGATGTTATATATGTTTTAGGGTTCACGATGGGTAAATTGGGAGTGCTAATTTGGGTTTATTTGCCTAATTGGTGTTGTAATTGGGTTTTCTTTGATTAATTAGAGGTTTAGGGTTTGTTGATTCAAATGGTATAACTAAAATGACGTTGTATAATGCCACCTCATCACCGCGTAAGAGTTTAACCTAGGACTAGGTGGTGTCCGAAAATTGATATTATTAGGGCTAGATTAACACTTTTTATTTGTTGAGGACTAACATTGATTCAAATGATAGAATTGTTAGGGATTAAATTGAAAATTTACTATAATTTTTATGTTTTGTGCCGCACACACATCTTATAGTAAATTCATTTTTTCAATTTGTCAAATTAAAGTATGGTTAGGCCCACAAAAATCTGGTAAGAGTGATTTCATTGGTTACATTAAAGATAAGAATCCTTCGTACACTTTATAAGCAATAATAAACTGCGACTGGCCGTACGAACAATTGAGGCCGTTACTTGCAATTTTATTCCTCTAAGTTTTATTTTCAAATAGTTGAAATAAAAAACATCCGCCCTTGATTTTCAATTGGGACCATTTCGACGAAACAATGTTCGCGACACGAGGCATTCCTCTTCTGCAATCCTCAGTGTCAAAGGTGTATGGAGAGAGGTACGTGTTCACCACCTTTGATATTATTGACCACATCATCTTCCCCTTCTTCCCTTCTATTTCACTCACTCACCAAGAGAGACGCAGAGAGGGTGGCAGCATCAAAGCTACTTGTTTTATTTATCTTAAGGACCTGGTTCAAAAGGATTTCTCAAAACAAGTTTGAAATAAAATGTCGAGATTCTGAAAATAGTGGTTCTGAAATGTGCAGTGTGCTGGTTTGATTTTTCAAAGCTGGTTTATGCCTCTTTTGTGTTTTGCTCACAGATTCAAATACAAGTTGGTAGATATGCATCACATAGTTTTTTATTTATTATTATTTTTTATTTATTAGGTGTTCAGCCTAGTGGATATCTCCATGTCCCTATTTTCATCAACAACTACAGCAGAATAGCTGGAGAGTCCCAATAATTCAGCAATCTGATTTAGTCAATAAATGATTTAGGAGAAAATGTGGAACCAATTCAGATTAAATTTAAAATAGAAAATCTAAAAATTTATTTAACTGAAAAACCAAACGGTTAATAACCTTTTGCATTGTAACCTTCAGAGTGTTACAGACCTATACTATTTTATGAAAACAGAAACTAATTTGGAATCCAGCGTGAATATGTGGTTCACGTAAAGCGCCTGCACTGCTACTGAAAGACATATCTTTCAAATAACCAAGTCCAAACAATTGTGATTGTTTATGTATGGACATGAGGCATGTTAAGCGTACAGTGAACATCTATAAATGTCCTCATGATCAAATACAAAATTCACTTTTTACTTGGTCAATAGCTTTGGTGTTGTGGCCGATTTCTGCAACGAGGAGATGACATTTGGCGAAGTGGGACCAAGTGTGGTTAGAACATGACGTTCGGAGTAGAACGTTAACGCAGTGGTAAGAAAATGACAATTTTGTGACAAATATTTAAAATTGGAAAATTAAACCTGTATAGCTCTTTTTTATTTTTCAGTTAGCTAATATTTTGAGAGAGGAAAACGGGGAAAAAAAATGTTGAAATTAAAACTCAGAGAAAGGAAGGGTGCATGAACCCAAAAGGCCTCGCGGCGAGATGGTGTCTCACGGTGGAGAGTAGGAGGTCTCACGGCAAGATGGTGGCTTGCGGCGGAGAGTGTAGTGGCTCATGGCGGATGCTGGCCTCTAAACGGTGTGGGTTCGAGTTCAACGTGGCTGGGAGTGTGGTTCGGGTGGCGACTCGTAGCGGAGATTTCAAGGACAAAGAGGAAGAGGAGGACGGTGTGATGACAACTCTGTTTTGTGGTTGAGAGAAGAGGCTCGGTGCTAAGGACAACAGAGATTTTGTGGGTCAGAGAGGTGGAGGAGGGTGACACACGGTGACTCTGTTGGGCTTTGATGGAGAAGAGAAGACATCTAAGGTCTCGAAATGGAGGGGGTCGGTGGTTCAAGGCACGTAGTCTCAGAATGGTTATGGGTCTCTGGTGGCTGAGGGTTCGGTGACTCACAGTTGAGAAGGAGGAGGTCGGTTGTGGAGGGTGCGGTTGTGGCACGGGAAGGTGGAAGAGCCTCTCTTTTCCTTTACTTTTTTCTTTAAAAGAAATGTTAATATCAGTTGTTAAAAAGTGAATAGAGGTTTTTTATTTTTTTAAAAGAATTAATTCTCAATTTCTAAAAGGTGGATTCTCACCTTCGTTAGTTGATCAATGTATTTTCATACAATTATATTTAACTACATTTCATAAACATTGTTAAATGAAATTTAATCTATGGCTTAACACCAACGCTCTTCCCTTCTCCCTCCCCCACCTCTGCCACCACTTCCTATAGGCAGCCAATCCACAATACCATTCTTTTCATCATGGTGACAACATAGGGAGCGCAATTTCTCAGTGGAGGCACTCACCAACCCCTCCTTTACTCTCATATCCACAACCATCACCATCAATCCACCATCGGAAACAACCCATCACCACCACAAATCTATAGCCTTTTAAACATTTACAGTACTATCACCACCACTTCCACCCTTGAACCAAACCACAGCAGCCCAACCTGCAAACATAACTCTGCCCAAGCTCCAGAAGACCTAGCGAGCAGCACCCATTCTACACTGCACGACAAAGTGCGAAACCTTGGAGGACAAAGTGCGAAACTTGTTGCAAAACCCAACACGCTGTTACGTCCACCCTAGCCTCCATTCTCGGACCCGGGACGGAGCGGAGTGCCTCCAAAGAAGGCCGCACATGCCGCCTTGCTAAGGGATAGTAGCCCCATTTCCAACCCCCTTATCCTTTGCATTATGCAGCTCTCACAATTAGGGATTGTGACTAGCGATGATGGCTTCAAGAGTGGATCTAGATGGGAACCCCATAAGTTCTGTCACGACCTTTGCGAGAGGTGATGAATGAGACCCGCAACGGGTGCTAGTGCATATTTCTCTTTCACTTTTCTTTTTTTCACTTTTTTCCTGATTCTCTGATGGGTTGATTACGTTCTAAAGTTGTTTGTTGTTTTTGAGGTTGGGAGGTTTTGGATTTGTGTTTGATTTTGGTTTGGGATATGACGGTTCCAAGATGAAGGGTGGTGATGGTGATGGTGGAGGATGGAGATGATGCTAACGTGGAGGAGGCTATAGAAGTGGAGCTTGAGGAGGGAGTGGTGATGGTGGTGGTAGAGAGAAGGAGGAGGAGGAGATGTTTGCAAACACATTTAATGTCAGTTAGCCACATTTATGAAATGTGGTTAAAAGCTAACTGCAAGGTGGGCATTGACCAACAACTATGGGGTAGTAGTCACATTTCTAAAATATATTAACACACCCAACTAATAGCTCTACTTAACATTAACATGGTAGCTAACGTTCATTGTGTAGAACTACATATACACGTGTCATGTGTAGAGTAATTCACATGGATGACAACAACAAAGATATTGACCATAAACAACACTAGAGAACTCCCCAAACAACAAAACTATTCCAATACCACCAACCTATCCTACCACTAGTACACCATGCACAAACAGAAAGACAACCTAAAAATATGTTCCCTTACATCGAAAGTTGCCCAATACCAAAACATGTCATATATAACCCATTCACTATCAAGTACCACTGATGCACTCCAATCTTCATGTGAATAGTTTCCATCAAAACACCAACAAAATCTACATTTTCCAATCCTGTGGACTTCTTCCAATACCAATAAAAGAAATAACACTAACATGCCATAATCTGTTGCATAGGCTTTAGCTCTACACTTAAGAAATGAGATACTACACCTTTCCAAATTCCAAAAAGAACATAAGAGCAAATATATCATCCATCACTAATTCCCTCAACAATGCCATCAAGGCCTTCTTAATGGACATTGGCAAACCCTTCTTAGTGATGGACATTGGCAAACCATGTCATATAAATTTGCACACCTTAGGAAAGGTCTATATAAAAAATAAAAGTATGCAAAGGTCTATATTAGATAAACACAATTGTTACGTAATAAGCCATAGATGTGTATGATTAGGCTTGTTTGGTTAAAATTTTGAAAAAAAAAAAGTAAAAAATGGTTTTTAATGAGATCAATTTAAATTCAATGTAATGAATGTCAATTAAATATAATTTTAAAGTATTTATTATGTATGATTTTTTTTAATCTAACCATATTTCTTGATAATTGAATTTTGATGTCCTAAATTATAATTTTATATTTGGATAATACTTCTATATTTATTATATTCAAATAATTTAATAACTTAATAATTTCTGATTGTTACAAAATGTATTTTTATAATTATATCTAAATATAAAATAAATTTCTATTTCTACTTCTACTCCTCTTTTGAAATATACTTTTGTAAAAAATTTAACCAAATTGACCTAGATTAGACAAAACTATCGTTTCGTACTCATAACATCAGCCATAGGAGCGTGCCATTGTTAGACTGTCTGATTATTAGGTAATGAATTAAACAAATAAAATTTATTACATTGTGAAATGACATTAGTGGATTGCTTGTGGATTCTACAAACAAACAATATACGGCTATGAAGAAAAGCATGCTAGGCTCAACTACAAAACAACCCTGTAGCATTTTGGAGTAGCCTACATTATGTACATGGATCAATAACTAAATAATACTTTTTGACAAATATAAATTATTTTTAAAGCAACAAGGATGGGTGAAGGAAGTTGGTATTTTAACCCCTTAAGATTTCAAATATGTCATGTAAAGGAAATTTTTTTTGTTAGAGACCTTTATCCCTTTTAGAGACCTTAAGACTGGATTAGTTGGATTTCTTGTAAAAAAACTTTAAATCAAGAAAAAATCAGTTCGTGTTGATCACTAGAGAATAACATTGAAAATTTTTACAACACAGACTTTCTCTCACACCCTAGTGACCCAAGTACATTCACACTCTCCAAAGAAATTATCTAAACTACATCTCACAACACTTTAAGACAAAGTATAGAGAAAAGAAATTAGATACAAACTTAAAGTATTTTCAATTGGTGCAAGTTGAAACAATGCAATTGAGTCAATATATATATATCCTTGGCCTCCATCTTTACTTGGAATCCTGGGCGATGTGAGATTTGTTCCAAGAAGTTTCCTTCTCCCTTAGCATTACTGGGCAATGTGGGACTCCTCCAAGATGTTTTATTTCAATCAACCTCAACAGTAATAGAGTTTGGATATCTGTGATTCCATCATTTCTTGCTAAATTTGAAACCCAGGTGTGCCTAATTGTGTAACCAAACAACAAAACATTAAGTATGAGAAGTTCTTGCTCCATATGCTGGAGCACCACATGGATTTACACCATATCAAATTACAATGTTAGAAGATAAATGTTGTTATTCTTTTACAAAATCTAAGTCACATAAGAGAAATTGGAAGGAAATAGGTCGTAATTTTTATTGAAAACATGCGATATTTGATATAGCCCTATACTTCTAGCATTTATTTCATTTTAAATGAATAAGTAATTACATTTTAATGTTTGTTTTTCTGTTAATGATACCTACTAAGATATTATTTAATTTAGGTTCGTATGTAAAAAGAGCTTTGTGGCACAAGCAAAAACTCTCAAAAGAATATTGCATCATGACATCTCTCAAAATAATTTGAATCATCATTTCAAAAGCATTGAAGTAGGACCTAAGGGTCACAATTGTGAGAGAAAATATTTTATGAAAGCAACCTTCCAGAATCAAATGAATATGAACCAATGGCTGTTTCAAAAAGCATTTTGGAGTCTATTAAAGAAGCCATGGATCTTACCCATTCTTGCTAGGCCATATGCGACAATTGGCACGGTTTAGTGTTCTTTTCGGCATAAACCTACAAAGCTACTACTCAACTATTATTGTTAATCCACTTTCTAATCTTCTGAAAGAGCTTGTTTGTGTTAAGGTATTAGGCATACTTTCTTTCTCTCCTTGCAGTGGAAAACTTATCAATTTATCTCAACATTTTTTATTGGCTTGTTCCAGGTAAGTTGTTCAAATATGTTGATTATTTAAAATTTAACAAGAACAGACAATCTAAGCAATAGTGTTATTGATTATGTTTAATATCATTTTAGCCTTAAATAATGCCTATTATTTTATAGGAAAAAGATTATCTAGCTCATTTATTTTTCATAGCAATGGAAAAAACCCATTTAAAGTTGGTACCCATGGGAGATTACTACGGGGGACATGGATGGGCACAAATTTAATCCCAAAGGAATGAGTTCGAGTCCTTTTTATTGAATGGGGAAGGAATGAGAATAACGCCCCCATAGAGACCTTCCAATTCCCCATTATATGAATAATTTAAATATATGAAGAAAATCTTAATAAACCTTCCTTTTTAAATTACTTTTATTTGATTTGCCTTATGTATTTTTCATTTTTAATTTGGATTATGTTGTGTTAGTAATATTTGTTATTTTGGATATTTATATTTCAAATTTCAAAGTATGTTTTTAATTTTTCATTTTTTTTTTGGATTTTTTTTAAGTTTAAGTAAATTTGTGGATACTAAAGGGGATTCAAATCTCTATGGGGAATAAGGATGTGTGATGGGATAGGGAGATAGGAGCAAAATTATAAACAAGGATAGGGAGTTCACGTTCCCATGGATATCCATTGTCATCACTAATTTTTTGACAAGTCAAACAAAACTCACCAAATAAACATCCGTAAAAGTAAAACTACAAGTCCTTAAAAGTAAAATTATACATCTAGGACTTAATTCAAAATTAAAATAAGGATAAATCGCATTGATCTTCCCTTGAGATTTGGTGAAATTCACTCGCCTTTCCTCTATTTGTAAAATTTATTTGAGAGGTCATTGAGTTTGTGAAATTATTACACTTCTCTCTTAAGTTTGTAAAATTATTACACTAACCTCCCTTCTATTGCATAGTGAACATATATTCCTGGGACAATCAATGTCAACTATAGACAAATAAGAGGAAGTAGTCAATTTCATCAAATTTTTAGGGAGGTCAATCTAATTTACCTTGAAAATAAAAAATGATTCTTTTCCCATAAATAGCAATGCTCTTTCCATGTTAGCATTATCTCCCATTGATTACAAACATCAATGTCGTAGTCTTGTCTTTTTTGTGAAATCTTCCTTTAATTGTTTTCTTTGTCTAGGTATTCTACACTCTGCATTATCTTAGTATGTACATCACACATCCCTTGGAACTATTGTTCAAACTTCAAACAAGTAATTTATCATCTGCACTGATCAATAGCTTAGCAACACCTTTTGCTAGAGTATGTGATTTAATATTAGAAGTTAATTGGAGTTTGTCCTTTTCTTTTTTTGTTTTCTTTTGTTGAACAACTATTTGGTTAGAGAGAAAATGCAAGAAAATGAAAAAAAGAGTTCTAAGAATTTATAGAGTAATGGTAGAGAGAGGGCGCAAAACAGGGTAACATACTGAGCAAGCATGATGGATTAGGGATTCGGCTATGGGAGGTTTAGGGAAGATAGCGGGGGTAGGGAATAAAGAGAGTGGAGGTACATTTGCTGAGGAAAAGGTCTCTTTTCGTGATAAGATGATGAATGGAGTGAGGGCAGGCCTGATGGCTGATCTCTTGGAACAAAAGCTAGCACATTTGGATTTTGAGAATGACCTCCCAAAGGTTGTCTTTGGAGATTTCGCAATGAATTCCCTGGCTTCTCCAGCACAGGAGGTCTTAGCGGTGCAACTCCTGGGAAGGTAGTTGGGGTATATGGCTATGCATGAGAAACTGTGTTTTATGCAAACTTCAAGAAGGTTTCGGCATTATGGATGTAGGCATTGCGTTTTATATGGTGAAGTGCGACATGCCTCAGGATCGAGAGAAAATCATTTGCGATGGACCTTGGATGATTTAGAACCATTATTTGGCACAATCAAAAGGTAGACTCCGTTGTTCAATCCCGCTGATCCAGTTTTTCGCACCACTTTGATTTGGATTCGTTTATCTAATTTAAATCTCATGTATCATGATGATTTTGCTCTCAAAGCCATTGCTACGGCGGGTAGGAAAACCAGTTAGGGTGGATCTTACCATGTAGCGGGCAGACCGTGTTCGATACGCTAGGATATGCATAGAGGTAATTGACCTAACTAAACCAATGAAAGGGGAAGTGTTGATTCAGGATCACTGGCATGAAGTGGAGTTCGAGAGTCTCAACTTGATATGTTCATCTTGTAACTGTTTTGGGCATCTAACTAGAGATTGCACCAAAGAAGCACAAGTGTCAAAGGGGGCATATCGCAGGTGCATGAGGAGGTTTAGACCAGCGTCACCATGGGGTCGTCAGGGGCTCCCGCTGCGATGGTTTCAAGTTTGGCCCAATCGGAGAAGGAGACAGAATCTTTTTTCAGGTAGACAGAATCTTTTGTGGCAAGATTCCACCTGCGGCTAAGTGGAAGGCAATCCTAATGGAGGTTTTCAAAAGGGCCCAAATCAAGGCACATGCAAAATCTATGCGTAGTGTTTTTTTTTGGTCGAAATCCATGCGTAGTGTGCAGTGAGTCCGAAGGATCTTTAGCAAAAAAAAATGGGTCAAGCAAGGGGAACATGAGCAACAAATAAAGATATTGGGACTGCTACACCGGGCCCTTTCAACTTTGGGGTTGTGAGGCCCAATTTAGTGATTAAGGGTGGTCGTATGGTTAAACCTGTGGTGGAGTGCAAATAAGAAAACAGCCCCAAGCTCACATAAAAAGAGTGAAGGAACCTCGAAGAGCTTAACAAAATTCTTGATAGATCCTACATAGAGGTTAGAAAACTGAAAAACAACTAATTTTTTAAAAAATGTAGGAAAAGCTCCAAACGAATGAGGATAGATGGCACTATTAAGTAGTTTCATAGAGGTGAACATTGTGACATGTATTTGGGGGTCACAACCCCATCATAGGGGCTCATTGTTAAAGAGAAGTTGAAGTTATCAGGTAGAGATACTGATATGATGAACTCGCAGAAGGGTCCAAAAAGTGTGAAAAGAGCGTTGGTGGCAGTTGTCTTGTTCATCTCATAATGTTGTCTTGTTTGAAAGGCATTGTCATATTCTCTTCGGCTATTACTCTCACGTTAGCGCCTCAAGCCCTCTTGGCTATGTGTCAATACTCAGTAATTATTTATTATGGTTTGTCATCTTTTTGGCCCTGCAGTTGTTGGATCATCTAGAGTAATTAAAGTGTGGTTGTTCTTATTGTCATGCGAAATCATGTTATGGCTTCTCTCATTGTGACCATAGTGGGTAGGCACACCTCAACAGATTCTACGATGGGTGCCATATCTTTTCCCTATAATATTAGGTTGGTACAAATCTTCTCTTCTAAGCCTAGGATAACTTTCCTTTGAATTGTGCAACTTACCTAAATTCAAAAGGTTGAAGATATTTAAAATGTAAATGAGCTAATTTTACTTGAGATATTTTCCAGAGAATTCTCAAGGATTTCAAATGCAAGGGAGATTTGAATTCAAATGGCTGCTAAAGGCTAATCTGCATTCAAGGTTTAACAGAAAACCTGACCAGCATAGTCAAACCCTTCTTTCTTTTCATTGTGAAACCCTTCTAAAGGAGTTTATGAGTGGGTCGAGTTACTATTATGGGTCAAGGAATAGGCATAGAATTTGTCAAGTCTAGTTATAGATACATACTTTGAAACAATCTACTAGCAAGACTTGTATGCGGTAGCAACCAACTCAATGTCATGGAGAAAAGACTAAAGCTGGGGTCTTTCGTTAAATTTTGCTGATATGACAATTATTTTGTAAAATCAAAATCACTTTAAATTATGAAATTATAACTATTTTTTCTTGGAGCCACACTAATGAAGGATTATAATCTTGTATCAATGTTCAAAACAATCCATGTAATCGACAAATAAAATAACTAGTTGATATTTGCTTTTCATTTTCATGTTTTACAATATTATGATAGGGCATTCAATCTAGAGTATTATCTGCTCCTTTCTTTGTTTTGTTGTTGATGTACCTGAAAAAAAGGTATATTTTCTCCTTTAAACAAAGTAACTTTTTGAAATGGCTTATTAATGTTGTATTTTTTCCCCTATTTCAGTATATGGTAGCTGACTTATGCATGCTTGTGTTTCACTTCGCCACAAATGAATTAGCTGATGTTGAAATAGACAAGGTATGAACTCATTAATAGAAATAAAAATTTTCATTGGACAATAAATGTTTTTTTTTCTCTTTTGGAACTTTGATTTCAATTTATAGTTACATAAAGATGATTATAGTAGAATATTTTGTCCATCAACGGATTCACTAAGTGGGATATTCAAACACCTTTATGGACTAGGTAAACACAAGCACATTTGAATTTTGTGTATGATGAAAGCAAAATCTTTATGTGGCCTACATTAATAAATTTATTTTATAATATTTGCATAAAAGTGTTGTTTAAACAGTTCACAAGTAATTAACCCGAACAAATATGTTATATAAAATACATAAGGTGTTGAAACTTATATTACAATTTTAGTTTGATGGCTAAGTGTAGGCCAAGAGGGCTTTAGGCCCATTATTACCAATGTTCATGATAGGAAGATTTGGTAACGTTTAAGATGTTAAGTCCATTCTCTAACCTTTGCATAGAAGAGTTACTGAAGGCCTTCGGTATGATCATGTCTTGAAAATGGCCAGTACTAAGGATGACAATTCTACTCTACCAGAGTACCCACCCTTCCCAATTTGATTGAGTAATGTTTTAAACCTTACATCAAGGTGGTATCAGGTGGATTAGGTTTAGGTGTAGGGAAAACCTACCCCTACCTATCCCACACCCTATATATGTAAAAATATATTTATTAATAAAAATAAGTATATCTTCGTATATTTTGTATATATATATATATATATATATATATATATATATATATATATATATATATATATATATATATATACACAAATATATTTTTGAAAAAATAGCGCATAGGGTAGAAGTGGGTTGGGACTATTTAAAACCCGCACCCACTTGCCCTATTGCCATCCCTAAGGCCAACGTCCATTTGCAAAGTCATGACTCTGCTAATGTTTACTTGCTTTATTAATCACAGGATAACCTAAAGATCTTATACCAACTTTATCGTGACCGGCGCATAGAGTGCATCCACTCTCTTGCGAGCCTTCTTATGATTTCAGAGGAAAGTAAATAGAGTTTGCCTTATTTAATGGATATTTCTCAAACTCATAAACCTACTTAATCATCAAGCATATACCAGTCCACAACACACAAACAAGGAATCATTTGGCGAACCAAATTCAACATATCTCATGTCATTAATTTTGGAGAAATCCATATTTTAAGTTTACTATTACATGATAGCTTTAGCCATAAAATATCTCAAATCATCCAAAATAATCTCAAAGTAAATAAAACCTGGACTCTGCCTATGAATAAATGGAGCATTACATTGTGGAACAAGATAACAAAAGGACATAGTGGGGTTTCCCTAACATTAGCCCAATGTATAGGTTGGGCTCACTAAAATAATTGACTAGCTACTAATCTGGCGAAGGAGCAGTATTTGGCAACTGTGTATCTGAAAGAGAAAGGAAACCACAAAATGAGTCGTAAAATTAGTGGGAGATTATTTATTTAGAGAAACTCTTACCTGCACCAAGAGCAAATTATGCTTTTGCTCTGAACCAATTATTTTCTTCCATATAAGCATTGTGGACCACTTGTGTTTTTTAAATTAACCTGATAGCAATTAATAAAATACTAATCGTTTAACCTTGGATGCATGGATAATAATGAAAAATAATTTATTGACCATTATTGAAAATGAATAGGAGTTTATTTAAATACATCTTATAAAAAATTGAGTATATATAAATTTATTTTGAAAGTTAGTTAACCATTAAATAATTAAATAAATCAACAAAATACAAATGAGTATGGATCTGAAATGTATCATTTCATTTTATATCTTATTTTGAATATTATATTTGTAAGGTTGAGAAAATCTCAATAGATGACCTTTAACTAACAATAAAAAACCAATTTTATGAAAATTTTGCACGTTTCAATAGTTGAAATTGATGAATAATGGAATAAAATATAAGTGGATATATTTACAATATCATATACCATTAATATGGATGATAATAAGTATCTATGAGATAGGGGACATGCCTCGCACCCGTTCTCGTTTAGAATTTTGTCCTTCGTTCTCATTCTCATCCCATCTCAAGTCCCTATTCCTTATTTCTATTGTTTGAATCGTACGCAATATTTGCGAATTTATTAAAATAATTTTAAAAAAATTGAAAAATATTTTGATATTCAAAACATAAATATGCATAATATTCATTTCCTTATGAATATCTATTCAATTTCAGACAACTTCATATTTCAAAATATCTGTATTTTGCGTTTCAATAAAGCATTAATTTTTTTCTTCGAAAACTATCCCTAATTAATTTCACATTTTCAAAACATTCCATTTAATATTAGTGTGCTATATTAATTAATATGTAGGGATATATTAATACATTCACTATATTTACTCAATTACCAATATCATTTATTATCTTTCTTAATGTCTTTGTTTGTCCAAAATTGATAGCTATTTTGAAAGGAATGAAGTAACAAATATTACTAATGCAATATAATTCAAATTAAAAATGAAAATATATACATAATGTAAATTCAATAAAGATAATTGAAAAAATAAATGTGTGCTAAGATTTTCTTTTATACATATATATAAATAAATAATTTATATAAATGAGAATTGTATAATCTCCATGGGGTAAAGATCTCATTCATTGTCCTTATTTCGTTTAAAAACAGTGACTTCCCGTCTCTAAAGACTAAATGTGTTTTCTCATCATCTTTTTCAGCTAATCCTTACTACTTTGACAATTTTTAATCATCCAACCATTTACATATTTTTAGTAAACTAAATATTTAATTTATAAAAAGATAAAAATATACTTTCTAATTAATAAAAAATAATGAATAAATTTAATTTACATTATTTCAATTACACCTCATTTCCTTCATCATTTTAGTAAATATTCTTTAAATGAATATTTTTCAAGTTCCTCCATAACCATATACAAAATAAAAACTTCATTTCTCAGTGGTTATTGAGTCAATTATATTATCATAAATTATCCTCTTTAATTTCATTTGTTGAAGATAAGTACCTTTTAATATCATTACAATTGCTCTCTATTATATTTAGCTTTTCAGCTAAGAGATGACTTTGAAATTAATTGAATAGAGAATCATTTGGTATGACATGGACTTAAACTCTTTCAAATACCTTCCATTTGAATTAAATAATTTTTCAATTTCAATTAAAAATAAATTCTTTAGCTATGAATTTGAGATAAAAAGATATACAAAAAATAAAAGATTTTTTATGATATATGAAACTCTCAACTTATTCTAAAAAATGTGATATTTATCTTTAAAATTTGAAAATATAATATTAAAATCATTGATAAAAAATTTAAATTACAATTTAAAACCTACATTAATTCCTTAATATACTTGGTCATATAAGATTTTCTTCTAAAGTTCCCAAACATGCTCCCATACAAATTGTGGCATGCTCATTGTGTTTGTCATTAATAATGTAACAAAGAGATTCCTTAATTGATTTCCAGCTAACTCAACAATTTCCTTTATATTTCAATAAATTCATTATTTAGGAAATGTATGAGAAATTTTTGATAAATTTTCATATATTAAGCTTCCAAAATGAAAAACAAATAGTTTTCAATAAACTTAGCAAATGAATTTATCAGTTTTTTAAGGATAATTTGAAAACTTAAAATTCCGTTAGCTTGATAAATAAGGCTCAATTTTATATTAAATAAGGAAATTATAATTTCATAAATTCCTTGGTCTCTTCATTTTGAATTTAAGCCCTATATAAATATATTAAAATATATATTTGATTTTTATAAATATTAAAATTTAGTTTTTATCTTTATAAATATTTTTAAAATTCTCTTTGATTTTTATAAATATCATTATGTAAAAGTGATAATTAACTTAGATCATAAATATAATATTAAAAGGCTAAACAAAAATAACCAATAAAGATACTAAAAAGTTATAAGATAAAACTAATAAAAATCATAGTGAATACTTTTATTATATAATGAGTCATTTACCTCATTTTAGTATATTAAGGCTGAATTTTTAGTTTATAAAAAATATTATAAATTAATAAATATATTGATTTAAATATAATGGATATATTAAGGTGTGTGTGTGCGTGTATATATATATGTTATCATTTTATCAATAGGTACAAAAATTATATAGTAATTAATCAATATTATATATTAATTAATTAATTTATAATTAAGAGTGTATAAGTAAAGTAACATAACTTATCTTATTTAAACTTTTTTCAAAAATTTATATTTTAAAAAATAAAATATATAATTTAAAATTACTTTTATTATTTATTTAATTTATTTATAACTAAATATTTTAAATAATTTCAATATATAAGTTATCAAAATAATGTACAACATTTTTTCATGAAGATTTCAACATAAATTGCCCAATATTAAAAATAATTATTATGACTATTGAAATTATATAAATCAATAGTAAACTAATGATATATGATAATTATGATTATAATTTTTTAAAAAATTATTAATTATTAAAGTTATGAAATTTGTGGGCTCTAAATTACTTTGAAGCTACATCTAGAAAACCCAAAAGAGTGTTGAATATTAGTATTATAGATTTAATTAAATACGATAAGTTTTAAATATATTTAATTTTTAGTGTAATCATGTTATTAAATATGATGATTGTCAATGATATTATAATAATATGTCATAATTATAGTTTTATTTTTAAAAAATAATTAATGATTAACTTCTAAAAGTTGTGGGCCCTAAATTATTTTCGCGTGACACCTAAAAATTTCTCTCATAAGTCTTAAATATTAGTATTATAGATAGATAGATAGATTATAGATAAATTATAGATTATTAAATTAAAAAATATATAAATAAATATTATTAGCTAAATTAATAAATTAATATAAAATCAATAACAGTTGATTAAATTTATATAGTATTTTTATTTCTAGCTTCTTATCTATACAAACTTGTAATCTTCTTACTTTCTATGTCAAGAAAACTATTTAACCTTCCTACTTATTTTCCCACTTCATACAAAATGTATAATATTTTTGTGTTCCAAACAAATTATATAATTATTCTTGCTTCTTATCTTAGCTCTATGTGAATTAAATTGCATAATCAACTTTCCATTCCATGTCCTTGTGACCCAATTTTCTTTGTCCCTGTCCTAATCTTGGTCTAGAGGATTTTAAAAACAAAAAAAGAGTTCTAGAAAGCAAAAAAAAATTAATCTAGAATTTAATTGTTAAAAAATAATATGGCATCATAATTATAATAAAATTAAAGTGGTATAATCTAGAAATCCATTAAGCATCCAACATGATTTTTATGAAATATTCTGGCAATATTTGCTTACTATATAGCATTTCTCATATTTTTATTTAAATTTAACTATATATGAAACTCTAATAGGACTTATGTGATGGCAAAAATCTTTAAATAATTAATGCAATACCATAGATATCTTTTGTGGGTTAAAATAGGATTCTAATTTAAAACTTATAACAAATTTCTTTTTCTTCTCATATCATGTAAATTGTGTATAACATGATGTAATGAATCTTTTTTTTTTGGTTCATGATGTACACATTTACTATTACCTATGTAAAGAGCATATTAAATAATATTGTTTATAAGTTCTAATCAAAGTATAAAAATGATTTATTATAAGATCACAATATATATATATATATATATATATATATATATATATTGAAAAAATAATCAATTAATATCTATTAATGTTTATAAATATATCAACAAATTTTGAACGTTATGATTGATTCTTATATAAAAACATCCTCTTATTATTATCAATTTGAATTTCATTTTCCCTAATTATGCCCATGTAAAATTATTATTAATATCATTAAATATAAATGGAATAATAATTTTTCAATTTCAAGTAAAGTACATGAGATATTATAGTACAATATATGTTAATTAAGAAGAAGATTTAAAATATTGAAGTAGTGTATCAGTTTTGAATAATTGCTACATAACAAACCAATTATTATAATTATAGTGTTTGGGCCTTTGAAGTAGTGTATAACCAATATTATTGGCATAATCCACTAAGTAGTGTATTGATTTTAAAATTACTTTCAATAAAATATCAAGCATCCAATTCATAACAAAATCTGAACAATAGATTGGAGTACCTCCCAAATTAAGATTTGTAATATTTGAAATGCTAAAAAATTGTGAAACTAATTAGTAATATAATATTCAACATAAAGTATTTATATTATGTTAGTAGAAGATAGATATTAAAGTATAATTAGGAAAAATAATTAATGATTAAAATGTAATTTAAATTCAAAAGCTTACTTTAAATAAAAAGATTAGGAAATAGTGGGACCTAAATGACTATGAATAACACATGAAAATTTTTATGAAATGATTATTAAATATTAATATTATTAATTAATATTATACCATAATTTATTTCACGATATAGTGATTTGATTGGTTTTAAACATCATTTATTTGATTGGAAATGATAGTCTAGATCAAATATATACAAATTGATATTTATTCACTATTAATTAATATTCAATTTTTAAAATAAAAATTCAAATATTGATAGCAATATAACATATTATTATTATTATTATTATTATTATTATTCATACAGAAATAAAAGTGCATTAATTTATAAATTATTGTTACTTTATATAGATAACATGTTTGATCTTTGTTTCTATACTCACAATGTTATCTTAATATGATTTTGAATTCAATTAGTAATTGACATTTATATGTAATATGCTAATTAGAAAAAGTGTTTCAATAAGATTGTGTTTCAATAAGATTATGTCTTTTAAAATTTAAAATATGTGCTGGTTAGGAAAAGAAAAACACAAACAAATGGTTTAATTTAGTCAACATATAATCTCTATCTCAAATTTCAAGTGAAAATCATTCATCATAGTTACACATTATGGTAGAAAATAAACAAATTGTAACATGAAAAGGTCAATAACAAAGTCAAAGCAACCATAGATACATCCTTTAATTTACTAAGAATGCAAATCACAAGTAATGATTCATCTTGTTCTCACTTGTCCCTAGCACTATAAGAGCTCCATTATCTCAAGCTTGCAGCAATTTTTAGCATAAAAGTCTTCACTATATTGTTCAAATAAATCATTGTTGTTTTTCCAATGAGTTGTCCCTTGTCAATTAAAAAAAATTCAAGATTCAATTGAATGCTAAATTCTCATGTATGAAAAATAAAATCAAGATCAATAACATAATTGAAAAGATTCAAATAACTAATAAAGAATGGAAAAGAAGAGGAGATATAAAAATTCAAACTTAAGAAGAAGAATGAGATAAATTATGGTTTAAAATGGTGGATATAAAGACAAATGAAAATGATTATGCCTCACTAATTCCTATGGCCTAAACCTTTGTCTTTCTATTCTAATCACAATATTTTGCTTTCAATAGGTAATTTATGTAGCTCTTCGCTAAGACTTGATTGTTGCTGTTGACACTACCAAGAGAAAACTTCTCTGCATTGTTCATCCATCTAAAAACATGTATGAGAACAATCAAAATAAAAATTAGAAAAGACATGGATAAGAAGATAAGAAATTGTTCAATGAAAGATGTAAAGGATTCTTGAAAATGAAATTCAAATATAAAGTGAATTTTTATCATAAGAAATATGAGAATAAATTGAGTGAAATAATATTTTTGAAATCATTAAGAAATGAATATAAATGATAATTGATATTAAATACTACATATATCAAAAGAATATACATTAAATTTGAATTTAAATTAATTATATTAACTTATACACCTTCCAATTTTTAATAGAAATCACTTCATATATATCATATAAATTCAAAATTGAATTCACATTCCAAATCATAGACCCATATTAATTAATAATAATCTTCAATGATATTAATTATATATAATAATTAAAGTTATTATTTTTAATTATTCAAATTATGCAATTTAGGGTCTGAATTACTCCTGAAGTGACACCTGTAAAATTTTCCTTCAAATGAGTCTTGTCCATTAATATTATTTTTGATCAGTATATCATTTAAATTAAGAATTGTAATGGTTTGAAATCCAATATTTAATGTGAAATATTTATGTTGTATTAATGAAAGAGATATGAAGGTAATTTTTATGAAAAAAATTAATAATCAAGGTTATGCCATAAGTCACTCTATGAGCGATACTTATAAAATTTTTCTAGAATGAGTCTTGAATATTAGTAATAGATATAGATTATACATATATATATATATATATATATATATATATATATATATATATATATATATATATAAAATTTAAATTTAATTTGACAATGATTAATTTATTAGATTGTGATTGCTTGATCTTTTTATGTGTAAATTGATTATATTTATTAATTATGATAATATTATGTCATAATAAAATGATTTGATTAAATATTATAATAAATTGACTTAAATGTGCATAAATGATATATGTACAATATATATATATATATATAATAAAATGTTTAGATTTTTTTCAGAACATTTTTTCATTTATTAAATTATTGTTGAAAGAAAATTTGCTATGATAGCAAAGTTTTCCCTTAATAGATTTTAATTATATTATAATTATTATATGATATGATTATAAGATATGAAGATACCAAATTGTGACTGTTAAATTAAAATTCAAAATATGAAAATAACATTGATTTCACTAATTTTGAAATTTAAAATTTGATTTGGAATTGAAAATTTACACTTTTGTAATGTTTTTCTAAATATTTTGTAATAAGGTTTTAAAATAATCTTTTAAAAATATAAATTTTAAGAAAATGACATGTGACAGAGTATTTATTATCATTTATTCTTAAATATGATTTAATCAATTTTTTATGCACAAAAATTTTAAAAATTTACTTATTTATCATTGATGATGATATAATTTATATCTAATAATTAATTATGTTTTTTGCTCATATATCTAAAATTGATTTTTGCAAGTAAAATTTTAAATTACATACCAAAATTAATTGAAACTAATTTATGCACCAAAAAATTGAAAAATATTATTAATATCTAATAATTAATTATGACACTATTATGATTGGCATTTGTTAATTAAGTTTGATGAATAAATTGATATCTCATAAAAATTAAGAAAATTTATTTTATTTTTTATTTTTAAATATATATTTAATGTAAATTCATTTTGATTGTGGCACTTTGTCAATTAATTATAATATCATATTGAGTGGATCCTTTATCTTGGATCCTTTTTATTTTATTTTATTTTTAATTTTGAGTGGATTTAATCCATTTATCCTTTTTTCATTTATCTTGACCATTCATATATTAATCTTTCATTTTGATATTTATATCAAATGTATTCTAGCTAGTCATTTACACATATTTTAATGATATACTAAAAATTTTATATCATTATAATGGCAAAATGAAATTCACATATGTTTCATTCTTATCATCCTCTACACTTTTTTTAGCTCATCCTTTACATATGTTTGAAAACAAATTTTGGAATTCAAAATTTAAAATTCATTCTTTAATAATTGTAGTGTAGTTCACTATTATATGTTGACAATAGTAAAATTGTACTATAATCTTCAATGATATTTTAATGACATATAATAATTATAGTTATTTTTTAAAATTATGAATTATTAAGGTTTTGAAATTTGCGGGTCCTAAATTAATCATTGCAACATAATTTTACTATTAAATGCTAATAATCTTCAATGATATTATAATGATATATAATAATTATGATTATAATTTTTTTAAAAAAATATTAATTATTAAAAATTTAAAAACTTGAGTCTTAAATTACTTTGAAAGTGACATATAAAAAAGTTTCTTTTAAATGAGTCTTAAATATTAGTATTATAAATTTTACTATGGTTAACTGTTTCTACTTTCCCATGAGCCTTGACGCATTGAAAACCATTGTTATTTTTGCCGCCCATATCTACCTTATACTTTCCAAGTGTGTCGCTTATAAAAACTCTGTTTTCCTTTTATTCTTTTCTTTCTTCTCTGTTCGAAATTCCAAGAGCAAAAATTGCTGCTATTTTATGCAACAACACTAGCTAATTAAACAATGATGGCCAATTTTGGGGTTTACCGATTGTGATCCATTGAATTAGAGAATTAGTATTAGATCTAGAAAATATTTTTAGAAATTAAAGTAGATGTTTCACCTCTGCTTCTTGTATTCTTCGCCCTATAAATTGACAGTGAGAGGCTTCTTTGCTTTTTTAACAATGTTAGAGGGAGGAGAGGTTCTTGTTTTCAACAGGTCAGAGGAGGAAAAAATTGAAAAATTAGAATTGTGATAGACATGAGGCTGTTATGATACTATTCTACTTAACCATGGTCAAATCTTTCATTAATTGTTAGGTTAATTTAAAAAACACAAGTGGCCCACAATACTTATATGGTAGAATATAATTGGTTTAAGCAAAAGCATGATTGCTCTTGTTACAGGTAAGAATTTCTCATTCATTTATGACATGCATGGGAAGTTTAAACTTCATCTTAGGTGAAAGCAATAACACGAAAGGGGTTGAATCGTGCAATCTAAAATTTTTCTAAAAACTTAAAACAAATACTCTTAAGTTTTTTGAACTTATAGAAGCGGAAGCAATGATAGTTCTTCTAAAAAGATAAACATTCTAATAAAAATAAATAATAATCACAAGCACAATGCAATATAAATAAAGAAAGGGATAGAAGATCACTCAAACAAATTTATATTGATTTGGCCAATCACTTGTCTATTTCCCAACACAAATGTTGAGAGTTCCACTAACAATGAGTATTCTTGTGCAAGCCTCTCCAAGCATACACTAGATAGTCATTCTCTAGCCTTCTTAAGCTACACACAAGTAGTCTTGTCTTAATTCTCTAAGTTAACTCACACATACCACTACTGGGTCGAGGTTACAAGATGTGGTTATTTTGGTTTGAGTTTGGATAACACTCACTTAGAATGATACTCAAGTGTTCAAAGTATTACAATAAGATTTGAGAGTCACTTGAATGACTTCTTACAAAGATATAACTCACAAAGGAGAATATTGCTAAGCTAAGAGCATGTAAGAAGGTTTCCGAATAAGTATGAATCTTTTTTAAGTGAACTTTTTGAAGGTTTCTAAGATGAAGCTTTCAAGATCAATGGAATAGTTCAACAATCGTCTATTTTCAAATGATGATCCTTTTATAGTTAGCATTTGAAGATAGCTATTGTTCTTTGAAAGTTGGATCACCTTACATATGTTCTTCTTCAAGCTGTTGCATAGAGAGGAGTTTTGAGACATCCTTGCAAGCAACCTTTCCATTTGCAGGTGTCATCATAGTACCTATAACGGTTTAGTACTTTTGTCCTTTCATTATGTCTGTGACATGGCACGTGTTGACTTCATAGAAGATCTTTCGACATGAGTTTAAGCATGAAACACGTTTCTTAATGGTTAACTTTCTTAAGTCATTTAGCTCAAGTTCAAACCAACAAGTTTCTTTCTTAAGTGATGTTAACCTTCTGAATGCAAGAAAGTTACTTTTGATTGTATAAACTTTCTTTTTGAAGCGCATTACAACTCTTCAACACCTTAATTACTTTATGAGACACATTATGCATTAAATCCATCCAAAACTTGTTAAATTGAATTCATTTTAACACTAAGTATTGATTTTGAGTTGCATTTTAACATTCTCATGAAGTTTCTTAAAGAATTTATGCGCAAGTTGTTGTATAAAGACCTATGCTTATTCAATAACACTTATGCGCACTATTAGTCATCTTTCTCAAATGATTTATTCAAAGATTGATTTGTTGTCACTCAAAACCAAGCTATGGAAAGCTTTTCAGAGTTTAGAGCTTACATTATCTAGAAAACCAATGACTTCTAATTAAATGCTAACTTATAGTGCATATACATATAAAAGTAAGAAATTATAAAACTTTCTGAAGTATGGGAGGTTGTCACATTACAAACCAATTCCATCTCAAAAGTGTCACACCTTGGTGTTACATATTGTCATACCTAGGGAGATTAAACATATTTGGGTATGCTACAGTATATTGGGGCTAGCAACACCGTTGTTGGGTTTAGACGAGTTGCACTAAGGCTAATGACATTGTTAGCTACATGTTTTGTCATATATATATATTCTCATCCAAAAGCAGTTTCCTCAACAAAACAAGCAAAAGTAATATCTATGCCATATCTTTTCCAATTTCCATATTTGACAAACATTTTCTTGATCAAGCAATACAAGAAAAACTAACATTTATCCCATGCCCCATTTTTTTTCAAATCATGATATATATATATATATATATATATATATATATATATATATGCAAAATCACTTTATTTCCACCATACACATTGCACAAATATATCTATTACAATTTACATGTGACATAATATATGATATTTTGAACATATCCATAATAATAATCCACTGAGATTTAGCCCATAGGCGAAATCCTAATTTTCACGGAGTTAGGAGTAAACGGTAGGTCCTTGGAGCAATCTAGCACCAACGTCAAGACAACCACACTATTTAAGCGCTAGAGAGATTGAGAATCATAGATTTAATATCTAACTATACCAAAAACCCCCAATTCCTCTAATCATAGGGGTTAAAGAGATCCAATGAATGAGGAAACCATTAACTTTAAAGGAACAAGAGGAGAAGAGTTAGAAAATTTCCTCTAGGATAGGGAGAAGGAAAGGATGAGCTTATTGGATTCACCTGAAGTCCAAAATTCCTCAAAGAAAGGGATTTAAGAAGATAGAGTGTAGTGAAGATTGAGGGATGAATTGATGTTTTATTGGGAAAGGTGTAAGTGTTTTGATTTTGATTTATTTGAGAATCTGAAGGGTATATGTTGGGGGTGAAGGAATGGAGTTTAAATAGAAGGGAGGTTTTAAGGGAAGAAGTTAAGAGAAATGAAGGGGGAGGGTTTTGGAGAGCTCATATAGGCCTTATGTTATCGATTAAAAGATGTTGTAATTGATTACATCCCTTAAAAACTTAATTTTGTGAGGGAACCAAATTATTGGTAATTGATTACTTACAATTGTTTTGAATTGATTATCATCAGTCTAGACTTGTGAAACTGCATATATAGGAGAATTAGGAGTGAGTAGACAATTTCATACCCTTGGAACCAACTCATCTAAGACCGGGGTGTTAGAGTTGTACACTAATGTATAAACTAATTAAATTATTTATTACATTATTTTATTAATCACGTTGCATTTATTAAGCTAAACAACAATTAATGCTCTCATATATATCTTGAATGCTCTAATTTCAAGAAGTGGAAATGTAACACTAAGCCTGCTTTGGACATTGTGAACTTGGCCCTTGCTATTTGTGAAAGTGCTAATCAAATTCATTGCCCACCCTTAAATCAAATTATTCTAATTGTTACACAGAAGAACGATTTTTGAAAACTTACTTTGTGGTTTGCCGAAAACTACCAATATAAAGGATTTCATAGATGCACATAAACATTGTCACTGCACTTCCATAGTCTCTATCATGATGTCGTTCTCACTCAGCCACTACACCACTTACGAGTTAAGTCGAGCGCAACATAACCACCATAATCGCACCACTACTTGAGCTCTGTCATGGTTTCTCATTGTGCCCTCACCACCTCTTTTGCCAGCACTGAAACTTACTTCTTCGTCGCTAGTGGCTTCAAATTGCTGTCAAAGTAGGATTCATGTATTAGTCGCTGCCCAAACTAGAGTTTTGGGTGAAAAAGGGAGTGGTTTGTTGGAGGAATGGTAATGGGTCACTTGATCTTTTAAGTCATTTTTTTTTTTTGAAATCCATGACTTGCGCAACCTTAACACCCTACACCACCTCCCCTTTCTTCTCCATAACTGAATTTGTTTTCCAAATCGATAATTGAGAATCCATCTCATTGCATGGTAGATCTTAATTTGAAAAAGGATAAATGAAGGACGATTCTGCATAGGAATATTGGCAGGTGCCCCATTAAGATTTTAGATTTTTTTAATATATATATATATATATATATATATATATATATATATATTGTCCTCTTAACATCATAATAAGATAAAAATTATGTTAAACTTCTTGTTATGTATATGTCTTATATTTTCCCCTATCATCTAAATTTTCTAATTCGTCATGAGGCAAACATATTGCTTCTATAACCCACTTATTCAAATCATTTTCTGCTTCATCTACCATGATTACCTTCAAGCAAGACAAAAAAGTCCCGCAGCTAGTTCTCAAGCTATTTTTTTGTAAAATGGTTCTTTTGCTTGAATTGCTTCACGCTACTATACTTCCATCCATCATGCAATTTTGATGAGAAAGCTATTATAAACTATCAAAAAAATCCAACAGGGTGAAAGGCCAAACCAAGGAGGACAGATAAGCATCTCCAACGAGGGTGGGTGGTTATGGGTTGGGGTAAGATAGATGTTGTGGGCTGCGTTGGGGTAAGATAGATGAAGGGCACACAAGAGAGAGATTGGGAGTTGGTAAAGTTTGTCACGTTAGATTTCATTGGTGGAGTATAATCTAAGCCATTCAATTTAATCTAAAGGTTAAAAATCCCTTCCTCGAGTCGTTTCTCATAAAATTTTGTTCACTTTTATTTATATGTGTCTTTTGGGGGCTCAAATCAAACTTAAGGAATAAATCAAGCACTTGAGTTTTATTAGGTGTGTATATATATTGGTGCATATCATAATATCTTAAGGAATGAAGCATACTGCCAAAAAATTTTCAATGTTTAACGAGACTTAGGATCTTGAGGCATATGGTTTGGCCTCATCTAAGAGAGTTTTAGTTATATTTTGATAGCTAAAGGTAATAGATATTAATTAAACACATATGACTGGCCTTTGGTCACATTTTGATATTCATATGTTTTTAATTGGTCACGATGTTTTGGTTTAATACATATTTTTATCAAGTACTCTAGCCAATTTTTTTTTTTCGCATGATATATAACCAGAAAACATACAACCTTTATAGCTTACTAACTTTGCAGATGGATTGTCTTATTTTTTATTTATGCTACATGTCATATTGCAGGCCAACAAGCCACATAATCCTCTAGCATCTGGAGTATTCCATAAGGACTGTTGTCATTGTCAGGACATCGTTTTTGTTATGGTACCATATAAAGAATTATCACTTTTAATAACGTTGATGGTCATCATGTCCCCTTACTTGATTTTCATCTTGTCAATAAATAAATTCTTATTGTAAATTTGGAGATAAAAGTATTTAGAGTAAACACCCAACTTAATCATTCAAAAATATTATGCTAAAGTAGTCCACCTAAAAATAAATGTGTCCCATGGGTCCTTGAAGAATTGAAACGTAAGACTAGGCCCTCCATAAAATCTATCTAATAAATCTCAATGGAATGACATGTGTGGCCTGTTAAGTCAATGGTGTCATGTCATGTTATACATGGGAATTATACTCATACCTCATGAGCAAAATGATTTTGTTTTTTTTATTTTTCCTCAAAACTTAGAACAACATGATGTAAGAGAAGTGATTTCTTGAATCTTGAATAGGGAAGTGATTTCTTGAATTACACCAAAACAATACCATTTGGATGTTAATGTGTCAGTTCATGTGATTCCACAATGTTATAATATACCACATGTATCATTCCATTAATAGTGGGACTAACTTGTACTAGTTTTCAATTTTTGAGGAACCATGGCAGGATTTATTTTCTTTGGAAACCGAATTTCCGGCATAATATTCTTGAGAGACTAAGTTGAATGTTTACTCAAATATTTATTTACATTTTTAGTTTTATTATAGCGATATGAAAATGGCTAACTTTACGATAAAATGTCCAACCATTTTCTTTTTAAATATGTTTTGGAGGATATTGCCACTCTTATATTTCTATTGTTCCCATTGCACTAATTTGTTTAGTTAATTTCACCAAAATTCCCTTCTTTTTTCTTAATTATATGAATAATTATCATAAATTATTTATTAGTCATCATAATGTTATCAAAAGTTATTATTGTTAATTTGATTGAAAATTCATTTAATTATTTCAATAGTTATTATTCCTTGAGATATTTTATAGTGTATGTTGTCAATGTGGGATGACTTTAAAGGCATAAATAGGAAGTTCAAGTAAGAAACTTGGGGCAAGACTTAGAATAGGACAATTTTCTCATGTGTGCAATAAGATAATTAGTTAGACAGATTACTTGTTACTTGATGTATATTTACCTTGCTTATTAGGTAATTGAACTTATGTCACATGTTTGAGTGCTAAAAATTTATAATATGATGGTAGGGATACTTTTCACATGTTAACAAATATTTTGAGGACTATCTTTTCTTAGCCCTTTTTTGGAGGAATTAGAATATTTTTGTTTTCAAAGTAAGAAACCCCATTGGTCTAATATGGGCTTCCTAATCAAATTTAGACACGTATATTGGTTAAAGAGATTGTACTTAGATTTCTTATGAATTTTAGCTTGTGGCATTTAATCTAAATGTAATCAGAATGTAGAAGGTTAAGTAGGGCAGTACCGAATTGCACGTGTGAAAGAGTAAGGCTGTAGGAGGCACAACCATTGAAGAATAGGCATATTATAATGTGTGGTTTAGCTAGCCTATCAGGTTTGATCTTCCTAACTTGTAAGTTCATTCCACTTCTTGGGTTGTGGTTAGACTACTATTTTGGTTCCTTGCTGCCATAGGTGTTAAATTTGTATGTGCTTTGGGATACTTGTTTGCCTTGATTAGTTCTTGTGGGTTCCATTTAGCTTTGGAGAAATATCTTTTTTACAACTTTCACCTTGTACACCATGTAGACACCCAATCTGTTACCATTGAATTTTGTAGAAGGCATATTAAAAATGAAAGTTGTTGTTTCCTACCCTTGGCTTTGGTGAATTGTCTAGAGATTGTCCCATAGAGTTGAACATATAACATGCGATTGGAACCAGTTTTAGTGAATTATTATAAAAAACAAATCTAATGGTGAGTTTAGAATCTCTATATTTTAATTTTTCATCTTTTAATAAATAAGTTTATAATGTACCCTAATGGTGAATGGATAAACAATTTTTGTGGTACATGTGAATACTGGGTAACCTCCATCATGATGCTTGTAGTTTCACTTTTATTGATCATGATAAGTGTTGTTAATATCATGAGCCATCTCTTCTAAAACTGAAGCTAATGGGTAGATGTATATAAATGGTTTTATGCTATATGCCTCTTTACGCAAATGCCTCTTTTGAGCTTGAATCATGATCAAACCCTCAACCACTTGATCATTAAGACTTCGATTCCATGTCATGAACAATCTCTCCCAAAAGTTTAAGCTTGATGGTTAGGGACACATAAATGATTTTATATGTATTACTTAGAAAAAAGTTTTATTGTGGATTTTCTTTGTTTAGTTGTTAGTGTCTTTATTGTTCTTTGACATGCCTTGCTTTCTAATGTAAAGGTTAGGGTTGTTAATGAGCTGGAAGGAGGCTTATCCTTCTGTTTATTTATTGGCAGAGTGTAGGTATTGGATGGCTTGTAGGATCATGGCCATTGAGGTGGGGTCTTCTTGCCACTTTTGTGCTGAGGGATTTTGATGAATGAGTAAATCAACCCAAGGCCAATGAGAAAATTACCAAAAAAAAGAAAAAAAAATTTCTTTTAACCCTTTTGTTTGCTTAAATTTATGGTTTAATTATTGCAGGTCCATAAGTTCACTCAATTTTCAATTAAGTTTCTATAGTTTAAAAATTTTTAATTAGATCCCTATTGTATATGAGATTTTTCAATAAGGTTCTTGCCTTCATAAAAATAAAATATTCATAGAATATTTCTGTGAAGGGTGAAGAGAGCATGATGAAGGAGATGGAAATGAATAATATTGGAATACTTTATTTTTATAACTAGAGACTTAATTGAAAAATTTTATACACTATAGAGCCCTAATTATAAATTTTTAGACTATAGGAACTTAGTGGAAAATTAAGTGAAACTACAAAGACCTGCAAAATAATTAAACTTAATATTATTTATGAATATATAATGTTTTCAATATATATTGTGCTCTTTTTATTATGTACATTGTGATGATATCTATACCACATGTATCATCCTAATAATTAGCTTCTTATCCTTAAGACATAATAACCAATTATTAATTAATTACATTTTGACTTCATGTGTTAAGTTTTCCTTTAAAATACTTGTAGTGGAAAATAACGTAATTTTTTTTTTTGAAAACTTAAAATGGCAAGAACCTCACTCGTTAGCGTAAAAATGTGAATCGATATCAACATGCATAAAATATGTAATTGATGTATAGTAAATTAGGATTAATTGGAAGACCTTCCAAACAATTCCTGTGATTTCCTAAAGACCTCTAGGCATTCAATGACATACAATAGATCAAACAAGTTGAGACCTCAACCTATATTAAATTTATATTAGCTTAAAAAACAATCACTTAACTATGAACAACAACCATTAGTGTAATTTTCAATCCCTTATCCAATTGAATATTAAAAATCAATCGATTAATAATACCCAAAAGGCTTCACAATTAAAATCAATGTATCAATATCATTCAACATAAAAAACAAATATGAATGAGATAAAGCCAAAACTATGGGGACAAAATGGGTTGGGCTCGTTGGTTGGCCTACGTTTTGATGGGGCATTTTCAACCCAAATAACCAAATTGGGTCAACCCATCCTGCCCATTTTATGGCCAACTCATTGCCCTATTTGCCACGCCTATGCAAAACATATGAAAGACATTAACAATTAAAAATAGAGTTTCATGCTTACAACCAAGCGTTCTCATAGACTCCTTGAGCTTGCTAGAAGTTTGCTCATCCATAGCCATGAAGGAATCCATAATAAAATTCCGAAAATGGAGAAGAGAAAAACTCATGAACAAGAGCGAGAGTAATTCTATTATAGGAGCAAGACGGCTATAAAATTTTGAAAATAAAAGATTGATAAAAAAAACCTAATGTTAAAGTGCATATAAATAGGTTTAAATGTGGCTACATGACTTGCCAAAATGGGCCAAGGGGCCAAAAACTGAAAAGAAGGTTGAACAAAGAATTGTTGTTAGTAGCCTAAACACAGCTCCACACACTTACAAGCCTCGTTTGATAATCAAATTGGCTAAATGACTCCTGATGTCTTCATGAAAGTTGTAGAGGTTGTTTTCTCTTCAATATAGACACCTTATTTGCCTTCATTTAGGTTTGGGATGCATAAGTTATGGTCCAATTAATATAGCTTCCAATGACAACACCTCTATTTTGACGTGCCTACCCAATTTGACCCACTAGGAATCTGAATTAGCTTTTGACCTCTTCATGAAAGTTGTACGGCTTTCATTTATCATTCATACAATATAAAATTTGTAATTTCCATATATATGTAAACTCAAGATATGCTAATAGCATAAAATCCCAATAACGTTGAAAAATACAATTAATATTATCAAAATCTTATTTATGACCGTTTAAGAGGAAATTGACTTCCAATGAGCACCGACCAAATCTATGGATCACTAGGACAATCTAGCATTACAAAGACAACAAAACTAATTTTTATGAGCTATATATATAATCTATGGATTGTTAACAAATAGCATTAAAATCCCCAATTTCAAGCCCAAGATCCTCAAAACACCAAAAATTCCTACCTCAAGCACCAAAACCAAAATTGGAAGGAAGATTAAGCTGTTGAGAACCTTGCCTAGATAGGTATAAAGGATTTGGAATGGGTCTTATCCTTGACACACTTTCAAGCCCTAATCTCACAAATGAAAAGACATGAGAAAGGTTGGAGACATGGAAATGTGTTTGGGAGTGTTGATTGATGTAAATTTTGATGAAATGGTGATTGGAGGTTGAGGATTGATATTCTCTTAGTCTCAATTACATGTTTCTCTTTTCTAATTACTTGATTCGTCCTGGAGCACATTAAGACACGATATGATGCATTAGCTATTACTAGTGATGTGTGGATATGGAGATTTGCACTTGTAGTGTGTTTCTTGAAATAGAGGTGTGTGAGGTATGGTGTTTCGCATTGTAGCACACTTGTTACCCTTTTGCTTTGCTAGAAATGGGTGAGGCTTCATGCTTGTAGCATGCCTAAAACATCTTAAAATCATGCTTGTGTTTATTTTTTATTTTTTGTTTTAGGCTTCTAGCCCTTATACCTTCCTAGGCATTTCAGGCTTATGAATTGACATGCTCTGGTTCTGGTTATAAGGTTAGGGTATACAAGTGACACATTTCTCTAAAATAAAAAATAATTTAATTTATATATGTACTAAAAATTTAGCTTAAATTGAAAACTCATACTTTTAATGATGAAAGTTAAAACAATCCTTACCATGTATGAATTTGATAAACAATTTGCTATCAAGGCTAGTATGTCATTAATATCTACCTTTTATATGTGTTTTTTTTTTTAACTATGACATACAATTAGATTTTTTTTATGAAACCTACAACTAGATTATCTTTTGACATTCATGTCAAATGTTAATTTGAGTGCCTTGGAAAAATAAAATCCCATGTAAACATTTCATATGTTATCAAATGAATTTTACTCAATTTTGTATGAGCCCAATGGCTGTGAATTTATATGAGGGTTTAAATGCATTGACTTATACTTTTAGATGTCATATTTGGAAAATTTGTTTAATACTGGGTTGTTTTTATAATAACTTTGTTATCTATGAAACTTTTCAGTTACCCTTATTGAGATGGAAGAGATTTACATCACTTACATTGGTGTACTCAATAGCTCAACCTTTGATATCAGTGAATCTTGCACCTTTTCTTCATATGAAGGTATTCTCTTATTAAACTATGCTCTTCCATGACAAATGGCTTTAGATGTGTATGGATTAGCTTTTGACACATAATGGCAACAACCAATTTATATCCCACATTTTAAGGTTGGCTTAGTCAAATTCATGAGAAACTATGAAACAGCATCTAAGAAAGAATCAAGGAAGAAAAATGTAGGGGATTTTTTAGCTAGCAATAGTAGTGTTGTAACATGGTTTGTGATAGTTATATCTAGTTTCCAAATCTAGAGAATTAGTTCTAAGGAAGTTTAATGCGTTTTTTGATTAAAATCCATGCCATGTTTTTCAGACCCATGTGCTCAAGAGGAAGCTTGTCCTTCCAAGATCAATGATTTTTACTCTTGGGATCATGTGCGCTTATATCTCGTTCTAGCATTGGCCAAGGTATAAGATTCTAGATTTTTAAAATAACCATTTGTTTTTCAACACCAACCTTATGTTTCAATGAGCTTATATACTTGATGAGTTGATGTAACACCATGCAATTGTGGATTTTAAATAGGATATACCTGACATTGAAGGAGACAAAGCTGGAGGAATCCAAACTCTGGCAGTCCGATAGGTCGCAGGGTATTTTCCTCTTAGCAATATCTTATGACTAGGTTGTGTTATCATATACCATACATTTGTCCTTCATTAATCTTTTTCAGGTATTCTGGTTTTGTGTTTCACTTCTTGAAATGGCTTATGGAATTGCCATCCTAGTGGGAGCAACATCTCCCTTCCTATGGAACAAAATTGTCATGGTAATATGTTATTTACTTATACAACTTAGAATTATAGGTGTGCAATATCCTTCTTCCTCTAAAATAATCATAACCTTATATACAAGTAATAGTATGATTTTAATTAATTAAGATGTTTGAGGAATAATTATAACCTTTCCTGAAAGATGTTGACATGTAACTCTAAAAAAACTATTATTTTATATCATTTTTTGGTAACTATTTAAAGGACTATTCTAAGATGCCCTTTAAACATTCGTTGAGAATATGTCTCAATTTTTATCCTAAACAATATTTAAGGAATTAATAATTTAAAAGATATCAAAAGTAACACAAATAATATTACTCAAATTCTATATAACCCCTTCTTTCTTAAGTTAAATCTACACTTCATAGCAATTGATTAATTAAAATAATTTAGGAATTGTTTGTTTTCCTCATCTCTTTTTAAGTTTTGAATTAGGGTACTCATTCTAAAATAGATAGAAATACAAAAAGCAAAATTTAGTTATCAATTGTGTTCTTGGAATCTTAAACTTTTCTATATAGAACCACATTTCTCAACCTTTTGCCATGTTTATTAACTATTGAAAAAGGCCCAAACAAATAACATGTGATAATTGAGAAATGTAACCCTAATCTCTAAAAGCTATCTAATACTATTTATAAAAGCAAAACCTTGAATTGATTCTATTATTTGGGTTTTGGTATTGCCATCTGAAAAAGTGTTTTGACATTTGTCATATTTTAACATAGCTTATTTACCTTGCTTTTAAAATAACATTTTAGTTATATTATTGTCATGAGAAGGGGGATTGAATCTTCAACTAATTAAAAAAAATTTCGGTCTTGAAAACTTAAAACAACTTTCTCAAATATTAAACTTAGAATGTAGAAAAACATTTATGTTGTACAAAATTATTTTTCTAAAGCATATTGAAATAAACAACAAATATTCAACTAATAAAGGTAAAGGAAACTTAAAGAGATAAGACATAGATTTCACACAAGATGTTTTATCCTAATTCAATCAAACTACTTGCTTACGTTCTGTCCTGAACAAATAAGTTGTGATTTTCACAATGAGTATTCTTGTACAAGCTTCTCTAAGTTTACAAACTAAGTATTCTATTTCCTAGATTCCCTAAGCTAGCCACCTTGAGTATTCTTTCACCTAGCTTCTCTAAATTGCTAACAAAAAGCACTACTTGGTCAAGGTACAAAGATTGATCAAAATAATTGTGTTTGGATATATTTAATCTCTAAAACTTTGAAGTGTCTATCTTTTTTATGTGCAAAAGTGGGTGACTTCTCAATAATCTCACTAGGAGGATATCTTCTAATACAATCTTAGAGAAAATTTTGTTAAGAGCTTTTAAAAAACTTCTTTCTAGTTTTTATTAAGGTTGAGAAAGATGAAGAAATTGAATAACATTGTTTCATGAGTGTTTTTCGTTCAGAATAAGCGCATTCAACAAAAATTAGCTTCTTCTTTGCAAAGACTTATATGGAGCTTCAAATAGTACTATTTTGACTCATAGTCTAGGACTATGAAATATTTTATCCGTTGGTCTAAGTGGTGAGAGAAGAGGTACCCTAGCAAGCAAGGAAAACACTAAAAAGGAAGAAAGATACCCTTTAGGTCAACTAGCTCTGATGTGTCAACGTGTGTTTTGAATAGTGTCTTGTTAGTTTTGGTCTTGAGAAGATCCTCCAAGTAATTTTTTTTCTAGATTGATACCTTATTCATCATCATTGAAAAACTTTATGAAGATGATATTTTGGTCACAACATTTTGGATACATCCTTCTTATGCTTGTATGATCTTTCTAATGATAGGGTTTCTTTCTAAAGGGTTAGCATCATCCTTCCACATGTTTGAGCACCTCTCTTAGCATAATAAGCATTCATTCCTCTATGTAAAGTGTTATTTGATTGAAAAACATTTTTTATGATTTAAAGAACCACTTAGAGATGGAATAATATATGAATCAAATCTCTTAAATGTGTTATAACTATCTATGTGTTCAAAAACTTAACAAAGACATTAGTTCTTTACAAAAGATTTTCAAAGGGTTTGTTTTCACTCAAAATCTTGAAGGTTACATAAAAAAAAGCATATAGAGCTCAAAAGTAACTTCTGAAAGATGTTGGACCTTACACATTTTTCGTGATGGTATACAAGAATTGCTAAGTCATGGATCGAGTGCTAGGATCATGATTTACCTTTCATCAAGTTTCGTGGTTCACCACTCTTCACTAGTCACATCAAAGCTTAACAAAATGTAATAAAAGATATTGATTTGAAGTGCTTTGAGCTTACATCTTCACCAATGCATATTCATCACAAAGTTATAGGGCAGTTAGACTCCAATTGAATTTAATATTATCAAATTCTATAATATGGAAATATATCCCTTTTATAGTTACACATATTGCAATAAAGTGAAAGTGGACTTATTTGATTATTTTAGTGAAGTTTGAACTTTTTTAATTACTTTCAATTTATTAGGTTTCCGCACATACCATTATGGCTTTAGTCCTCTGGTACAATGCCAAATCTAGATTTGAAGAGTAAAGCTTCTTCACAATCCTTCTTTATTACTATCTTTAAGGTAAGGAATAATTTTATAAATTATTATCATTTGGGGAATTGATTTTAAATTTCAAGATTAACACATTTTGCTTCACAATGAACTTCAGTAAAATGATCTAACGAAATAACACCCTTTTCGTTGTCTTGAGAAATTAAAATAATTTGTTTTGCTTGCTTCAAATGAAAACAAGATTCAATTAAGTTATAACAATTATGTTGTAAGCATGCTTATAGTTTTTGCTAATTGTGATATAGGTAGAAAGTAACAAATCAATTCCCACTTCATTTTTCAGAGCTTAGCGGTGGCTAGCATCAACTAGTTTAAATTGCCAAGAAAATAAATTAAATCAGAGGTGTTGGTTTTCTATTGGAACTACCCAATCCATTTAATTTCCTCACAATTAAGATATTACTTAAAGAAAATTATGTTTTGAAAATTTAGTGTTAATCAAATTTATGTGTATACTTAGACATGAGCTATTGCCGATTTATCTTATTATTAATGATTGATTCCATCTTGTTTTGTTGCAGCTTGTTTGGGCTGAATATATTGTCATAGCTCTCGCTAGATGAAGAAACAATAGTGTTGTTGATTCAATAAAAGATGTTGCCTTTGTCATTTGCCATCATGGAGTCTGAACTATGTAATACCTTTACAAGTACAACATCATCCTTAAGCCATGACATCAGACTTGGAAGTTATTACTTATACATTAGCAAACCTTGCTTAATTTTCTATGATATACCAAATCGAGTCATGTGGTAACTAATTCATAATTCTATTTAAAATATATAAAAGGAAAACAAAATAATCAGAGAATACATGTTTGAATACACGAAAAAAAACTCTTACATGAGCCTTAATATATATGTCTTTATATATATATATAAAACAAAAGAAATCTGACAATGGACTTTACCATAGAGCTGCTATAAATTAGGGTTTTCCATAATAATAGCTTCATTGTTCTCTTGAGTAATCTCAAGACAACACGGGAACAAACAAATATAAGGGTGAAAATTATGAAATTCTTACTAGGATATTCCCAAATACCCAATAATCAATTTTATTATCATCATTCCTGCCACTTCGTTTACTAATAAAATGTGATCATGCATTATATAACAAAGATTCGTTTTAAAGTTCAAAATCATTCTTCCAAAGTAGGTTGCTTTTAGCATTCAATCACTTGATTTACATATATCATAATGCTCAAGTTCATAGTAAATCATCATAGATAAATAATTCAGTATAATATGAGTATACATATAATAAATGCAATAACTTTATTCGCTTTCTCAATTAACTTTATTTACTTTTCTTTACTTTGGTATCTTTCTCAACTTCACATGCCCTTGATATGTTGAAGGGGATTTCATATATATATATATATATATATATATATATATATATATATATATATATATATATATATATATATATTTATCAACTTCATGTGCCCTTGATATTTCGAAAGGAATTTCATTTCGTGCCCTTGACATAAATGACCTTGCCGCTCTAGAATAACATATTGCTTATTAGGACTAAGCTCATTCCTATACACGATTATGGATTTAATTCCTTTGACTCTTGCACAGGTACGATTCCTAGCAAGGTTTACTTTCCCTAACTCAGTGTCAAAGGAATCTTTATTCATTTGTAATATTTTAACCATTAATATTTCATGCTTCATGTCACATGCAAAAGCATCGTAATCATATATGCATGGTATCAATAATTAAATCACATAATGCTAGGGGTGGCAACGGGGGGTGGAAGGCACGGATATTCACGAGGATCCCTAGATTTGGATCCCCGGCAGGGGATTTTTGTCCCTTGGGGACGGGAACAAGAGTGAAACTCCCCCTGCGGTGAGTTTAGGGACGGGGATTATGTTCCTCCCTGTGGGGTCCTCACCCAAGTTGTATTTTAGTAATTTCTAGTAGATGTTATATTTTTATTAACTTTTTATATTTTTACTAAGTTTTATAATATTTTTTTTTTAAAAAATAATCTTGACTAATCCTACTATCACTCTCTCGATCACTCATCCTCACTCTCCCTCAATGCCACCGCTTCCCCTCACTCTCTCAACAGCGCTCCCCCTTACTCCCTCAGCACTCTCAAGTGCTCACCCCCAAAAGCCGCCCCTAGCTTCATCATGCGTTGCTCTACCACCATTAAATCCCGTGGCCTTTCCTCCTGTGTCTCCAGTTGCCTCCCGCACTGCCATAAATCGGCCTTCCTTGTTCCTCCCCATGCCGCCACTAGAGATCGGCCATTCCTCCTTATGCTTTCCCTCTCATCCTCTCACCCTATTTGCTTTTGATTTGGTCCTGTGAGGCAATTGACGGTTCATGGCATGATGTAACCAACGATTGTGAGGCAACAATCACCACCACTGGTCCACGGCGCAATGCAACAAAGATGATGTGCGATGGTGATTGATGATCTGCAACTTGCAAGGCTTTAGTGGCTGAAACCCCAAGTCCCCCATGGTCGATGCCCTCCCTTCGTTTCAGCTTCTGCCGTTTTAGTTTTTTTTTTTTTTTGGAAAATTATTGATTGCATGTGATAGGTGGGAGGTTGTTGATTGTAATTTGTTTTGAAAGAGTTGTCAGCAAACAACTAGCACAACCACTCAACATTGTTAGATCATCTTTGTTTTAGTATTTTTTTTTTAATTTTTGGTTGTTTAGCAATTATTTTCTGCTGATTCTTTGTTTAACAACCATTTTTTTTCATTTTTTTTTTGCAGTATTCGTCAATCCAGAAGATCGGGATCCATGGAGTTCGAGGATGGGGGCAAATCTTCCCCCATTGTGGAGATAGGGGATGAGGTCGGGGATAATGTTAGAGGTTCGAAGGGAATGGGGAAGTACTTCACTTATCCTCCCATGCCATCTTTACATAGTGCACCATGCATAAAGTCATTGGCATATTACTCATACTCACAATTTTAGCTCATATAGCACTTGTTCAAAATTTTAGTACTAAAGAAAATTCTGGTTAAATTACTAACCATCATAATTAAAGTGTAAAATAATTTTTTGGAGATAATTCAATATTTCTATGAGGTCTTGTAAAAATTTCAAAGTAAAACAAGATCTCTAGCTATATTAATAAAATTGTACCAATTTGGTGGTCGTAACCACCTAATTCTAGCCAACAAGTTAGAATTCTCAACTTTATTACCATAGAAAATGAACCAAATAAATTTTGTAAAAATTCAAGGTTGGATCTCAAAGTGTCTATAACAACCTGTAAAAATTTTAGAGTAAAATTTAATCATTTCATATAATAAAAAAATTAGACAAATCAAGAGCTTCAGAATTGGCTTGACAATAACCCTGATCACCTCAGTTTTTTTGAATTTTAAAAATAGTAATGGTCTTCAAATGGACTAAGAAAAATCATAAAGTTACCTTAAAATGATATAAAAAAGACATATCTAATTGTTGCAAAAATCATGAGTTTATTGCTAAACCCAAAATCCAAATTTTTAGCATACCAAACCAAGATGTAAGTTGGTCAATGAAGCATTCCAGCAACTTGTACTAACCAAATCATACATGTTCATCAATATTTAGGCTATAAACTATAATAACAAAACCAAATCCTAGCATATTTTTTCATAAAATTTCAAAAAATAAAATAACTTGAAAAAGGTTTTCAAGAAATCCCTACCTTTAGCAATTATAATGATTTTTTCAAGTGTTTCTCCACCCAACTTCAATCTAAACCAACCCAAATCTTTCCTTTAATTAATAAAACAGTGGCCCCTCGTTGATGGTGAGGTGAGATGGAAATCTTCTTTTAGTTAGTATGAAAGTTTTAAGAGGTTGATTAGGTTTTGTATTTAGGGTACCAATATTTTGGTGTTGTAAAATGAATTTTTTCAAGCTAGTTTCATGGGGTTTTGCAAGGAAGAAGTGTAAAGGCCGTATAAGGAGGGAAGGTTGATAATGAAAAGGAGAAGAATGAAAAATTGAGGATGTTTCATATATTTATGAAAGAATATTTGATAAAGTAAATTAGTGAAAAGTGAAATAAAATTTTGTGGCTTTCCTTTAATCTTGAAAAGCTTGTGAAGTGTGGCCTCTTCCTAACCTTACACTTGTATAATGGAGTGGAAAAACTTGCTCTCTAAGTTTCATGTAGTACAAGAAACCATGCGTTGAAATTTTACCGAACAGATAAGATATTGGCTTCAATGACATTAAAATCAATTAAAGGCCAAGATTAAAACTTGCTTACTAAGTTTTAATCAATGCCATCCATTTGGCAAAAATGTGGCTGGTGGTGATTATTTTGTCATAAGGTCACTGTTATGGTGTCCAAAAATTACATATCAAAACTTCACTGATGGGTATAATATCTCTATTAAAAGCCTAAAATGTTTTTACCTTGGTCCTGGGCCTAATACTTTACCTCGCTTCTGAGTCTAAGTTTTCCCTGGCCCAAACATCCTCAGCCTTGGTTCAAGAGTTACTATTCATCTATAGGCCTGAAAATCAGGATTCACATTTTTTTCTTTTTCTACTTGTTCTCATCCTCACAAAGCTTGTCAAAATTATGAAATTCTTATTAATAAGGTTTAAATATATTTTTGAATGATTTCAAGGTATTACAAACTACACTTTGAGCTAGATGCATATCAATCCAAGTTGATTTTTCTATAAAGCTAATAATAACTATGACGTCAATACAATAGTACATGATAAAACTATTATTGTTCTCGTCGATCATACATGCATGTAATTTTCTTTCAAATAAATTAGGATAATTAACAAAGTACCCTTGAACTTTCACAATATTACATTGCATCCCAAACTATGATGAAAGTTGAACTCAACCCTATCTATTAACCTTGACTAATAGTTAAGTGAGAACATTTATTAACTAAGGTATTCTTAAAAACAAAAAAGAAAGCTACCATTATAAGAATGGTGATTGTTTGCAAATCGGTTTTGTTCAGTTTTGTGTGAAAAATCAAATCAATCCAAATAATATAATTTATACCTCGATTGGATTGAAATTATAAATTTAGATTAAACCAATATCCAATCCAATTTATTTTTTTGTTGATTTAGACTATCAGTTTGATTATTTCTTATAAAAGAAAATTTGTATGGAATAATGAGAGACGCACATGTGATTTAATCAAATTCTATATCATTATGAGATATAATTGTGTCATTAAAATACTATTATAGACTTAGTAATATATATATATATATATATATATATATATATATATATATATATATTATTAGATAATCATAACTCTTTTGAGGAACAAGCTTCAAGGGCTTTGCCACCATTGACAAGAATGACCTCTTAGAAACATAATACTTTCTATGTATGTGAAACTTTAGAAACCTAATAACATGTTTAATTTTGCCCTTCACATAAGGCATCCTTCTCTATTAACTACTAATTCATTTACAAGTGCATATTATCTAATCCAAACCAATCAAAATCACTAAACCGATTAAATTGCAAAAATTTTGATGAGATTGTTTCTTGTGTTCTTCAAAGTTGCTTGAATGGATCAAACTCTGTATTTAATAATATTATATAATATAATTTTTTATTGTTAAATCTATACTTTTTCTTATTACAATTCTAGGTTATTGCATAATTTTATTATTTATGTATAATTTTCATGTAAAAACCATTTTACACATTAAATGAGTAATTTTAATTTTTATTTATTCATTTTATATTAACTAAAGTTACTATCGACATTGGGTTGTGACCGCTTAGTGAGCCACCAACCACTAGCAACCCTAACTGACATTTCATAGAAATCCAAACAACATATCCCCTAAAATTTTGACATTTCCTTAATATACTCCTATGAATTACCTATTTTACAATCCATAACAATTCCAAATATATCAAATATTCACTAATAATTTCATATGTACTATAGTAATATGCTTATAACTCAGCACTATAGACAATATGTATCCAATATACAAACCTCTTAATGCAATGCCCTGATTTTTTCTATTTGTACAAAATGACCCAATTTATGTGCAAATCTCAGAATTACATAACTTGTACATTCTTAAAGGGTTAGTTTAATATTTGAAGGGAATTAGAAGTGCTTTGCATGCTTCTGATGCAAAAATTGAAATTCTTGCATTTTTGGGCAAAATTGCCAAAATAGCCATGAGGTAATTTTCTTGAAATGAAGTGAGACCGGACCTGGTAATCACATGAGAATATGTGATTTGTGAAGTTTTTGTAAAAAATTATATGAAATTATCGTTTTACCCTTAATGAGTAGTAATTAAGCTTTAATTTATCGAAGTAATTGAGAAAATAAAATCAATATTAGACTTGAAATAATGGTAATTTTATTTTATTTATTAATCTTGGGTCAAAATAATTAATTGAAGTAAGTTATGTTATTTGAATTTCTAAATATGTTTAATTACATATTAAGCATACAAAGTATAAGGTACAGCTAAAAGGACGAAATGACACTTAAGATTGGATTACCTCCAATACTCTTGCTCTCTTAAACCTAAGTACCCCAATTAGCATGGATTAAACATGATGATACATTCAATATTGAATCGTATCCCTTGTATCAAGATTAGGTGCCCTTAAGTGATTATTTTGAATCCTAATCATTTTAGAAAATCCTATACTATCCTAACCCAAATTTCCACTCTCACAAAGTTGCAAAAATTACCCCTTGCCCAAGACATGGCCACAATGTCCTTCCCATATTCCTCTTTCATTTTCATTTTGATAAACCCCCAATTTAGTGTCTTTAAAATTTCAAGTTGGACAAATTAAATAGTTGGACAAATTAGTCCTTGCAAAAGTGAATTATCAAACAAGTTGGTCCTCCTAACCCAATTTATCAAAGGGACTAACTTGGCTGATTATTCAATTTTGCAAGGACCAATTTGTTTGACTTGAAATTTTATGGGGACCAATTTGAGAAAGTTATTTTTCAAGGACCAATTTATCCGATAATTCAATTTTGCAAGGATCAATTTGAGAGTTTTTTTTCAGGAACCAATTTTAGAGGGACTAAAATGGGTGTTTTGTCTTTCATTTTTTTTTTTGGTCATAAATATCTAAGACACATCATACCATACTCACTCATATACTTTCTCATTTGCATTTTTATTTTTCCTTTTTTTGGAACGATTGATCTCCAAGTTTAGTTCAAAAAATGCACTCATCTATCTTTCGAACATTCTTTCTCCTATTCTCTAAGTCACCATTTCTTAAGGAAAATCAAGGTCCAAACACATACTCTTACCACACATCTTCATTTTTCCTCAAAGCACCACACTAATCTCATAATCCAAACATTTCGATTGAAAACACACCTTCCCTCACCATCTCGTTAAGGTTGTGGCTTACAAGAAGTCGAAGGAGGAGTCTTGTTTCATTTTGTGCTTTGATCAAGTTGGATCTTTACTTTGATAGGGACTATGTTCTTGTTTTCTTCTTCTTTTGGTTTTTCTTCTGAATTTGAAGATGAACCATGAACCTTAATGATGAGAGTTTTCTAATGGTGGAACTTTCCCTAAGTGGTCATCTTTGATCTTCAAAAGAAAAGCTCTATTTCTCAAAAGAAAATGTTTTATTGGACTTGACGATGAGTTCATATGATCATGATTCTTTTCATGCCTTGATCATGATGTGCTAAAACTACTTATGCCCCATGACTACTTATCTTACACTTTTGTAAGAATATGCTTTCATGTGAGCACTTGAAGGTTTTTGTTATGAGGCCTAAAATAAAGTTTTGATCTGTTCATTTTATTTGTTTGGTGTGATTTGTGATTTTGACTAAATATTGTGGTTATTGTTTGGTTGGTTTTGGTTCCATGAGCATAAAAATGTCATTTATGGTTCTTGTGTCTTATGTAGCTTATGTTGGTTTCGTTGATATGAAACACATGTTTGAAAGTAGATGAGGTATGGTGATGGTGATGTTGTGCTGTTGGTTGTATTTGGTGGTAGAGAATTTTTCTTGTGATGTCATGTATGAAAGTGTTTTTATGAGTGATTATAACCTTCTTGAGCTAAAAATGATTTTCATGATACATGTACACTAGTACATGCCCATGGCTTGCACTATATTCTAGAGGGTATGATTTGTTTTGATGATATAATTTATGTGTTGTTGTGGTCAAAATGTGAAAAAGTAACATTGTGATCATTAGAGGTCATTTAGGTGTTAAAATACAATTTAAGAAACTTATTTTGTTTCATATTAAGGTTTTAGTTATGTGTAGTATTTTTGTACTTAAATGATATTTTATGAAGTATATTGATGATTTTTAGTGATTAGAATGCCTAGGACAAGTATTGAAATAAAACTAGTAAAGATAAGGGTAAAACCAAAATTTTATATTCTTACCATAAAATGGTTTTGCTACTGTTTTGATGTTTTTCTCACTTTTTATTCATGGTTTTCAATGCTAGAATTATGTGTTTTGGTTGTTAAAATTATTCCTGAGTCTTTTGATGTTCATAGAAATGTTAAGTGTTAGATAATTTAGTAAATATGAAAAGTTATGCTTATTCTAGTTCATATATACTTTTAGTTGATTGGTATGAATGAGGTTTCAATGTCATGTAGTATGTGATAACATGTATGAAAAAATTCATGAGTGTTAAAAAACCCAAAAGAGTTCAAAAAGTGAAATTACTCTCTCAAGCTGTGGTATTTTGGCTAAAGGCCAAAATGACTCTGGAGATTACTGTAGGGTAGAGAAAATGTTTATAAAAGTGTAAAATATGTTTAGTCTCAGGAAAAGTAATAAATTGTGGAATTTACACTTTCATTACAAGATTTATGAAAATTTGATTTCTACCACAAAGTTGGCTAAGTGGTATTCCTTCATTATCGTATACTATTATATTGTTTGGCACTTGATATTGATTGAGATAATATATTACGACTGTTGATTTATTGAATATGTGATGTTGTATGAAACTGTAACTCGATGATATGCATGTTTCAGTTATGATATGAATATTGAGTTACCTATAAGCATTACATATGCATTAGTTAAGTTTGGTCCTTATCTTTGGCAATCAGTTAGGAGAAAGTTTATATTCAATGAGATGTTGATATTTAAATGTTATGAGCACGTGATGATGCAAGCTTTTGTGAATTGTGTTTGGTTGTTTATCATAATGTCAATGTTAATAATTTATGTTGAGAAGCATGATTACTATGTGAATTGACATAAAGGAAATTTGGAGAAACTCCATTCCAGCTGCTATGCTATTAGATTTCCACCAAATTTGAGGATTTATAGAGAATTTATGTGAAGCATGTGAGCATATATAGTTTTAATGAGATTTGATAATAAATTGTGATAAATGCTCATTTTCCTCATACTATTATTTGAGATCATCATGTGCAAACTTACTATTTCATCATAATTTACAAGATCTCTTACAAGTATAGTCCATACCTCATAGTATTTCATGAGGTCTCAATTTTTGTTGCATGCTCATGATAAGAAAGATAAGTTAAGATAAGAAAGTGACGTTTTCCCCTCTATTACCCTATATTAAATTTAGCAATAGCTAGTTAGATTGAGTGCATCCTAGGTGATCAGTGAGGTGGAGTTTTGTGGTTATTTGTAAAATCATCAGAGAGGTGAAATGGTTAATTTAGGTGGATATTTAAGATGGTGGCTATTAAGAAAGAAATTTAAAAGCTCAAGTACGAGAAAGTAAAGTATCATGGTTGTCATATCACACATTCCTTTACTATTATCCAATTACTTGATTCTAAATGTTAAGTTACCTAAGGAAATAAAGTAATGTTACGTGTTATGTGATTGCTTTATTATTATGCATGCTCATATGATTTATGTGCTAAGTGATCCTAGTTTTTTAACTTATCTCATGCTTATACACTTAGTATTGTGTTGTGTTTTAGATTTGAGTGCTACATACTTATGTTGTGAATATGCTTATGCTAATTGAATGAGTTACTTATGCACTTGAGGCATTGCCATGCATACATAAGATATCTGTTGCATTTATGATGGTAAGACCCATGTTAAAGGACATCTACTCGGGTAAATGGTTTTGAGAAATTAAAATTGAACTTGATGCATATACACCTTTTCATAATGAAAATAAAGTGGATGAGGATGATGACAATGACACTTGTGTTAGAGTCGGGAAGCCTACTGAAATATTGAATAAGTTTCTCATCTCTCTTCTTTCTTCCGTGTCATCTCCAAATAAGGATGATAGCGTTGTTCATGGTCTTTCTTCAAACACTTGGGAGTTATACTATGAATCGAATCATAATGTTGTAGCGGATGGGTAGAGATCCCTTCTTTCATGTAGTAGCTTTAGGGGTTATCCTATCCTTCATGCACATTGGCAGCTTAGAATTTTGGTGGTACATTAACAACCAGTTTAGCTATGCTTTAGTTATGTTTAGCTTTTGGACAACTTACGCTCGACCTTTATTGGTAGGCTAAGTATCCTAAGATCTTCTTTATGCTTATAGGATGTCGCAGCTATGTTATGGTTATGATATGTTATCTTAGTTTGTGTCATGTTATGCTATAGTTTATACATATATCATGATGAGGTTTATATGAGTATTGTTATTATGTGTGCATTTGCTAGTATTTATGCATACGCGTGACTCACTTCTTGGTTTTAAAATTAAAAAAATGTTTGTATTTTTAGTACTCATATTTTAAAGGAAAAAACCAAGTTAAGTTCTGAAACAAAGGTATAACAACTAATAATTAACCATAATGCAACTGAAGCTTATTAGGTTAAAAATTAGGATATTACATTTTGGTATCAAGGTAATTCGGTTCTCGTGGAACCTGATGATTGAACTAACTATGCATCTTAAGCATAATGCGATAGTTATGCATGCATAGAGCCTTATATATAGGATACATGATGAGAGGCATTTATGCCACTTATCTTACTACCAAACCTTAGTTTTTTCCATAAGTTTAGCTGGGCTATTGATGTCATGTTACATTTAACTTGTCTTATTGAGTATGATTTTATGTACATAGGAGCTTTGGATTAATTGCAAAATGTCAAGAACAAAACGGGGAACTCTTGGGAAAGGGATTGGAGTTGAATTAAGTGCAAAATCACGAAAATTCACTCTAAGGTAAATGCTACAACGCTCAATTAGAGTGCTTTGTTCTTGGAGATTGTGATAAAGATCTTTGTTATTGTCTTCAGATCACTAGATTGTGATAAAGATCCTTGTTATTGTCTTCAGAGACACTTTTATTTTAGTTATTGTAATTCTCCAGAGAGAGAGTACATTTCCTTACTAGTGTGAGGGTTTCGGTTGGATTTGGATGATGTTTGACACCTCTTTTTCATATTGAATGCATTAGTTTTCTCAATATTCTTTAGTTTCTACTCTTATAATTATTGTTGTGATTGTTATAATTTTTATTGGAATAACCAAATTAACGATCATCGTTTAGGAAAACCCTTTGGATATAAATTGATTGATCAATTAGTTTATGTTTGAAGGATAATATTAGAATTAACTTTTTGATTGGTGGTTAGGCTATAGCAATTGGTACTTTAAATCAATGTAAGTTCTAATTAAATTAGGATCCTGTTTGTTAGTTATTTTTCATTGGTCAAATTCTAGATGTCGATTGATCACTAGTATAATTGTCAGTAATTCATTACTAATAGCCACTAATGTGTTTAACATTTGGTCTGTGATAACTGTAGGTTAGAAAGTGCACAAGAAAGAGGGTTGAATCGTGCTTTGCCTCATTTTTCTTTTTTCTAATCCTGAAACTTAAAACAAAAAAACTATTAAGTGTTAAGCTTGAAGTGCAGCACAAACAAAGTTAGATGTATCAAAAAGTTACTTTCTAAAGCATAACATTAGTATAGAACAGCGAAAAGATTTTTCAACGGATATGGCATAACAACAAAGTAGTGAAAATAAAAGAGATTAAGGAAAAGAAGATCTGACATAGATATTTTTATAGTGGTTTGTAAATCCTATCTACATCCAGGACTCAACACTTATTGAGGTTTCACTAAATATCTTTCTCAACCTAAGAAAGAAAAATATGATAGTCTTAACATTAGCCTTCCCAAGTTCTCACTTGTGACCAGGAGATAACCCCTACTGTCATAACCTGATAGTTTTACCGCCTTCAAGCTGAAACATGTGACCAGTAAACAACCCTTACTATCACAAACCAAGTAGTTGTTCACCAACTTCTCCAAGCTGAACCAAGTAGTTATTCACCAGCCTCTAAGCTAAACCGTGACAAGTAAACCAACTTTAACTATCTCGTTGAAAGTACTCTTTGACTAGCCTCTCCAAGCAAAATCATGACCATCAAGAACACCTTACTGTCGCATTGCAAGTAGCTTTACATTAGTATCTCCAAGCTATCTCACACCGATCACTCCTGGATCGAGGATACAAAGGTTTTGTGTTTACATTGTCATTCAAACTAACCTACACTCAAGTTTCCTTAAGATATACATGAATAATTTAGGATAACTTGAATGAATTCTTTCTAATATTTCTTCCTAGGAAGAACATATATCTATTTAAGGACGTAGAAAGAAGAATTTTATAAGAAAGGAATCTGATTACATGATGAGATGAACTTTCAGGATGTAAGGAGATATTTTCATAGAGTTTCCACTCTTGTGTAGCGTTAATCCCTTTTTTTCATTTGAGCACAACATCTCTATTTATAAAGGTCTTCCTTTAGACTGTTGCTCTTGATCAGTTCTCCAAGTGACACATGTTGATCATCCGTTTGTGTCTTGAAAAAGCAGTCTAGAAGTAGGTTGACAGTTTGTCAGATTTTTTGTAAAGCGGTTAGACTTGAGGTTTCTGATATCCCTTTAGAAACTACTTTTTTACTTTCTGATCATGGTTTTTGAACTCATATTCTAGAGATTAAGTTAGTAGACCAAGTTGGCAGAAGATATGACTCACCAATTTGAAACTGTGTTTGACTTTAAATTTGAATTTCAAAAATTCAAATTTCCCTCCCTTTCTAGTAGCGTTCACGCTCCAAGTGAAGTGAGCTTTCTGAAGCATAGAATCAGTTCCTTGATAATTCTTTGATCTTTTGGTCTTCAATCCAAGCTTTATGATGATGAAAGATCATGATTGAAGATTGTGTAACACATTGTTCTTAGAATTTGCTTGATATCTTCATTTTAAGTGCTCTTTCTAATGTCTAGTGCTACTTTCTAAAACCCGCCCTTGGTTTCTTGTTCTTGATTTGATACCCTTTAGTCCTTAGGCATGTATATGTATTTCTCTTGATATAATGTTAACTTCTATTAAGTTCAATCTCTTTATATGAGATAAATCATGTTTACACATGCAAAGTGAAATTATTCTAGCTTCAAGTCCTTGTTATGCAATTCAGAAGTATCTGTATGCTATGTCAAGAAACTCAAACTAAACATTAGTCGTTCTTCAAAATATTTTCTTTAAATTGGTTCTATTGTCATTTAAAACATATTGCCTTAAAGTTTTCTAAGAGGTTCTGGAGCTAACAATCTCCCCTTTTTTATGATAATAAATCAATTTGAAGAAAATCTTTTGAAGAAATGTTGAAAGAAATAGAATTGAATATGTAGTGATAAAAGCTATTCTTTCAGAACATCACAACTATATTTTTCAAGAAGTTCTTTTCTTAAGGCATGATATAGATAGGTGCAAAAACATTTTGCAGCCTTAAAACTTGAAATCAGAGTTGTTTTGGTTGTAAAAGAACCTTCTAAACTTACTCAAAATTTGTGTGAGATGTATCAGAGTGATATTGAAACAAATTTCATCATTTAGGTCCTTTTTAATGCAACCAGCTTGATTTTCAGTAACAGAAAAAAAAAATTTTTGAAGTGAGCGTACTTGAATTAAAAAAAAGTAATACTTGTAATATCTTATCTTGATTAATTTTCAAATTCAGCACAACTTTGTTCAAGCTAATTTATCGTGAACAAATGCTCAAAAAATATGATAAACATGATAGAGCATGCATGATTGAGAGAGAAAACATTTCTTGATGCTCAAAGAAACCTTGATATAGATTTACCAAGCTTGTTACTATGCGAGGTTTCTGGAGCCTATTAGGATCAAGTCCCAAAATATATAAAACCAAAGCATAGATGAACTCATTGTTATGAGCTATGAAATTTTTTCTTATAAGAAACAGAGCATGAAAGGAAAAACAATTTTTATTAAGCAAAACTAGAAACATATGCTCATGTTTTTATGAAAACACGCTCATTGATACATATGAAATAGAACATAACATATTATATGCCATATAAGTGCAACAACTCAGAGAGAGTTATGAGGCTCACAAACTGATCTTATTTGTATTGAAGCATGTAGGAACAAGTTTCTTGACGACCTCGAAAACTATATACAACTATATTTTGATCAAGTTATACAAACATTTTGAGAACTTCTCATATGTGTGTTAGAAAGAATGTGTTTTATAAAAGCAACATTTTAAGCATGTCATACATATTGAAGCACATCAAATAGAGCATCAAGAGTAACAAAAGAAAGGTTTTGTGCTTTAAAACATACTTCTCAGCTAATCACAAATACACATGCGAGCTAAATATCCTAGCTTGCTAATGAATAAGCAAATAAGGGCACACACATAAAAGATAAGAAGCAAACATCTACCAGCATGATATATGATTAGCTAAGCATAAGTAGGCATCAATATGTAAGGGGCTTAAAAGAAGGAGCTTAAGACAATATGTATCCAGTTAAACGGATAGCATAAGCATGACTTTGGATCAGATAAAACAAATTGTATAAGACAAGATAAAATGTCTTAAAACATAAAAAAGATAGCTCAAAACAATAAAAGAATATGCATGCCAAAAAAATTCTCACTAACCCTTAGCATAGGCTCCCCTTGAATTCTATTTGCATGACTCCCCCAATTGATATGGCATGACTCCCTGATTTCCATAGCACTTGATTTTCTTCATGTATTATCTTCTCCCTTTCTATCATTAGCAAAAAAGGAGGTATGCAAGATCATAACTACCATCTTCAGCCTTGACGCCTTAACTCTTGTAGTATTTCCTTGATTGGTGTGAAGGATCTAAAGCAATAGTTTTTCATGGTGTTTGAGTTGGATGTCATGCTCTATGATTGTTGCCTCAAGCCTATCTTGTCTGGAGGCTATCTCTTTTAGATGCCGTAGGATGATTCTGAAGCTGAAACTTGTCGAGTCGGTTGAAGGAGGAGGATAAGTTGATAAGTGCCAATGTTAGTGGAATAGCTTAGGAGATGGCTCAGGAATGTCTAGGGGCATAGCCTCCAAAACTAGGTGATTCAGCCTGTATTTCAGCATGTGCATGAGCAAGAGTTGGAGAAGATGGCATGTCAATATTAGAGGTAAGGGAATAAAGTAGGCCCAAATAGGAGCAAGGTTTCAAGCATTTGAGCCAAGGTAGAAGCACAGCTTTTCACCAAGAGGACACCAATTCTGATGTCTTATCCTCTTCTTCTTCCATGAATAATGCGAATGGAAGGAAGGTTGAGGCACCATTAGGATTATAGAGGTCTGGTTCATGGTCTTCTTTTGGCTTTTCAATGATGGACTCCATTAGACTTCTCAGCCATGGGTCTAAGTTGATTGTAGCACTTCTAGCCATCTCACTATTGAACAAACTTTCTTCTTTCACATGAGGATACTCCTCTTGTTCTTCTTCTTCTGCCTCTTCCTCTTCATCTTCAGAGTGGGTAAGAATAACTCATAGCCAGCCTCTTCATTTTTTGATTTCCTTCCTAATGGAGATTCTTGATTCATGTATAGGCATATGTTTAGCTTGAGCCAAATCTTTCCTATTGATGACTTTCAATGGTTTGACTACTATATGAGTTTCTTGTAGTATAGACTCTTGTTTTCCATTTGTCCTTCTTTCTTTACCCTAAGAGGTAAATCAGATTTTTCTTCCTCTGATTCTCAATCACTTTCAGGAGATTAATTTTCTCTTTCCTTTGGCCATCTCCTTTAGAGACTTTAACTCCTTGTGGGCTTTTTTGGCTTAATCTCCCCTTATTCTAGGACTCTGCCTTGTTGGTTTAGATCCTTGATGGTGGACTTCTTCCTTGAGGTTCTAATAGAGGAAGTGTGATAGTTCCTTCCATGAATTCATACCTTTCTGTAACAAGTGGAAAACTCATGTGAAGAATCTTGTGAGTAGCATTCCATATGGACACTAGCTATCCTCCTTTTTCTTTGGAGATGGTGCTCATCATATAGTCCAAGATGAGTCTTGGCAAGTTCACTTTCCTTTTGCCATTAGATTATGAGCCGCATGCCAACTAGCATATGTGCTTCCTAAACGGGTAGAATGGAGAATTGTACCGCCGTATATACTTTCCTAGCCCTAGCACTTAGCATGGCAATAGTGACTTTATTCGATTTGTGAAGAATGGAATCAGTGAGATACCTGGACACGTTTCCTTCATTTATCCCTTAGAAGTGAGCCCAATTTGGTGAGGGCTCAAATGATTCCAATATTTGGTGCCTTGATGATCTTAGAGAATCCTGAAGGAGTGATCTTGATGACACAATCTTTGATTATAGACTTTAAGGAAAAAGCTAAGTTTCCTTCTAATGGGAGTAGAAGGCAGCCAGTCAGAAGACTCCTTCATTTATCTCTAGATATTCTTACCATATTTTAAATGAAAATACTTTGTCAAGAATGGCTATTTCTTCACGAAGATCCTTTTGACTTCCTAGGTTCCATTTTTCTTGATGCGAAGTGTTTTTCATAATGATCTGCATTTGTGATCATCGTACATGTGAAAAGAAACTCTCTCTTTAGCAGATTGGTCGTGGCTTTTCTTTTTAGCCATTGTAGAGAAGTTTGTGCGTGAGATAGAAGAAGAAGATTGAGTCTCAAAGATGTTAAGGGGTAAGGAATGAAGGAGTTTGTAGAAAAAAGAGTAGCGATGAGAGTTTGAGAAGATGAAGAACGTTTCAAGACAAGGTTTGAGAGTGAGGGAATACGAAACGGTTGATGAAGTATGTGGTTGAAGATGATGGCTAAAGAGTGACGTGTTTAGAGCATTGGGAGCTTATTTACATGTGATGACATGATGACAGAAGCTTAAGCGACGTGGGAGAGAGAAAACTCAAAGAGTGCGAATTATCCCACCTTTTCATCCTTTTTTAAAAAGAGTGGTTTCTGACGCTTGGATCACTTTCTGAAGGTTTTACTTTCTAAGCTTCGCCTTTCACTTCTTGACCATTTAATTCACCATTTTTTCACCATACATTCATTTTCATATTATGGACTTCATGTGACCATGACCTCCTATTTTAACCCTTTTCTCATTATTCTGATAACCATATTTCATAAGTGATCTTGCAACCTGACTTTTTGATATACCAAACAATTAGTTGATCTTGCAAGCTGGCCTTCTGATTACAACCATGTCTTCTAAACTTGTAAACTGATGACTTTGCTAGGTCTTTAGTTTGGAGCTTATGAAGGAGTTTCCTAAGATGTTCGTGCATGAATACTTATGCAGATTCTACAAAAACTTTAAGTTTAAAAGCTTTTTCAAAACACAAGAGAGATCTTTAGTTAATAGTTTTGTGAATATATGACACTTGGTCTTCAGTATTCATAAACATTATCTCAACATCCCTTTTTGAACATGATCTTGAATAAAAGATGTCCAGGAAGTGCTTGGATTTAAATTGCTGAAAAGGATTCTTAACAAGATTGATAGCACTAGTATTACCACAAGGATAGGAATTTTGGCATACCTCAAGTTATAATATTTTAGTTGGTTCCTTATCCATAGCATCTAGGTGCAACAAATTATAGCAATTACATATTCAGCCTCAACAGTAGAAAGCAATTGTATTATGCTTTTTGTATGACCATGTGATCAGGTTTTTCTAAAGAAGTAAGTATTGGTGTTTTTTCTCTAAACTCTATCTCCAATGAAATCAGCATCACAATAACCTAAAATTTCATAAGAAGTATCTTTCTATACTATAAGTTGAGATTAGTAGTACCTAGTAAATATCGAGGGATTCTCTAACGCATTTAAGTGTGATTACTTTGGGTTAGATTGAAACAGAAATTCCACACTTAATTGAATGCCTGGTCTGCTAGCTATAAGGTACAATAGTGAACCAATCATTCCACGATAATTACTTTCTGAAACTTTTTCACCATTATCATTAGCATCAATGATTTGAGATGGATGCATGGGGGTGCTTATTTGTTTATCTTGATCCATATTAAATTTCTTTAAAAGCTCCTTTGTATATTTTTCTTAATGGATCAAGGTTCCTTCCCTTTGCTGTTTTATTTGCAAACTAAGGAAGAATTTTAGTTCACCTATCATATTCATCTCAAATTCACTGTGCATTAATTTTGAAAACTTTTACAAAGAGCATGATAATCAGTCAAATATGATGTCATCAACTTATATTTGAACAATCAGAAAGTTATCATCTTGTTCAAGAGTAGTATCAACTTTATCTATCTTGAACCTATTTTTTAGCAAGAAGGTGCTCAACTATCATATCAAGCTTGAGGGGCTTATTTCAACCACAGAGAGCCTTGTTAGCTTGAAGACATGGTTGGGAAGATCTTCACTCTCAAAACCAGGAGGTGCTTTACATATACTTTCTCAGAGATGAATCCATTTACAAATGCAGATTAACATCCATTTGAGGAAGATTGAATCTCTTGAAGGCATAAGTAGCATTCTAATGGCTTCAAGCCTAGCTACTGTTGCAAAGGCTTCATTATAATCAATTCCATCTTATTGATTATAACCATGTGTAACTAACCTTGCTTTGTTCCATGTATAGTGTCAGCTTCATGGAGCTTGTTCTTGAATATCTCCTTTGTATTGATGATGGTTTTTCAACTAGTCATCCAGACTTTGCCTTTTAGCAACTTTGATCACTCAAAGCTTCTTTAATATATTCAAGTTCAAAGGTGGAGATGAAAGTAGAGTTTCACATATTTCTAAGGCATGATTTGATTCTTAAGTCTCAGAGAACTCTATTTGAAACTGCTTTAAATTAGAAACTCCCTTATAGTTTTTGTAGCTTTGAGGTTCTGACTTCTTTTCATCTTCAAATTGCTCTTCTTCATGTTCAGAAATCCTACTTTCTAATTGCTTTGGAGTTTTGAGCAGCTTTTTGAAGAGCTTATGTTCTAGAGCCCACTTTCTGAAGGTTTGGCTTTCATCTGCTTGCTTTCTAGAACTTCCTTGGGACTCATTTTCTTAGGACTTTCTTCTAGTTCTTTTGAAATCATCGGAAAAGTTCTTCTTGAGCTTATTCATCATCTATCTTGAATCATTTACAGTTCTTAGGCTTTGAGCTTCTCGAATCTCTTCCTGGTTCAGGAAAGGTATTTGGAGTAGTCACCATCCGCTTGTTCCTTGGGACTCCAGCTAGTGGACTTTTCTGACACACCTGCAATAATGAGTTTTGGTTTTGATGCCCAAACTTTCTTAGGTCTTTTTGGTTAGTTTTAGAGGAAGAGATATCCCAACCTTTCTAATGGATTTCTTTCTCAAGAACCATTTATCACGTGAGTGTCCCTTCTGTGGAAAGAGTGCAAGAAAGAAAGTTTATAGATCTTAGATAAGGTTGCATTACTTTTTTCTTCTATCTCCTCTTCATATCCCAAACTTGTTTTTTGAAACTATGGCCTCTAATTCAGCATAAAAACAAGGTTTTTGAACCATTTATCATTTGTTCTAGGTCAAATATCAAAGCCATGAAGCCCTCTCAAATTTAGAAAAACTTTCTGACATCTTTCTCATTTCTTTTGGAGACTTCAATTTCTAAGGCATAGAACTTGAGAAAGAAAAAAAATTCTTCTTGTAATTTTTCTTTTTTAAGCTTAAGCTTTTCAGCTTCAAGGCTTGATCTTCTCAAGTTTCAAGGCAACCTTCTAAGTTTTCTTCCTGGTTGAGATATTTAAAGGAAAAAGCTTGAGAATCTTCTAGTAACTCATCATACAATGCAAGTACTAAGTAAGATGAAAGATTGAGTTGAAACGCTCTTACCTTACAATCTTCTATTCAACCATACCCAAGTCATGAATCATAGGTTTGTGACATCTTCTAGCTATCATGACTTTCCTGACCGTTTTTTCATCTTTAGAGATACTCAGTACCCAGCAAGCCATTCATAGTTGGCAAGTTGCTCTTTCATGATTTTCTTTGTGCTTTTTATCTTTTCTGAAATTTAATGTCTCTTCCTTCCTTGGCTTTGCCTTATTAGGCTTTTGGCATTTTTCTCATAAGCACAGAGATCTCATCTCCATTATCAATCTTAAATCTTTCATCAATTCTTTCCTCTTTATTAAAGGTTTTAGCAACTTCCATTGCTTTAGCTTTACACTACTTCTGATGTGATGACTTTAGGGCCAAAGACTTGTTCCCTTTATGGATTCATCATACATTTCAAGGAGCACATTTTTTGTGAATTTTATGAAATCCAAAAAGAGCATCTAGGACAAGAGTTTGAACATCTTTGTTATATGATCTTCATACAACAAGTGTAGTTTGTCCTATTTCATCAACTGTGTCACAAGCAAATATTTTGTCATATAAGATTCTGCTTAGTGTACATGCGATTAGGTGCTTGGTTTTGGAGTTCAATAAAGCTTTGACTTTTTTGTTCTTGTTCACTTGCTCTTCAAGACTCTTCTTGAAGACGAGGGTGCCTTGTTAGATCCTGAAATTCATAAGAGAGAATGGTTTCATTCTTCGTAATCGACGACCTAGGTTGTGCCTTTTCTTCATTTTTTGTGAAACTTAGCGTAAAAATAATTCTAATTTAAGGAGGTAATGACAATCTCTGTCAATTACTAGAAGTAAACCAGATGATCTGCATGATGCAGAAAATAAGGGTTTCAAGAAATCGATTGGATGAGATTTATGCCATTGTTACATAGATGGAGCATGAGAAGAGAACTCAAGAACCAAGAACAACAAACAAAGCCTTATAAGAGTGGATGAATCAAAATCTCAAAGAAGACACAATGGAAACAAAATTTCACTGATACCATATTGGAAGTAAAGGCAGGAAAGTGACTGATTCATTAATTGAGTTGTTAAGATACATAGGTTGAGTATATATAGCTAATGAGAATAGCAAAGTCTAATAACTACTTCACAATAACTAAGTCTAATGGAGTTTTTAACAAAACTACTAACTATTAGTGTTAAAAACCTTTGCAAGCAAAATAAGGTAAAAAATTTTACATCTAAAGGAAAGGCTTTCTCGAGCAAGGGCTCCAACTAAGTTGATTTGTTCAAGGAATAAAGAAGATTACTAATGAACTTGCTATCATCAATTGTCATGTAAATAATGATGATCTAGTCATCCACACCTTGAATAGTCTAGGTTCCAACTTCAAGTTGTAGTGCTCTAGAACCCGTCAAGAGCCTATCTCCTTTGATGTCTTGCATGCTACTCTTTAGATTATAAATCCTACCTTCAAAGGCAAGAAATTATTTTTTATCACAATCTAGTTGTGATAGCCAATGTAGTACACAGAGGCAAGCCTAGCTACACAAATCCTAGGCATTTTTCAATATTTTGAATGTAAGCATCTCATAGATCCACTTTCCTCACAACAAAAAAGAATTATCTATCAATACTGTGACAAACCATGCCATTCCCAAGGTCTACTACAAAATCATTGGCGATTCAAAGAAATCAACTTTGAACTAACAATGACTCAATAATTGTTTAGGATGAAAGTCACCATATTACAAATGATTTGGATTAACTTTCTGACAACACCATATACTAGTCGTGATCAAGTTCTTGTTGGCAATGGCACTGCCATTCCTCTCTCTTACATTAGTAAAATAGATATTCAAACCTCTTCCAACTTCTTAAACTTTCTCAAGTTTTATTTGTTTCTTCCATTTCACAGAAATTACTTTTTGTTTCCAAATTATGCAATTCTAATCCCATTTATGTTGAATTTTTCTCTTCTCATTTTCTCGTGAAGGATATGAAGACAAGAAATCCTTTGATCAAAGGATTGCATAAGAATGGCCTCTATCATCTTCCACCTAAACTTCATTCAACTGCATTCATCACATCTACCTCAACATGGCATCACATTTCGACCACCCTTCCACTCATGTTTTCAATCATTTGACAAATCAACATCACACAAATAAGAGCACAACTCATCCATGTGGTTCATGTTGCAACTCAAGAGTCATAAACTTCCATTTTCAAGATCTAAGATTACTAGTTCTAGGCCTCAAGATAGTCTATATTGATATATGGGTCCTACCCTTCTTAGGTCTTTGGATGGATTTCTTTATTATTTAATTTTTGTATATCATTTCCTAAGTACATTTGGTTGTGCCCTTTAAAAAATAAGTCAAATGTTTCTTTAACTCTTTCTTAAAGTTCATTCTTTGTTGAGAAATTTATTAATTTACCTCTCATTTCTTTATATTATGATAATGGGGTGAATACAAATAATTAACATCTTATTTAATCAACATGACATTTCTCATTTTACTATACCTCCCCATACACCTGAACACAATGCATCGGTTGAATGTTGTCATTGTTACATGTAGAACTTGGTCATGCACTCCTTAACTATTCAAAACTTCCTCTCCAATTTTGGCCATTTGCATTTCAAAAGGCTGCCTACCTCATAAATCACATGCCAACACCAATTTTAAACATGAAATCACCTTTGAATCCTTGTTTCATGCTAACATCAATCACATGGATTTACATTCATTTGGTCATTTATGCTTTCCATGGATAAAACCTTACACCACTCATAAACTCCAATGGCATTCTCTACCATGCACTTTTGTAGGCCATTCAACATCTTAATATGCATATTTATGTCTTGACCCCCTTACTAATAAAATGTACACATTTAGACATGTCATTTTTTATGATAATAATTTCCCATATCATTCCTTAATAGTCAAAATCGTGAATTGATCATCCATTCCTTCATTTGCATTTAACACACCGTATCAATTCATATCACATTCATGTGCACCTCCAAATATACCATAGCATATTTTAAATTCCAAAATTAGTGCAATAGTCGATGATTATTAAAATCATATAATGAGGACTAAATCAAAATCCTAAGTATTAACATCAATAACTCAGTAAAACTTATGCAAAAAACTATTTTTGAGCAAGATAAGTGGTATAAATGCCTCTTGGTTAATTTTCCCATATCAAAATCTCATAATGTTGTTGGCTGGTGGTGGTTGTTTAGATCAAAAGAAATCTTTATGGCTCTATCTCAAGATACAAGGCCAAACTAGTAACAAAAGGCTACACTAATTGCCTAGAACAAATTTTAAAGATATTTGCTATAATCAAGCCACAAACTATTAAAATAATTCTTACCTTGACATGGAGTAACTCTTGGCCTACGCATCAATTAGATGTCAATAATGCCTTTCTTCAAGGTACACTCTGAAGAAGCTTTTATGGAGGAACCGTCAAGCTTCAAGCACAATATACATTTTGATTATGTTAAGGCTTCATAAGGCAATCTATGGGTTAAGACAGCTCCTTAGGCTTGCATGATAAGTTAAAAGGGTTTGTTATCTCCTTCGACTTTCATTCAAGTAAAAGTGATCCCTCCCTTTTCATCTACTCTTTTGATGACATCTTGATATATTTTTTATCCATGTGGATGACTTGTTACTATCAAGAAACAATTCTCAAGTGCTTAATGAATTCATCATTGCCTTGTTTACTTAGTTTTCCTTAAATTTAGGCAATCCTCACTATTTTCTAATTTAAGATTATTCCTAACAAGGATTGCCTACTTCTCTCTCAACACAAATTCATTCATGACATCCTTGAATGGTTCGATATGTTTGGAGCTAAACCTTGCAATACACCATGTATGCCTAAGTTGCAACTCCATGATGTTTACCATGGCAGACTTGAACCTATTGTCGTAGAGTCATTGATACCTTGCAAGATTCTAACCAAACCTAACTTGTCCTTTGCAATCAATAAAGTATCTCAATTCATGCATAAACCAACCATGCAACACCTGCAGCATCTCAAACAACTTTTGTGATATCTTAAGTCCACCATCAACTTTGGTCTTTCTCTTAATAAAACTAACTCTTTCAACTTATTAACTTTATTGATGCTGATTGGGGTGGCAATGCCAATTATGGCACTTCAACTTCTACTTTTGTCACATTCTTTGGTGGCAATCCAATCTTTGGAGTTCTAAAAAGCAATGGACATTAGCAAGGTCCTCAACTAAACATGAATACAAGGGAGTTGCATCTACAACTTCTGAAATTATATGGCTGCAAAACCTTCATGAATTATAGGTTGAGTAGTCTAATAAGCCAATTTATTTTGTGTTAACGTTAAACATATATATACATACATATATATATATATATATATATATATATATATATATATCATATCTATACGAATTATTTTCGCTAAAGCGTATTTTTGAATATGTAAAGTCAATTTTGATTATTGGACATGCATGCATGTGTAAGAAAAAGTGACATTAAAATTCTTGCTATTTCACCTAAACTCATGAATGCTAGAAGCTTGCCAAATTGCATGAAAAATCCAGTTGAATTATTTCTTATTTTCCTTGCTACTTGGATAATATAGGTCAAAGACTCAAATTTGAATATGAACGGCATGAAGTAAAATTCAAGTTAAATTTGTATTCTTCACCAAATTGACTAGTCAAATAAAACATTAGAAATTTCATACAACTAGAAGCACCTGGAAGCATCAAGTTTCATCTTCTTTATTATAAGCGATTGGCACAATGCATTATAAATAGGAGATGATGTCATTTGAATGCACTACAAAGATGTAGTTTAGAAGCATGTAGAGAAATTTATTAATGATTCAAGAGAAGAAATATTAGATTTCTCCTAGTATATTTCTTTGTGTGTGTATCTATTTATGGAAAAGTGGTTGATGTTGTTCTCCTTATAGTTTGAGATATTGTAATTATTCCCACTTCTAAAAATCGTAATTTTTTGCAGCAATATATTGTGTTAGTTTCATATTTTCATCTTCAAATTTTAGTTGTGTTACTTTGTTCCTCAACTATCGATATATCAGTGGTATGAAAGCCAATGGTTTGAGTTGAGGGGTGTAAGGGTAACACAAATGGTACAAGCCAAAGAGCTTGTGTCAAAAGTCTTCTTGGTAATATAGAAGCTAAGTGGTGTTGATGTTGCAGGAGGTACAAATAAATAAAGTAACCCTCACTATTGATTATCCATTATAAAGGAATAAATTGAAGATAAACCCATAATTTAATTAAATAGAAGCTCAATGTGAATTTTCCCTATGGAAACTGAGGATTAAGTCAAAATGGAAAGGAAAAAGATGCTTATGTACAATTGAAAGGAGGTTCATAATGGGAGATGGATGGATGCAATGTCTTGCCAAATTTGCATTTGGCAATGGCAGGATGCAAGCATTCCAAGTGTCTTCATAGAAAAACAGCAAAGGAGATATGACACACTCACCATGTTGAGAGTACCTTATGAATTTGAATTTTGTTTTGCAAGGACAACAACTTGATTTGTTAAATAGCAAAAAGAATGGTTCAGAGTTCTTTAGAGTTTACTAGATTCATATGATTAACTCATCACTAACAACAATATATGATCGTCTTGATATGATAACTGCTATTGCTCCCAAAAAGGAAAGTGGATGCAAAAATTGAATGTAAAGAATTACAAGCCAAAAGCTTTGTTGATGAAAGGTAGATCAATGGAAAGTGGCCCTATTGGAGTCACAATCATGGTAGTAAAGTCTCGAAAGAAAGAAACTTACTTGTTACAATTATGGCAAAAGAAGGGCATGTGAAAAGGATTGTTGAAACATGAAGAAGAATTTTTTATTGACAGCTTTGTCAATGGCTCGAGTATAAGAATATTGAAAAGTATTCGTTAGTGCTTTTTGGTGATGAAGGAGAGATAACCAATATATATTCCTTTGATACATTGGGAGCAAACATCATCACTTCAAATAAATGAAGACGAAGGCATGGCGATGATGTTTATCTAAGAAATAAGCACGCGATGTATGAAAATAATTGTTAAGAACATTAAATATCGTTAATGGGCTCAGATCAATGAATTGACCTTTTTGCGAACACTATGTGAAAGTAGTAAGTAGCATAGATTGAAGTCTCAAAGATTTATTGCTAGAAGCAAAACACACGCTAAAATTTAATTAATCTAAATGAGTGAAGTAACGGTAACAATCCCTAGGAAGACAAAGTGTTTTTGTTCATTCGTTATGACTCGTTAAAGATGATCTTCCCATAAGAGGACATCAATTAGTTTCCAACATTCAAGCAATTTAAATTACGATGGAGCTTGAAATTGGTAAAGAAGGAAAAATAATGCTTAAGGAGATGGCAATGGAAAGAATATGAATGATGATTTCATTTCATTTTATAAGAAACATGGTATTTAAAGGCAATTGAGTTGCATGTACGACAAATGGTGTAGTAGAGTGGATGGACAAGATTCCTAAAAGAACTTGAGTTAGATTTTTTGGAATTGCAGGTTTGGCCAAGTCTTTCTGATGAAAGATTAGAACTTGTTATATGATAAATTCACCGTCAACAATGATAGGTTAAAGATATCTATGGAGATGCAATGGAAAGCCAGCAAATACATTTCTCCACATGATCCAGATGTCTTGTGTACGTGATGTACAATTCTAAGAAAGAAGCTAGATCCTAATCAAGAAAATACATTTTTTGGGTATTGACAATGTTAAGGATTTAAATCAATAGGTGCAATCTTCACAATGGTATTATTAGTAACTATGTGGTTTTTAATACCAATTATGAAACATAAAACAATTATTTGCAACACTAATTGAATGCTAATGTTTGTGGTTAAGTGTAATTTGGAGCAACATATCATCAATATTAGATTATCATCTAACACTTGATGACAATGTCAAAGGTTAAAGTACATGGCATCTATTTTTTGGCTTCGGAATTCTCTTGTTTTTATTCTATTTTTCTTGTTTTTGATGTTTGTTTTCATTTTTATTTTTTTGAACTATGTTTATTTATTGAATGCTAGCCATCAATTGTGTTGGTTCAGCTTTGTCATTCTTATTTGACAAATAAAGATTTATTAATGTGATATAATACCATAATAAAATAGTTACATAAAGAAAAATTATAGTGATATCATATCAAAATTAAATAAAAAATTAATTATGATAAATTTCACTTACTTTATAATTACATTAAAACTATTGACAGTTTTTGATTTAATTGTAACGTTATTAAATTAATCTATCCTTAATTTACCCATTTTCAAGCTAAAGTTAAAATACATCGTTCTAAAAGGAGTTTAGCGTATTTGAACAACCAGAGATAATCACAATGACAAAGGTTAAGAGAGATATATTTATTTATCCTTAATTTATTTTCTAGATTTATTTTAAGATTTTGTATTAAAATTTACTGATTTTGATTTTTCAGCTGGGTTTTTTTCTATATAAGGTAGCACCACATTTTGACGTTCAACTTTTAAAGCATCAAATGTAACTTAGAAATAATTTGCAAAACTTCATTTCGTTAAATAGTAATTGTTAAATAAATTTGGAAGTTCTTCAAGCTTAAATAAATAAAAAAAAAACAAATTTGTTATGAGAAAAATTCTCAACTTCTTCGGATTTTGTATAAATATGCCCATATTCGTTGTGATTGAATTCTATTGACCAAAAGCTTCATGTCCAAGTTGATACGTGAAATTCCTAAACAATTGGTTGCCAAGTTTTACTTTGTTGAGCAAAAACTTGTGTGGGAGAATACTAGACAAGGGTTTGAAATATAAGATTGAAATACAATAGCAGAGCATTTCGACCATCGAGCTAGCATTGAGGAAAATCAACCCGGATTTCTTTTTGGATGAACCAAAGGTATTCATTGTCGGAAATAATGACTAATTCCCTCAAGGTGTAACACCATATGTAGTCTTGCCTCCTGGCTGAACTCTCTCAGATCACAGGAATCAAATCGTTGACTAGATGTTTAAAGAACCCGACCAGGTTGAGCTATCCTGGCCTCTTGGTTAAATCAACCTAAATTTCTAGCAATTGATTTACATTTAATTAAGTAGCAAATATGAGAATAATGATATGATAATTTTAGAGGTACATATAAAACTTTATTGAGAATTTATTCATAAGCATTTTACTTTCAGTTTTGATAAATGACAAATTAACATCTTCTACAATTTAAAAATATAATTAACATATTCCCCAGCATTACATGCCCATTAATTTGTTTACATCTTTATTAAAAGAAAAGTAACTAATGATTAAAATTGGTTTAAACTTCTTTTGTGTTTATGAATTATAATAATAAATAATAGTAATTTTATATTTATATTTATATGTTTAAATAAGTAATAAAATACATGTATATTTTCGTCCTCATTATATTTATATATATATATATATATATATATATATATATATATATATATATATATAATAGGTTTTATATATATATATATATACAATGATGATTCTCTAAATAAATTTATAAAATTAAGGCCCTATTTGATACATAGTGTAAGACCTGATAATATTAGCTAATACTATAAAGTCAGTTTTTATCACATGTTTGTTGTCACATATGATAGTATAATGTTATATGATCGAGCCATTTTTATCATATGACAATAGAATCAAGCTATCAAGTCCCGAGCACCGATTAAGCCTAATAGTATTACTTTTACTAGCTAATTCCAAATTAACATTGACTTGTTCTTCTATGTAAACGTCTCACCCATAACCATTGCAGGGTAACTGGTAGCTAGCCACCCATTGGTCGCCACTGATGGGTTGCATTCATGCACCCTTCCTACATAACTTTAGGCATATTGCATCATTTATGTACTTAATTGGTTGATATTTGGTTGATTTGTATTTAGTCCTCATTAGGTATCAATTAGTATAATCATGATTATTTGCACAATTTTGATGAATAAATATGTTTTAGAGCTTCATGTGCTTTTAATCCTCTTTATGAGCATAATTTTGATATAGGAACTGCCTATATTGATGTATGAAGATCATAGAGGTGCATGAACTTGTCACAGTGATCAATTTGAAAGAATTTGGAAGCTAAATAGAAGAGTTCTTGAACTCATTTAACTGATTTATTATAATGAAAAATCTGTATCTCTCTATAGAGATTGGATTAAGAGATGTTTTGGAAAGCTCAAGGAGTCCTCTAAAACTTTCATGTTCAGTTCAAAACCCAATTCTAAAGCATCTTAGTGAAATGAGTTGCAAGATTAAAGGTTGCTGATGTTTGCCCAACTAACCTCCCATTCGTATTTGCCAATATCTGAGTTATAGATATTCAATTGAGGTGATTTTTGTGGCATTGGAAAAACTATTCAAAGAGCTACAAATGCTATTTCTAGTGCCAAGGACAAATTCGGATGTTTAAGAAGACAAAGCAACCATATACATAAAGACGTCAATTTTGTCAGGGAAGTGCCAGACAATGCTAAACGCACCTGGAAAAAGAATTTTTGTAACTCACCTCTTCAGCGCCACAGCACTAATGCAATAGCGTGCAAAAACCAGATTTTGGCCTAATTTTGTGCCTCGCTTAGCTTTTTTTTTTTTTTGCGTATAGTATAAATAGGATTAGCACAGACTTTTAACCTAATTTCAACTCATTGTCTTTGAACTTTTAGCAGTTGGGATTCTCTCTATATTTCTCTATATTTTCTTCTCTATTCTTTTTCTCAAAGAGATTCCATATTTGAATTTGCTTTGTTCTTGGGGATTGTGACAAAGATTCTTGCTATTATTTTTAGGTACACTTTTAAACTCATTGTTGTAATCCTCCATAGATGGAGATTAAGGATACAGATTTGTTTATAGTGTAAGGGTTCCGAATAGATTGGGATAATGTTTGAAACCCTTTGTTTATACTGAATACAATAGTTTTATCAAGGTTCTTGCAATTATTCTTATAATTATTGTTGCGATTATTACAATTATTATTGGAATAACTAAATTGGCTATCATCGTTTAAAGAACCCTTTGGTCATAAATTAATAGATCTATTAGTTTATGTTTAGGAAAAACATTAGAATTAACTTTCCAATTATGGTTAGGTTATAGCAATTGGTTCATTAAATCAATGTAAATTATAAATAAATTGATACCCTGTTTATTAGTTATGTGCATTGATCAAATTCTAGAGGCAATCGATCACTAGTAGAATTGCCAGTAATTAATTACTAATAGCCACTAGTGGATTCAATATTTAGTCAATGATAATTAATTCCAATCCTAAGAATACCTTACACTAGTGTCTTTAACTATTGACTTTACTCATCCAATTTTAATTGTTTTAAATCATAGTTTTAAAGGAAAGGTGATTGCTTGGGCTAAAGCACTTCACTCAGGGTCATTGGTTCAAGGTAAATAAGGTCAAGCTGGTTGAAATGGATATAATTAAATTAATATACAAACATACAATTTAATGTAACAAAATATATGTTATGTATAAAAAAAATGAAACATAACAATAAAAATTCACCAATTTCCCAATTAAATGTTAGTCCTAGTATACTAGTTTTTTTATTGATAACTTTATAAAAAGAATATCAATTTGAATTTTCATTTCCAAAAGGAAATGACATCGACTGAGAGTATTATCATAAATGTTATTTGAATACTCAAAAGTTAATCCCAATAAATACCCAATTTATTAATATTGGATGTGATGGTTGCACCCACTTACTCCATCCATCTATCACATACAATGATGATAAAATAGGTATTTCAATTGAGATCCACTTTGTAGATGTTCAAATAACATACTTAGATTTTTTTTTTTTCCCAATATTATACAAGTACAAACAAAAGAGCAGAAGATAGCATAAAACCAATTATATGCACTACTCTTAACCCCTTTTGGCATTGCCATGAAATAAAAAAAATGAATGCAAAATCAATGGGATCACTAATGAGCACTCACAACACATCAATTGTCATACACAAAAATCCAAGTCCTCATACAGCAACGATTTACTAGACTATGCACAAAATTCATGTGTTTCTTCATGTCATTCAAATGTCATATGTCCACCATGTCAACCTCATGATGTTCTTATCCAAATACCAATGTCCTATCCTTCAAATGCCACAAGACCATCTTGCTAAACTCATGATAACCATATGCACATACCAAAGTCAGTCAGCCTAAGCTGTAAAAGATCAAAATGATCATACTAGAGATATGAGACCAACTAAATGCATGATCAGCCATATGAATAAGACAAGTGTAACAATGCACCCCATCACAAATGCCAAGCTCTCACATGTTCCAAGTTTGATAGAAGAAAATGAGATCAAACTAGAACTCCTCACACCAACCTTTACTCTTGTATCCTAGTCTAACTAACAAATTCTCTCCATTTCCTAATTTGGTTTGAAGCCTTCAAAAATCACCTAATTTCTCACCTACCAAATAGTCCAACAAATGACATATAGTAATGACGTCCATATGTTTTTTAATCAAAACCTCTAAAAGGGAATAATTAACATCAGGCCTCATAGACAATAAATAGTTAGGAAAGAGGAAAAGAGATTTCACCAATTTAAGTACTTATACCAAAAAGTGGAAGATACAAAGAAGAAGAGATTCAATGGTTTCCAGCTCAGCAAACAGGAATGGACAAGATTCATCTAGAGATACAGGAAGGCGTTAATTCTACAAAGATGATCTTTAGTATAAGGTTTCTTATATATCACTTGACTTGAGCTAAAACTCCTAGAATTGCATCAACTTATTTAAACTATTAAACCAAAAAAAACTATTTATATAATTTTTCTTAATTTCATCCATTCTTTTTACATATTTTAATTGATATTTTTTTTTTATGAACTCCATGCTCCCAAACATAATTTTAAGATGGAATGTTGATAATTGTAAAATCATTTTTCCACGCAACTTGACAAGGTGCCATCATTCTTTGAGAGATTGCACCAACATAGAAAGAAATCAAAGCATAATGTGTGGACTGCATGATCCAACTTCACTCAAGATAGTTGCACTTCTCACATCTATTGTGTATTTGTATACATTAGACATTTTTCTATTTTCATTTGAATAAAATATGCTAAAACAATTGCTTTGCTCACAATTCACAAATTGATATGATTAGCTCAAATTTGCACCAAATAATTTCCATAAACTAGACATGCATTCAATTTAATTGTTGTGTTTACATGATATCATTCTTCTTCTTTTTTCCCTCTCATTAATGGCTTATGTATTTCTCAGGAGACACTTTGTTGAATTCTGTCCTGGAATCTAGAACAACAAGTACTCTGAATATCTTGAAATGGATAATCAATTGTTGGAGTAGTCTCCTGGCACATTTTCCCAATTCCTAATGATTATTTTGATAAATGCCCACATTAAACAACAACATTCAATCCTACTTTTCATTCACTTGGGGTTTCAACTCATCAAGTTCAACCACATCAAGATATGATGCCATTACCAACTAGTGAATGACATACTTCAAGTTACCTGTGATTTTAACTCATCAAGTTCAAGCATATAGAAATATGAGGCTATTACCAACTAGTGAACAATGTATGGTTTCAACTCCTTGAAGTTCAATGATATAAGAATGTGAGGCCATTGCTAACAAGTGGATAAATAAGAATATGATGCCATTACCAACAAGTGGACAGTGTCTGACTTCAACTCCTCATCAAGTTCAAGCATATAAGAATGTAAGGCCATTACCAACTAGTGGAAAGTCTTTGGCTTCAACTCATCAAGTTCAACCATTTCACAAAGTGAGGCCATTACCAACAAGTGGACAATGTCTAGCTTCAAATCATCAAGTTCTTCAGCCACCTAAAGAATGAGGCCATTACCAATTGGTGAGCAATCTAATTTTGATTTACCTTGATTTGGCTCATCATCAAGTTCAACCATGCACATCAAAATTTGATGTTATTACCCACCCCACCAATGCCATTAACGACTCTATTATCTCTAGGAAACAACCAACTATTTATGTTAGTTACTTTTTTTTTTTCCAAGTATGGGCTAATAAAAAAATCTAGGCAGAGGTAAAATAGAACATCATGATACTATTATTAATTTGTACTATGTTGTGGCTTACTGCTGACTTGATTTGATCTTAGGCAATTGCCCTTTTACAAATGAGGCCATCAACAAATGATGGGAGAATATAAGTATAATTTCTCTTGTCTTTGCTTGAATTCTACGGCAAGTACAATCTTTATTGCAAGGTGATGCCATTGTTTTACTTTGCGTTATGAATGCTGTTGGGAGGTTATTTTAGTATTGTTTGGTGGTGACCCTAAGACATGACACCTATCTGTTATGTTTGGAGTGCACACACAACTTGACTTCCTTGTTGTCATTGGGAATTGTGTTCATGGCTATCTCCGTCTCCACCTTGATGGCTATGTCGAAGGAAGCGGAGTGGAGATTTGTAAACCAAACAATTTAATCTAGGATACAATGAATTCCTTTGGTGTTTTCAACAAACAAAGTTAGAGATACTAGCATTTATTCATCAAGGAGTTTCGATCTAGATGAAGTGTAAAACAGTGGAATGGAAATGTGTGTTGAAATAAAGTCATGCTAGCATGGAATGATATTGGACAAAAATTGACTCACAAAGCTTATTGGTGATTGGGGGTTGGACGTTAGCCATCTTTTTGACAGTAAATTAAGTCTTTTGAACTAGATTGATGCCATGTTTAGTTTGTGCTCACTTATGTCTATTCCTTTCTCTACTTGTTTTGGATACTTTTTGTATCAAAACTTGGTGCTTCCCATGCGACCTCTCATATTTTATCTTTCTTAGAATTTTCTAGAAACTCTATTCATTAGATTTTTCACTTGTAATATTGTGTTTATATATCATGAATCAATGATGAATTCTACTTTGTGCTTCAATTTCTGAGTAAGTAGAATCAAGTAATAAAGACTTTGTTTAATTATTTTCATCCTTCTTCTTCATATAAATATTATTGTTTCACAAGTGAAAAGAGTTTTTTATTTTTGTTTATTCATTTTATTCGTTTATGTTATTTTAATGTATAATATTTCAATTTAACTTTTTTCTATAAAAATAAATTGTGCTGATTCACTATGAACCAATAAAAGTTTTTTGGATTGAATTGGATACACTGAGATTTAAACGAATTTGATTTAATTCAACGGATATATATTATGCTCATTGAATCAGTTATATTGTTCACCTTAAAATTGATGCAAACCACACTGCAAATATATCTACACTAGAATGGAATTCTCAAGAGAGAAATTTCGAAAAAATTAAATGAATTCGATTTATATATCAATTTTAATATGGTTATGTTATTTGCACACCACAAATCCAAACACCTAGACCTATGATTATTGGAGGAAAAAGATAAAATTGAAATACACATGTGCACACTTAGATAAAATATCTCTGAAAAGAAAAAATCACTTTTATCTCTATCTACACACATCTACCATCATCAATTGTTATATGACCATCTCAAAGAAAGAAAAACAACTCTTGAGAAGGAGTGTAGTTTCCTCACCTACAAAAGAACAATAACAATAATAGACATGCCTCTCTTTCACTTTTCTACAACAATCTTCTTTGTGAAATATATGAGTTTCTCATTTGCACTTGTTGCTTCTCTTTTCATAAGTCCTGATATTTCTTTTGATGGGTTCCTCATTTGCACTTCTCTTTTAGTAAGTATACACTTTGAGCTAAATATGATTATTGAACTAAGAATAAATAATTTAATAAATTTGTAAAGTGGCTCCAAAACTTGTAAAATAATGCTAAAAGGTTTACAAGTTTGTTATCATTAGTTTACAACTTTTTTACATTATTACAAGTTTTTACACTATATTTACAAGTTTGAAGCACGGGTTTACAAGTCTAGTAAACTAAGTGCAAAAAACTTGTAAAATTAAACATTGCTTAAAACTTATAAATCAAGTGTAAAAAACTTATAAACCGTTAGCAAAAAACTTATAAACATGTGTTTAACACTTACAAACCAAGTGTAATAAACTTGTAAACCAAGTTTTTTTACCTGAAGTGGTGCTATAAAGTTTTGAATTGATTGTAAATACTTGGAATCTGGTTCTAAATACTGTGAAATTGGTGGTTAAGAAGTTGCTACCTGGTGCAAAATACTTATAAACTTGTTGTAAATTCTTAGAAACCAAGTCCTTAAAATTGTATAAGTAGTATATGCTTCTTTGTTGAGATTGGTTTTGTTATAACTTTTGTATCACAACTATATTATAACTTTTTTAGGTTTCTTTTTGTTGTAAGTTTTTAGCTCTGGTTTACAAGTTTTAGTACAGGTTTACAAGTTTTTTGCACTTAGTTTATAAGTTTTTAACAATGAGTTTACAAGTTTTTTACACTTGGTTTATAATTTTTCAACACGATTTAAAAATATTGAATTTTAACTTAGCATGGATTTGGCAGTAGATTACTTTAATTTTGGTTGCTTGAAATTCAATTATTGATATTAATTTATGTAGATGATACATGAACTCATTTGTGTCCTTCTTTTGTACTAGATACATAACCAAACGGTGTATTCAAAAACAAAGAATATAAAACAAATGGAAAACAAGACAAAATCCCAAGAAGGCAAGAAGAGACGTGAATGTGTGTCATGGCCCGACTTGGAAATGTGACGGCACGTGAGAAATCCATCTCACGTAAACTTTCTGAGTGACGTGTCTCTTTAAATGTATAACTTATCATAATCTGATACTTAAAAAATGATTTTCTTCTAAATTAACAATCATTTTTCTATTTAAAACATAATATTTGATTACATAAAACCGGAAGTAATTAATGATTAAGCTTTGAAACCCCTTTCTAAATCGCAAATTTAAAATCATAAACTAATCAAAGTCAATAGCTGAAATCCATACTTAAACTTGGAAACACATAGGGAAATACATAAACTTTGAAATAGCTACCAGGATCTCAAAATACATGCTTGGCTAGGATCCTTTACAAAACTACTAGAGCACTTCTATATCTAACATAATCCTAAACTAAGCCTTACAACAATGTAAAGCTCACCAAAAGGGTGTCTGACTACTTAGACTCGGTGATAAACGACTTCTGACCTACAACTATGAGAGGAAGGGAGAGGGTGAGTCAACGGATTGAGAAGCTCTCACCCATCACCCACATGGGACAACTAAGGAACATATATACATAATACAATATACATGCAACAACATAAATCATTTGATATTTACATACATAGCTAACTAGGAAAACACTTTTCATTCCATAGATTCATAATCAAACATTTCAAAACTCATAATCAAACATGAAATCATTTTAAATGATGGTGCGGCAAGAGCCTGGGAAAATAGTATTTCTGTTTACTAATTGTATGATAATATATCCTTCAATTATGCATGTCAACTATGACATAACCAATCCTCTATGGGTGCTAGACGGGCTCCACCCAAGGCTTGTTACTTCCCCCTAGACACGGCATAGGGAGAACATGTTTTTCTACTCTGTGATATTTCCCCTAAAGACAACTTGGTACCAAGGTTAACAATCTCTAACACCATTAACTAACTGCTTTTTTCCTAATCTCTACCGTCTAAACTAGTTTGACAAAAAGAAAACTATAGCTAAAATGGATACTCTATCCCTGGCGAAGTAGAGCCACTAAATTATTAGTACTCTTAAACCTGGACTCAAATAATTCTAACAATCTGACTTTAACATAACTGTGGCTGTGAAAATCGTGCCTAAGGATCACTCGCTTGTAGGCATTCCCATTTCAAGCCCATAAATATGTATCTGGAGTTGCTACGAATCATACTGAATTCTATCTCTTAGTACCATAAACTAATTTTCAAATGCATATCTTAAGCTAACATATCTTGTCATATACTTGATAGTTTAAAATCATGGCTTAAAACACTAGGGTTTAAATCATGAAACTCTAAATCATAATAGCATATTTCTTCATAAAGCCAAACCATACTTTATTCAACTTAGCTCAATTTAATATTTCAATAAAATGATAATACATATTTGACACTTTCATAAACATCTTTAAATCATACATTTTCAAATGATCATTTCCTAAGCATATAAAACATTTTCATATAACACAACATAGCAATCATGGTCCCATAGTTTTGTAAAACTCATTCTTTCATGCTATCATCATAAATCATAATTTTTCTAGCTCAACATAATCATGTAAAAATCATATTCTATATTTTCTTGTTTCAAATTCCATGCTTAACAATTATCATGCAAGAAACATATTGATAATGATGAAACTAAGGCTATGGGGTCAAACCCACTCACCGTTTGAAGCGGGAGTATGTGGGCACCACCAACTTGACGTGGAGAGCTTGGAATGGCACCAACAATTGCCATAGAGCAACCATAACTCTAGATTAAACTCTAATACTCCTTAAATAGATCTAATCTAACTCTAACAACATTGGGGAGCACCCAACTTAACAACAATGAAAGAAATAACAACACCCATACCAAGAACATGAAAAAATAGAGAAAATAGAGACAAAATCTAACAACATATACATACCTTGATGGTTTAGGGGAGCTAGATTGGAGATAATGAGAGAAGAATGATGAAAATGGAGAAAGGAGAGTTTCTAGTTCGAAGCAAAAATGGGGGGAGAGAGTGGGGAAAGGTTTAAAATGGTAAGGGCTCTCAATAAGTGGAATGACGATGTTTCGCATGTTCATGCTTCAGGGGACCGCTATAGCGATCACTGGTGCCGCGCCCAGCGTACTATGCACTTATAACCTGCTATAGTCGCTCCTAACAAACTGAACATGTGAAAACCAATCCTATGAGTTGCTGTGGCAGTCCTAAACCATATGGCAGTAGGCCAACCCATATTCAAGGTTTCTATCATTTGGCATTCATTGTCAATACTCACTTATTTACATCATTTATTCTACTTCCCATTAACTTTAAAGCATAAATGTAAATAAGGAAATACCAGCATTTGAATTCAAATAAAATATCAAAAAAATCAAAATTTCAACTATTCAAAATCCAAATTTTGAATTTTAGTTCAATCTGGAAGTTTTTGAGATTTTCTAAATTTGGGAGTTCAAAACAAAACGTTTAAATGTTTCATAAAATTCATTAAAAATCACTTTTCAACTCATTTTCCCTCTAGGAACAATTATGGGACTTTTGATCTCAAGAATGTCACTCTAATATGTAGCCCTCCAAGGAGGTGTAGGATCCAACTTAGAACTCAGGGATCTGGCAATCGGTCCAAGGGAACCTTAGAGCCGTTCCAGAACTTATTTCCTGACATGTGTACACCAGGTATTACAACGTGATAAGATCAAAGTGGTTTATCAAATAATGAAAATTATTTCAAAAGAATACATTAGTTGATGATAATGGTGAACTAATAGATAAGAGTGTAGCGTGAAATTATAAATAATGATAATGGAGAGGGCTGAATTTTTGTCAATAATTTCACTTCTTCTTTTGAATCAAATATCATCCTAGGCAAGCACCACCATCTCAAAGTTCCCTTCATGATCATCCATCTCAAGTTCAACATGAAAATTTGTATCAACATTCATTGAATCCTTCATACTTTACTTATGGAGTATAATACAAAACCTACAACAACAAAAAACCCAAAAATAATGAAAAATATAGTTGTGATACAAAACCTACCTTAACAAAGAATTATTGACTGTTTATCCAATTTTTAGCACCAAGATCACAACTTTTTTAGCACGAGTTTTCAAGTATTTAAAACCGGTTTACAAGTTTTAAGACTAACCTCAAATTATTCAGAACCACTTTCAAGGTATTTATCACCTGTTTAGAAATTTGTATCATCAGTTCCAAGTATTTATAATTGTTTCACAAGTATTTGGAACTATTTTACAAGTTTTTTAACACGGGTTTACAAGTTTTTTAATACAATTTTACAAATTTTTAACACTAATTTACAAGTTTTTTAATCCGAGTTTACAAGTTTTAATATTGGTTTACAAGTTTTTCCATTTATTTTATGTTCTTTGCTTTTGAAGCGCCATTTGATTATTATCTAGTACAAAAAAGGACACAAGCTCATTCATGTATCATCCATATCAAGTAATATCAATAATTTAATGTGATAATCAATTTCAAGTAGCCTATGTCAAAGTAATCCTGCTAAACTCATGCTAAATCAAAATATAACTTATAAACCTAAAAAACTTGTAAACCAATGAAGAAAACCTGTAAACCCATGTTGAAAACTTATAAATCAAGTACAAAAAATTTATAAAACTCTTAGGAAAGCTCTAAGCAAAGCTCTCAAGTTGTAAGTTAGTGAATAAAACATGAGTTCAATAACAAGATGACATGAGAGGGAAGTTAGCACCGTTATCTGTTTGTAAAAAAGGTACAATGCAAAACCAAACTAAACCCATGAGCAAAAGAGAACATACTCAAGCATTAACATTTGGCCTTTACAGCCACCAACTAAAGTCAAGGTAGCATTTAGATTATAAGGAGAGAAACAAAAGGATGATTCATTAGCATGAATGCATATTTAGCCTTCAAGGTGCACTAAGGATCACATACACATTTTGTGCATCTTGATTAGACAGAGGAAGCATAGAGTTGAGGGTTGAGGGTGATGGTGGTTGTGAGATGAGAAGGAAGCTTTGGTTTCCCATGGAATGTTTTCACCCTCCCCTCTAACAAATTGTAAAGCGTGTGTGTAGAAGATGTTGTTCTCCTTTCTTGTCTTTATTTAATTGTTTCTAGAATTGAACAAAATTTCAATTTTGCCACCGTAGCATATATACAAACTATACTTTTATTTTATCTTTTTTCTTATTTCTTTCTACGATAGAACCGTAGATGGCCACCCAAATAGTATGCAAATACCATTATTCATTTTAATATAAGACAAAAGTGGTGAATCATGAATGACAAGATTTTAATCATATTATATATCTGGGGAATGATTGCATAACTTCATTCAACAGTATCTTAATCTTAAATCTTAACTTTCCGACTTTGTTGAGAAACGCACGTGCTTTCCTCCCAGTCCCAAATGAAAGGGTGACTGCATGACTTTGCCGACGGCTGATGAGTGGTGCTCTGAGATTTTGTTACATAAGAGGTAGGAAATCTTTGTTCATTGCCCATGCGCATCTAGTTTATTGTTATGTTATGCTTTTCATGACTAAACAAAATAGTGCAACTCAATTGGATACAAGATAATCTTCCCAAAACAATACGCGATGTGGTTGCTCCAACTCATTCCATTCTTGCTTTTTTGGTAAAATCCTAATCATTCCATTTGATCTACAGTTATTAAAAGTTTGAGTGGGTTGTTGCAATGAGCCTGAAAGTGCGTGACACCAGCTGGCTGATTTTTTTTTTTTTTTTTTTTTGAAGCTGATCACTTTATGCATTATGATTGAAAAAGAAAAATGAAATACAAAAGTACAATTTCTTTGATGGTAAAATACACAAATGCTTTTAGAGTATATTATAATAATTGAAGTGCATAGAAGTGTTATACTCTGGATTTTCTAACAAAGCTGCTCCCATTCGTCTATGACGACCCTTACTGACTCAATTTTTATTTAATTTGCCTATAATATCCTTTTATTCTCTTTGGTAATTAAAATATTATTTATTGTCACTTTTAATTTTAATAAAGCTCACTATTATCAAACTTTTAAAATATTTTTAATATATTGTTACATTTGTTTGGGATTTTTTTTTTTACCTTGTAAAAATTTTCAATTTTTGCTCATTCTTTCATACTACATATTTACTTTAATTTCTCACATTAAAATAAAAATTTAATTATGTCTTAAAATGATAACGACCTTTTTTCTAGATAACAATATTTTTATACTTTTTAATTTACACAGTATACAATACTTCATTTTTTATTTTAATATTGTCTATAAATATCAAAAGAAATGAAAATAAACTATGTATGTTGGAAATACAACTGTACATGCATACTCAATATTCAACCATATAGTATGTTTATATAATTTAATGTGATACTATATAAACATATTTATACTAATATTTGTGATATTAATCTCTTCATTTAAAATTATTTCTTAAAAATTACGGTAACAAAATACGTATTGGCTACATATCAAAAATAAATATATAACTCAATTAAGTATGTATACTGAAAAAAAAAAGTAAACCATCGATCACATATGTATTTAGATTAAAAAAACACATATAAATAATTAGGAGATATATGAATTAATATATAACTAATGATATTTAGATTAAATATCATCGATCACATATGTATTTTAAGATATATGTATCTAAGAAAAGATTAAATATATAATTAACATGTATTAATTTTTAATATATAACTAATATATATTTTGTTACCATAATTTAAAAATGAATTCAAATTAAGAGATTAATAATATCACAAATATTTGTACAGTATGTTCGTTTACTATATGGTTGAATATTGAGTATGCGTATACAGCTTTACATCCAAAATATATAATTTATTTTTATTCCTCATGATATTTTTGTACAATATTAGAATAAAAGGAATAAAATATTGTACGTTGCATAAAATAGAAAAGTACAAAAATATTGTCGTACTAAAAAGGATCATGTGGGGTTATCATTTTGAGAAATAATTATATTTTTTATTTTAATGTTAAAAATTAAATTTAATATGTATAGTAACAGAATGATAATAAATTGAAATTTTTTATGAAGTAAAAAAAATCACAAAAACAAATGTAACAATATATTTAAAATATTTTTAAAAGTTGATAATATTGAGGTTTATCCAAATTAAAAGTAACAATAAATAATATTTTAATTACAAAAGAGAATAAAAGGGTATTATAAGAAAACTAAACAAAATTTGAATTGAATAAATGGGAGTACAGTAGACAAATGAAAGTGACAATAGCTGCTCTCCAAATTCATAATAAGCCATGTACACCTATGTCTAAGGGACTAAATTGTTGACCTTTTTAATTGGTAGATTTTTTTTCATATTTTTTTAGTAGAGGATCAATGTGTCTTACGTTTTTTAATAATAATGACTTCTTTGAGTTTCTCTCTTTTTTTGTTTTTCTTTGGAGGCCAATTTGCCCGATGCAAGATTTAAGAAGCATCAGTTTAGGGGAGGCTTGTCTTAATTCTTTTATATAAAAATTGGAAAATTCCTTCTATATCCATGATAGTTTTAAGGTATTAATATTCATTAATTATCAATGAGTGGTTAATATTTAACCGTGGATCAATGAGTGGTTATTATTTAACTGTAGATCCCATTATTTTCAAAAAAAAAATTGAGATTTTATTTTCTCTAAAATTGCACATGTGACTTAATCTTAGCCATTAATTCTTATAATTTTTTTTTCCAATGATTAGATAAAGGCTCAATTCTAAAGAGAGAGGAGCATAAAGGATACACTCGACAATCAAAAGATAGAACAATGCAAAATCACAACACACGATTTGTTAAGCACAAAAGCATATTAATACGACACACTAGACTCAAATCGAGACACGGTACATGAGCTCAAGCAACCTCAGACTAACATTGGCAGCACCAAATTGATTGTGCATTGTACCCCATTTAACTTCACGTGGCAAGACACCAACAGACCCCTATGCTTCCATCATCCATCAGCGGACCACTCGGAGACATTGGAGACGAGTAAACTACGACTTTCGGCAACCACATATAAATTGCCGGGTTGGAGGAGCCCAAGCCCAACAAGGAAGTACGGAACAATGGGCTAAATGGAGAGAATCACACAAGGTTAACACCATATCTTGACCAAAACTTTAAGGTAATGAGTCTATGGACGTCTATATTATATATCCTATTTACTTAGTTAATTCTCAACTAATGGACTTTACCTCTCACACTTGAAACTTTAACATTCTCCTCTCAAGCCTGAGGTCTAACACATGTGATCCACCCTTCACAGAAGCCCTTCCTTACTTCTAATCTGCTTGTTAGGGAGCTAAAGCAAAAGAAATATAAAAATATATCTCAGCAGGTTGGACACCATCACAACCCAAAATCTTAAAGGTACGAGTCTATGGACCATTCCATATTATGTACTACTCATTTAGTTCATTTTCAATCAATGGGACTTCACCTTTCCCACTTGAAGCTCCAACACAAACCATATACAAAAAACACAACCGCATCACCATCATAGCCCATCCTATGCACCTCTATCCTTGTCTCACCCCCACCAAAATCATTGGACTACTAAAGTTGCTTCACCTTTTTCATTCCAGAAATCTCATCGCATCAGCCCTTTTGAGCTAGCTAGTTGCACAAAACCCACAAACATTGCAAAAATGTCATCGTGCCAACAACCAC